>CM076569.1:318057590-318571842 GCA_034641835.2 Pinus albicaulis
ATTAGTCTCTTTACCTTTTCTCTTAATTTCAATAACTCTAAAAGCACTAGACAAAAACACTTACCTATTTCAATCAATTGGATAAAAAGGTTATTTCTTAAGGGTATGTTGGAGAGGAATATGTTATTTAAAATATGAAGAAAATAATTTTCTTTCTAAACCAAAATTTACAATCACCAAGAAAGGGATTTTTTACATTTACAATTTTCTACCATTAGTCTCACTAAGAGATGTGATTTTTGATTTTTTTTTTTATGGGAAAATAAATAATTTTTGAAAGGAAGTAAGGTCCCAAATTATGCTCCTTAAATGAGTGACTATATTCCCTAATTAATATTTGATTATTTTTCTTAGTTTTGGGTATTGATGATTTTTGTTATTATGACATAGTTGTAGAGATTGAAAGCTGTGGAATATTGGTAGTTCAAAGAGGAATTATGGCTAGATGATTGTATTTAATTTTCTGATATAAATTTATTTTTCCTAATATTTATTAAGCATCCCCAAGGGTTAAAAAAGGTTCAAATGTCCCTTATCCATAAAAATTGTTGATTAAGATGACTCTATCCTCTATGTTCAAATGAGAGGTGAAGATGGCTAGCATTAATATTACAATTATACACCATACTTAAGATTATTAGTAGACTTTTATGATGTATAAATTAGTATACACTAAGTATGCATACATCTAGATTCCCCTGATCTCACAATATTTAAATTCTTGCAAAATATAGAATCATTCCACTGTTAATCTTTTGCAGAAAATTAATTACAAGCACATGTGAAGCATAAATAAAAACAATCACACATAACATAGATTTTTAACGGGAAATACTGAAGCTGAAAACCCCAACTATCATATATTATGTATCATGGAGATTATGTTACAATCTCATACAAATCTTAGTACATCAAGCTCTCAGTATAATCAATCGTCACACATTAACATAGAAGAAATCTGCAAATCCATGCACTGATCTCTGTCCTCCTGCTAGCCTGCCTCCACTGCACAATCCCTGTTGAAGAATAGCCCAGAATGAATTCTAATTACCCTTGCCTTTACTGCGAAATCCTCATTGGCAACTCTAATGTGTGTGTGGTGCAATCAATGCATCACTATAGTCACAACAGATAGTCCATCTTTCCCTTTCATCTATCTCTCCATTGGGTCTCCACTGGAACTGACATGCACTATAGTTAACTGTTGTATTGTTCAATTGATTAATGAGTTATTATTTTTTAATTAATTAACTAATTAATTCAACCCACTCTCACTAGTCTATCATTCAGTTAGACTAGATACAAATAGATCAACTGTGTCTAACTGAGTTAAAATTAATACAACTCCATGAACTACTCCTCCAAATCTATCATAACTTTTCCACTTTAGTTATAACTAAGTCCTCCATGCATGAACCACCATTAAACCTTAGGAATTGCGTAATTCCTTCAGCCCACTGATTTTCCAAACCTGTGCACTGAAATTAAGTGCTCCAAGAGAATAAGTTGATGTTTATTTTCAGATTATTATTAAGAGCTAATAATAATCGACACTTCTGTTTTTAGATCAAAGATCTATAAATAGACTTCGCCCAATATTCTAAAAATATAATTTCATCTATTTTTCCAACTTGATCGACCATCCACAAATAGCATCATGCAACTTCTGAAATATGATCACCATGTCTAAAAATAGACTTGCACCAAAAATAGCCTATGGGCCCACTCAGTGAAGGCGACTCTCTTCACTAAGCTGATCATCTTGTTGAATCTCAACACTCCCTCTCAACAAGATAGGGATTATCCTTCAACCCGATCCTGCCTCTATGGTATTCGAATTTGCTCCTGGTGAGCGCCTTCGTCAGAATATCTACATCCTAATCCTCCGTAGGGATGTACTGAAGCAACATGATCTTCCGCTGCCTACGAATTACGTGTAATGTCTCTCCATACCTAAATATTTTTTTTTTCTATCAGAAATTTCTCATAACTATTGTTCCACACTTAATAAATACTACCTTTAGTAAGAGCATCTCATATTTTTGTTTTTCTTGGCATTATTACATGTTTCTTTTCTTTTCCTTTATTCATCTATATATATATATATATATATTTAACTTTTATTTCCTTAGCTATACAATATATATATATTTTTCTTAGATAGATTATAAATTATATCTTCGGTTATGCTTTAGGTACTATGCTTCAATACTGTATTTAAATTGTA
Source organism: Pinus albicaulis (assembly GCA_034641835.2). Lineage (NCBI taxonomy): Eukaryota > Viridiplantae > Streptophyta > Pinopsida > Pinales > Pinaceae > Pinus > Pinus albicaulis. The sequence continues at coordinate 318,059,818 of CM076569.1, forward strand.
TAACCTTTATAAAAATCATTCATCATACCCAACGTAACATCCAGTTATTACGTCTAATTTAGTGATAGTCATTCACGCCATGGAAGTATTGCCTCGACTTTCTCTCCTAGTCCTCTGGTTGCCAGAAATGATGACGTGGTACCACTTAGTCCCAATACTCTCGATTGGCTCGTAGCAATGGGTACCATGCCATTGAATTCTTAGCGTTGAATTCGTAGCATTGTGTGTGATTCAGTTTTGTTGTTTATCGTTGTTGATGTGAGAGTAGATTATCTGAGATCCGAATTATTAAATTCTCGTACTAGAATGTTTAAAACAATTAAATGATTTGACCCTCAGTACATTTCAGCTGTGGTGAGGGTTAACCTAACATCTCAGGCTCTGCCTTGCGCCTCGATCCCCAAAAAATTACTCATGATATGGACAAGTATAGGGTTATACCTTGTTAGGGTTTTGAAATTTCTGATTTTTTAACCGTGGAGTCTTCTGGAGCATTATTTCTCCCCTCTTCGTCATTTTTGCACTGAAATGTTTATCCCTCTCTGTGCTCTCATAGCGTCGAGAGATCGTTTGACACCCTCGTGGGTGATCGTCGTAAGCAGACTTTACTCGGCTCGGCCTTGCATTCGCCTCTGAGGTATTTTCCCACAATTCCCTCGGGGATATTCATTCATCCTACATCGTTTTTTTTTTCTATTTTCATATGTGTGTAAATTGTTGAATTCAGAGGCTGAGCGAGCAATTCTTGTATTTATATAGTTTGGTTTTGAAATACATTTTACAGGCTTCGGTGTTTCCACAGCGAGGAAGATTTTTCATGGTGGTGTATCATTCCCCAAAGGTATCCATACTTCTCTGTCCCAATTTTCCGTTTATTTGTTTACTAATTCATTATATACTACTAATTTCATTCTTCGTTACTGAATTATGACCTGGTTGAATTGATCTTCCCAACTCTGTCATGTAGGAAGGTCGATATATATAATTTCCCTTCAGAAATTCTCGATGGCTTAGAGCAAAATTAAATTCGTTCTTGTTTGGTTATTCTACTCAATTTTAATCGTGTATACCCTTGTTGTCTACAGGTAAGTTTTCGTTCGATACGTTTGATCTTTGATATGGATTAACCACCTGCAATACCCATATGTTAACATGCACATATGTTTCCAGGTCGGTAACGTTCCACAATTTTTTTTTATCTACCTGAGATTCGTGGTATCAGCGTGTTCTGAATGATTTGTCATAGTCACTATGATCCCCATCCCGCACATTGGAGGGTTCATTCTGTGACCTGTGAGCAGAGACAAGACTTGAAAATACTTTCATTGCATCCCTTTGAAGATGAGATTTAATTTCCCTAAAGGCATCTCCTTGCAAAAACCCTAAAAATAGCTCTTTCTCCATTGTCGCGGTTCCATAGTTAAGCCCTCGCACCAAGAGGGAAAATCCTCCAAAAGTGGCAATTGGCACTCTTGTCATAGATACTTTTAGTGCCAACCATATTAAGAGGTTTTTTATAAATAAGTGGTATCTAACAAATTAACGGATATCTATCTTGATTTGGTGGTTTGGCTACGGTTTCCTTAAGAGTGGAGAGTGGTTTTCCACCTCTCATGGAAGCTTCCTTGATTATAGGGCCAATCCCATAATTATAGGGATCCCAACTTCCTTCCTCGTCTATAAGGCTTGCCCATCTCCGCACTTAAGCGAGGTCCCAGAATCTCGAGTCCCAGGCTTTCATCTTTGCGAAAAGCCTTCTTGATTCCCTAAGGCCAAATCCAAGCAAGGAGACTATTGCCAAGTATCCAGAGAGAGAGGCTTGTCCCATCCCTGACAGGCTTTATCGAGACATGTTGTGCTGACGACCCGCTAAAGGAGAGTGCTGCGTCGAAGCTATGGTTGTATTCTTATTTTGACTCTTTAATGATAAGCGACTATCGGTTATGGTTCCACTCTTGTTCTTGATCATGTTCATGAGTTATGTCCTCTTCGACTGACATATAGTTGTATGTACTGGGTTTTATGCTTGCGTTTGTGTTGTTTCTTGCATGTGCAGGTGTCCGATCACGGAGATCGTGAGGATTGTGATCTGCCAGGGCAAAGGAACGGGAGCACCACCTCTTCTACAAACGACAACGTTGGATTCCAGGTAAGCCTTCCTCGCAAGTCAGTTTATTTACAATTAGGAACCTTTACTGTAGCGTGTTTGATTGTTGCTAGACCCGATCTGGGCTAGTAGGGATAGCCTCTGTCTGCAGAGGGGATTTACCTCCTCAACAATTTGGCGACTCCGCTGGGGACTCAACTTGTTGTTTGATTTGTAAACTATAGACGGAGCCTGAAGCACAGCCAGATAGCCTTCGAAACGCTTTTGCTCTGCATTAGCGGAGTAGATCAACGCTGCTTCAGTCAATCTCCGATTTGGTTTACGGACTGAACAACTTGGAGTTTTGTCTTCTCTTTCCGGTCGATTTCTTGGTCTTGCTTGCTTGGTCAGCTCTGTGGGCTAGATTTTTCTTGTTTATTTGGCTTTGTTTTAGCCTTGTCATCACTTGTCGGTGTCTAAGATTGCTTGTTTTTATTTTTTCCATAGTAAACTCGGCTGGCGCGCTTTTCAGCGTAACAGTCGCGCCCATTGGCGCAGGTTGCCTGTGTATCACCCGCGCCATTTCATTTCTCGCACTAATTTCAAGCTCACAGTCGTGCCAATCCTGTGAGCTATTAGGGTTTGTTGTGTTTCATGCTTTCTGAGGCTAACTTGTGATTTTGATCTTGTTTTTTCGGCTATTTGAGTGCACTGGAGCCTAGTTTGACTTGTTGTAGCCTACTTCCTTTGGTTGTTTGCCTATTTCTTTCGATTTTTCATATGAGCCCTAGGGCATCTAGGTGCCTTTGTGAGTCGAGCCTCCCTTGGGAGTTTTTGGTTTGCGTTCGTTCAGTCGACTTTGGAATTGCTTCCTTGCATTCGTTTGACAGTTGTCTATCATTTTGTTGCGTTTTTGAGTGACTGATTTCGTTTTCATTCGAATTTCGCGTTGCTTCATTTTGGGCCTAGATCACACGGCTCATTGGTGTCTTTGGGACTTTTCTTGGTTTTGAGAGACTTTTGGTCGATTTGAGATCTGATTGTTTGTGCCATTGAGTGAAATTTGCTTGTTTTTCTCTCTTATTATCATTTCTCGAATTGCTTCTTATTTGTTTTCAGTTTGTTTAGTGCATCTAGCTCTCTTTTGCTTTGGTTGATTAGTGCAAATTGAAATCTTTTCGATTTTACTAGTAATTAGTGAATTTGAAGAAAAGTTTTAGTTTCATTAGTTGCATTAGAGATATCATTGATTGTCTTCTGATCATTTTGTTTGTGTAAAAAGCTCTCAACTCTTCTGTACCTAGCTTTCATCGAACGAAATGACATACTGTGGCATGTAGTTTTGCATTTAGGAGATTTTTGAGACAGCACATTCGTTAGGGCCTGAAAACTGAAACGTAATTGAAGATCAAATTTAAAATCTACTCAATTTACACTAAGGCAGCATTGAAATCTAATGAAACATATTTAGAGGTCTAGGCTAGAGACGTGTTCCAGTGTCTTAAAACCTAGTAGCTGTCGTTCGCCTCTACACAGTGAAACTGACACTAGTATGGACTTGTGCTCCCGTCTTTGTCGCTGATAGCAAGGGGAACCCCTCTGGGTTTCAATCCTTTATGCATAGGATGTTGAGTTTGCCACCCTGGTCTGCCACCCTATAGCCGTGATACACCGAACACAGCATTCGGGGAGATTTTCTGCACGTACGGAAAGTCCTTGGTTGATTTCTTCTTCATTATCAAAAACAAGGTGTATATTGCAGTTCACGATTATTTGGTACACCCTTTGTGCCTAGTTTTCCTGAGCAGTCATTTGATCTTTTTACGATTTTTGAGTTTGGAGAATCAATGCCCTTGACTCCAGTAGAGATTAGCTACTGTGAAATTGTTGTCGCATCTGATCCTCCACCTCCTCAGCATGCTCCTTTGAGCATGGCTCTAGACGTCTACTCTCAATCCCCCTGGCTTGGTCAGGCCGATTCACCTGATCCTCTCAAAGAGACTTTTCCTTCCGATGAAGCCATCATTGAAACTATGTCTCTTGAGGAGCTGCCTTGGGGCGATGGACATCATCGCTCCTCTTTCATGCCTAGCTTGGGGGCAATGACAGATTTTCTAGAGCGTTATGCATCTCAGGTTCCTACTCCTCCTCTCCAAACGCCCATCTTGACACACGAGGTTTTTTCGGAGGGAAACCTGAGTAATATCACTCAAACCATCCCGATCAACATCTCCGTTAAACCGGGGATCGTTGAGAATATACACGTGGGAGTGACTTGTTCTCCTGATGAGATTCAAGTCTATACTGATCTTTTTAAAGAATTCAGAGATGTGTTCGCCTGGTCCTACGAGGAAATGCCGGGGATTGATCCCAGTATCGTAGTGCATGAGATTCCAACCTATCCTGGTGCGAAGCTCGTGCGCCAACGCTTACGCCCCATGCATCCTCGAAAAGCCGCTGCAATTAAGGCAGAAGTTGAAAAAATTCTGAACGCGGGCTTTATTTATCCCATCCCCCTCACAGAATGGGTTTCCAACATTGTCCCTGTTGATAAAAAGCAGGGTACTATTAGGGTCTGTGTTGATTACCGCGATATTAATCGCGCCTGTCCGAAAGATAACTATCCCACTCCGTTCATAGACCAGATTATCGACGAATGTGCCGGAAGTGAGATTTATTCCTTGATGGACGGTTTCTCAGGGTATAATCAGATCAATATTGCACCTGAGGATCAACACAAGACTACATTCATCTGTCCGTGGGGTACTTTCGCGTATAAAAAGCTCTCGTTCGGCTTGAAGAACGCTGGAGCCACTTTTCAGCGCGCGATGTCTTACGCTTTCCATGACATTCGCCACATCGTTCAGCCTTATCTGGACGACTTGCCAGCTCACTCAGCTAGGCGAGAGGATCACCCTGAACACCTCCGCCAGATCTTCCTTCGCTGTAGGCGCTACAATATTAGGCTTAATCCTCATAAATGCGTCTTCTGCGTGGATTCTGGACGTCTTTTGGGATTCATAGTCTCCAAAGATAGAATTCGCCTTGACCCTTTAAAAGTTGAGGCTATCATCAACCTCCCATCTCCCTCCTCGCTGTATCAGTTGCAGAGTCTGCAGGGAAAAGCGAACTTCCTTCGACGCTTTATCCCGAACTACGCGGAGGTGGCTAAAGGATTCACACGCCTATTAAAGCAGAATGTTCCCTTCCATTGGGATGAAATTTCTCAACAGTCCTTTGAGAAGCTAAAGACATTACTGGTAAATGCTCCTTTGCTTCGTCCTCCTGATTATCGGCGTGATTTCACTTTGTATCTCGCCGCCGTGTTTAGCACCATTGCTATGGTTCTGGTGTAGGATGATGATGATGGTAATGAACATGTCGTTTATTATCTATCACGAAACCTTCTCGATACAGAAACGCGTTATGCTCATGTCGAGAAGTTGGCGTTAGCCGCAGTACACGCTGTGCAACGTTTTCGCCATTACATCCTGTTGCGTACGATAACAGTGGTTTCGGATTGCAACCCCATGACATATATTCTCTCTAGACAATTACTGGGGGGAAAATACTCCAAATGGATCGTGATCCTGCAGGAGTTTGACTTAGAGTTCACCACTGCTAAGTCAACCAAATCACTTGTTTTCGCGGATCTTATATGCTCACTCCCGACAGACTCCACTCCTTCACACTCCGAGGATCATATCCCGGACGAAACTCTTTTCCTCATCAGTACTCACGACCCTTGGTATGGCGACATAATTGTGTATCTTCAGACCTCCACATTTCGATCTGAGTTGACTAAAGATGCCCGACGTCGAATTCGGCATCAGTCTCAACCCTACCACATCGTAGGAGATACTTTATACCGTGTTGGAGTAGATTCGGTGCTCCGTCGGTGCCTAACCTCGGAAGAGGCTGAAAGGGTCCTAAATTACTGCCACAGTGGTGCCTGTGGTGGACATATGTCCGGATATGCTATTGCTCAAAAAATTATGCGAGCAGGTTATTTCTGGCCGTCAATATTCAAGGACTGTATCGTTGCAGTCCGTAAGTGTCACGCGTGCCAGGTGTTTCAGCGCAAGATGCGCGCACCGCCTCTCCCTTTACATCCTATTATTACCGTCGGCCCTTTCGCGAAATGGGGCGTAGATTTTATGACGTGTAACCCTCACTCGGCCGGGGGGCATGCGTATATCATTGTCGATGTCGACTACTTCACCAAGTGGGCTGAAGCGATGCCTACACTAGCTGCCGATGGTAAGATAGCTGCCCAATTCATATTCAACCATATCATTGCACGTTTCGGGGTCCCGCAAGCCATCGTTACTGACCACGGTACTCATTTTCGAGATTATATGATGGCCGAGCTAATTTCAAAGCTGGGCTTACGCCACGATAGCTCAACGGCATATTACCCTCAGGCAAATGGCCAGGTTGAAGTAGTGAACAAGGTTCTGGTCACTATGCTTAAACGAACAGTTGGTATCCACAAATCCAATTGGCACCTCCAACTGTTCTCAGCTCTATGGACATACCAGACGTCTGCAAAGAGTGCAACTGGATTCACACCATTTCAATTGGTGTATGGTCTAGAAGCAACTCTTCTGGTCGAATGCGAGATTCCTTTGTTGAAACTAGTTGTGGAACTTCTACCCGACACTTCTGCCGAGGAAGAGCGTCTTTTGTATATGGAACGGTTAGATGAAAACCGCTGCTTAGCTGCTTTAGTGATTGAAGCACAAAAGAAGCGGGTCAAAGCTCACTTCGATCAATCGGTTTCTCCTCGTTCCTTTGTTGAAGGGGACCTCGTCCTCCTGTACGATCAAGCACATGAAAAGCTTGGGGCTGGCAAGTTCCAACCTATGTGGCATGGGCCCTACATAGTAAAACGCGTTTTGAAGAATGGGGCTTATGAGCTTATAGATTATGAAGGAGTTCCGCTGGCACAGCCCAGGAATGGGTTGTACCTGAAAAAATACTACGCTTAAAGTCATTTTGGTGTGGTGTGTGTACATAAGTGTGTGTTTTTCATTTGTGTGCATGTGTGGTGTGGTGTGCGATGTAAACATCTTTCTGTTGATCGGGTCTTCCTGATTGTGCAGATGTCCATTCGTCCGTTTGTTGGTTTCGTGGATGGTGCCTCCCGCAGTACCAGGAATCTGTCTTCAGCAGCCTGGGTAATCTATGATCCTGCTGGTGAGTTGGTCAACCTGCAAGGTGTGTGTCTGGGACGTACTACAAATAACATCGCGGAATATAGTGTTGTATTAGAATTATTAACTGAGGCTGTAAACCTTGGTATCCGTGAATTGCTTGTGTATCTAGACTCACAACTTGTAGTATTACAACTGAACGGTCATTATTCGGTCAGAAACCCATCCATTTTACGTCTGTATCTGCGTATTCGTTTATTGGAAAGAAATTTTGACTATATTACATATCAGCATATACCCAGGCACATGAATACATTAACAGATGCAGTAGCTAATTTGGTGTTAGATAGACATTTGCGCAATTTGTAAATCATCATCACATGTAAAAGGAAAATCCATCCAGAAATAGATATGTATATATATAGATATCGAAATGTTTACATAGTGTGCATCGCATAGAATCAAAAAATATATATGTTCGTCTTAATACATCCGGAGACGACATGTCTCTCAAAAAATATGCATGATAAAATCCCTAGGAGTCTAATCCGCATGGTGCTCATGATAACAAGTGACTGCACGCACTAAGCGTCTCAGAAGTCGGTGGAGGTGACTAGGCACTCCCACCGTATGTCTCTGGTACGCCATCGGTACATCCGCCAGCCAGGCATAGTCTGGGATCCCTCGGGCAATGCCCTCGAGATTCTGGATTAAATCCCCCCCCTCTGCACCCTCTGCCTGAGGATCAAGTGCGGGAAGAGTCCTCCGCGCGATAGGAGACATACCTGCTGGTCTCTCTGGGCCCACGTCTGCATACATATAAAATGTGTCAAGATGGATATGTATTAACAAAAAAAATCATAAAACATAAAAATCAAAAAGAGAAGAGGTCATACCCAACTCCTCGTCCCAATCATCTCCTTCCGGCAGTGGGAGATCTGGGTCTCCAGTGAAATCAGTTCCTGCATATGGCCAGTCTTCCACTACGATCAACTGGTGCCGCAACCACCCAAAAAACTCCGGCCTCCAGGACATCTGTTGGCCTCCTCCAGCTCTGGGCATCAGTGCTGCCCAGTGAGCCATTCTTGGCTCTCGTGGAATCGGCTCAGCTACTATGGCCCCTTGGCCCTGGAAGATTGGTAATCGTTCCAGAATGAACGATACCAGGATAGAACCATAGCCAAACTATTTCAGCTTGGCTTGTTTGCATTTGGTCAGTTGCCTCTTTATGTTTATCGTCACTGCTGTGGCCCAGTCAAACAATAGGGGAGTCATACACTCTGAGGCTAACAAAAGTTGGGCCTTTGTGGCCTCGTGCGGTGCCTACGACCCCGCAGCCCGCGTGATGGTATGCAGCACCACTCTCAGTGCCAGATCAGGAATGGTGTGGATTTCCAACTTTCCACTTCCTGATCCCAGTTGTGCCCCTCGGCACACTCGTGCCATCACTTGCTCCATTTTCTCACCAGACGGTCTGCTCCCTGTCAATATGGGTACCGGACCTCTGCGCGATAATCCGGTTATGAAGTACACGTCAGCAACCTCCAGTTCTAACACTTGGTCCCGCAGTTTGAATACTTGTTCATCTGCGTCCCACATATTGATCAAGTACTGCAGAAGCTCAGGTTGAGCTCGTAAACAGGGCGTCAGGAAGAAATTTTTTAGCCCACAGTTCTTGAGGGCATTCATGCAAGTTTCATTTTCCATGGCTTGTTCATCCTCTTCACCGTGCTCTCTCTCTTTCCACTCAATCACCATTTTTCTCGGTTTCCTGCATCAACATGGTCACAAACCCTTAATTAGATCTCTGATGAGCTTCAAATTTCATCCAAGTTGATTAAAAACTTGAATTTTTAGGTGAAAATTTAGGTTCCGCCGATGGCGTGGCTGTTTCTGGAACAGTCGCACCAGTCGGCACGAGCCCTTTGCATATAAAATCCCATTGGCACGGGTCCGTGCCCGATACCCGCGCCAATGAGCGGAGCCCTAAAAATTTAAAAAGTTGCCACAGAAGTCTAATGCATGATGGAAAACTATTAAAAAATGGATTGAAATGGAGTACAAGGAAGCGCCTCTTACCTGGAACTGACGGAACTCTGAATGGTAGCCCGGATCGATCGTACTCACTGTCAGAAGTTCGCACTCAAACTGGACCACTGCTGCTCCTTGGTGAGGTAAAAAGTAAAAAGTAATTTTATTTTTACCATTTGACATATTTATAACTTTTTGAACTTAAAATAGGTCCTGAAAGTTATTTTTCTGAATATTTTAATATATTTTGTCAAAAATGGGTTTTACACTTGCCTTTTTGTGCAGCGACAGGTTTTTCATGCAACTTAGACGGCGAAACGAGTTGTATTTTATACTTTTTCGGACTCGGTAAATACACGAAAAAGTCACTCTGGAGTCATCTTTCAGCTCTTTTCTGACTCTCTAAACATGAAAAGATTGCCGAGGCCCTTGTCGTTTCGATCTCGTTAAAGTGGACACGAATCGACATCTACCCAATATACGTTTACCCCTTTTTTGGGCTGGGATGGATTATTTACGAAAAAGGAATACCCTAGCCTATCGCGACTAGGAGGTTTTCTCGGATATTGTTTTCTACCTTTTCGGGTCCGAGGAACTATCTACGAAAAGGGACCGCTGGAGTTTACTTTTCTGCTGTCTTTTCAAACTCTCTAAACATGAAAAGACGCCGAGTTCTTCCTTTGTCAGACTCGTTAAACCCTGATGACATTGGATCTAGTCGAAATGACGTTATCCGAGTTTCTCCTTCCTAGGACTCGTTAAATGCACTAGGATGGATTCGCCCGAAGGGCGGACTTATATCACAAGCATATGCTATCCCCTTCAAGCTTGTTATCAAAAATAATTTGGGTACTCGCCAGAAATGGTGGGGGAAAAATGGAACCATCGTCGTTGTCGTCGGCAGTATGTCGCTCTTGAACATGGCACTTGTCTACATTCGTGTCGGGTTGGGGACATCTCATCTCGTTTCTTCACTTTGCCTCTGTGGGTTTGGATAATCCCTTTTGACCTCTCATCTGCTCATTGCCTCGTCACCATGACCTCTGATCCGTTGATGTCAAATACTGCCAAGTCCACTGTCGTGTCGTTTACATGTTCAAGAGAAGTTGACCTCTGCAAGTATCAACCTTCCTCTGATTCTCATATGATCCCGATTCACAAAAAACATCATGTTCCTCTGTCTCATGTCGATGATGTGGGAAACATTATGGCCCACCTTCGATCAAGGTCACTTCCTGTCGACTTCAGCTCATTATCCAGGAAGATGGTCTAGAGACTCTTTCATGGTACCTTGGAGCCTGCATGCCTCAATGGCAGGTTCGTCGCATTCGACGTGAGGTTTTCATCATTGGCTTCCGATCGAGTGATTCTACGGGTGTTCGACACCAGCTCATTGATTCACACGCCGTAGATTGTACCTATAGTACCTTGAGGGCCATTGTCATTATTGGTGGTTCCTCTCGCGTCTGTTAACAGCTTTCATCATTGGCTGGTAATCAGACGATGTTCTTGCATGTTCGACTTCAGCTCACATATTTGCATGCTTGAACTTGTACTTTGTTCAGGTCGAGATGGAGCGCAAGACCCTGGATTGTGTCTGTTGTAATCCAGGCTGCAATATTGTGGATTATTATTTACATGACTCACTGATTGGATGGCTGCAACAATACCTGAGTCTATTTATCGATCTTCATTGGATGGCTACGTCCATGCCTTGGATCTAGATTATTGTACACTCTGTTATGGATGGCTGTGCCCATACCACGCATATATATCATGTATCTGAGACATCAGTTGTACTTTGCTCCACAGGTTTTCCGATGGCGGTGTTTTCGTTCGGCATGTTCTCATAAAGCATTTCACCCCTCTCTCTCTTTCGGGCCTCATGCTTTAGGGGGAATATGTTACACAGCAATTTGTCACCGTCCCTACAATCCCCATCCCGCACATTGGAGGGCTCATTCCGTGACCTGTGGGCAGAGTTAAGGCTTGAAAATACTTTCATTGCATCCCTTTGAAGATGAGCTTTGAGTACACAAAGGGCATCTGTTACAAAAACCCTAAAAATAGCTCTTTTTCCATTAGCGCGGTTCCATAGTTCAGCCCTCGCGCCAAGAGGGAAAATCCTCCAAAGAGGGCGCGCCAATTGGTGCTCTGTCATAGAGCCGCACCCGTGCCAACCATATTAAGAGGTGTTTTTAAAAAATAAGAGGCGGAAGTTTCATCCTAACAAATTCCCAGACTGATATCTATCTTGAGTTGGGTGGTTTGGCTACGGATTTCCATAGAGAGGAAGTGGTTTGCCACCTCTCATGGAAGCTTCCTTGATGATAGGGCCAATCCCATAATTATAGGGATCCCAACTTCCCTTCCTCCTCCTATAAAGGCTTGCCCATCTCCATAGCAAGCTAGTTCAAAAATCCCCAAGTTCCCAAGAGCTTTCATGCTGCAAAAGCCTTCTTGATTCCCTAAGGCAAAATCCAAGCAAGGAGACTATTGCCAAGTATCCGGAGAGAGAGGCTTGTCCCATCCTTGACAGGCTTTATCGAGACATGTGCTGCTGACGACCCGCCAAAGGAGAATTCGGCGTCGAAGCTTTGGTTGTATTCTTCTTTTTGACTCATTAATATTAAGCGACTATTGGTTATGGTTCCACTCTTGTTCTTGATCATGTTCATGAGTTATGTCCTCTTCTACTGACATATAGTTGTATATTATGGGTTTTATGCTTGCGTTTGTGTTTTTTCTTGCATGTGCAGGTGTCCGATCACGGAGATCATCAGGATTGTGATCTGCCAGGGCAAAGGAACGGGAGCACCACCTCTTCTACAAACGACAGCGTTAGATTTCAGGTAAGCCTTCCTCGCAAGTCGATTTATTTACAATTAGGAACCTGCACTGTAGCATGTTTGATTGTTGCTAGACCAGATCTGGGCTAGTAGGGAATCGCCCTGCGGTACGGAAGGGGATTTTCTCAACACCTTTACGTGGTGTTTATGAAAATCGGAGACGTTTCTATTTATTTTGTTGAACAATTTCATGGTTAATATTGTAACAGTTGGCACTTGGTACTTGGGAGATTCTTCCCTGACTGGATTTGTTAATTCAATTTTTTTTTCTGAATTGCCTTCGCGGCCCTGAGTATTTTATGGTCGATTTTATTCGACCCTGATATAGTTTTCCCATGGTTTAAATTTTTTCCCAGTATGATATTATAGATTTATTTTAACTTCCTGGACTATCTATTATCAGCACCTATTTGTCTAGTTTCTCATGAATAGTTCTATACTAATTTTAAAAATTGCTATGGTCTGCGTATACTCAATAACTTCGAGAGGGTTTCAATAGACGTGAGTTTGCAACTATTAAAATGAAGTCTGATATGGAGGTAATTTATTTTTTTTGAATGCGTCTGCCTATTCCTCATTATATTTCTGTTTCTATCTTTGGATACTCTCTCGGTTATCCACAAAATTCTTGAATACTTTATACTATCATAAGTTTCAGGTTCCAGTTAACATGTATATACACACATAAAATAATTATTAATACTTTTCATACTGTATATAGAATTGTATCTCTGATTTCCTTCCTAATGGAGGTTAGAGTTTAATTAAGTATTCCACCCATATTAATGTTCACCCGTCACGGCACATCCAGATAACATGTTATGAAACTGTAATTATCATTTTACTTTAGATTGCAGAAGTTTATGTATGGTCTTTGGTTATCATATTTTTGCAAAATATAATAATGAATTTTTCCAGTATAGACATATCAATGACATACATCTTTCTCTTATAAAACTTTAAGCATGCTTTAAAACGGACCTATTTACATAGAATTTCCCTTTTATTTAAATTCCGAATCAAGCCACTAAATGGAATTTTAGTTCACATAGTTATAATTATGCAACATACGAGGGTTCATAAACGATTACATATTAATTTAACATCATTTCTATTTTGTTAATTTAATTTGTGCTACATAACTTTCCTAACACAATAATTTTAGTTCTATATGGATATACATATATATATCATAGATAGTCTCATGATATGAACATGTATTAAATAATCTTTCATTTTTTGAGTAGTAAATTTTACTTTTCATATGGGGCTTGCAATTACATAACTTTATCATTTTTACTTTCTTCTTTCTTCACTGCTGTGCAATTCTATATCATCTGTGGACTCATGCAACCAGAATTATGCATTTCCTAGTGCAATAATAATAATAATTGATTTCTATATATTTTATATTAATAACAGGTTTTTTAGCCTCAGATTTTTTATTTCAAAGCAGAGTTTGATTTCTTGTTTTACATAATTTTAGTACAACTATAAAATAATAAAGTTAAGGGAGTAAAATAAATCTCCAGATTTAAACCTTTAGCCGGTTTAGAACTTCTGGTTGATTTTTCCTTTTAACTCCTGTCCATACAACTACACATAATGGAGATGATTAATTTCCTATAAACAATTTTGTAAATGTATGGCTACCAGTTTCAACATTTAATAAAATGCCATCTAGTGCCTCTAATCACACTATACAACAACAACCAAATTCAACCGTCCATAAGCATATTAAAACATACCACTTTTGCTATTGACCAGTCCTCCAAACCTTAGAGTTCTTTTATCCACAAAAATCACCCCCGAGCTGAGATCATCTTCTGGAACAGACCAACCTCTAATCACATTCCAGAATGACTCATTCGACACACCTCACAAAGCACTGTTGTTATTCTCGTCCGGAATATTGGGGTGTTTTTCCATCAGGTTATAAACTACCCTTTGTTAGGGATTTTTAAAAATTTGCTACTTTTCAGCTTTTTACCTCTTCCCAACTACTCTCCACATCATTGGGGAAACTATATTTTCCTCAAAATCTAATTTGGAAATAAATTCTTTCAAGGATTTTTGAAATATTTTTGGGGAAATATTTTCCTCTTTCCATCCTCATGGATTTAGCAAGTGATCTCCTAATTCTCATTTTGGTCAATCTGCACAGAATCATTTTATTTATTTTTCATAATTAAATATTTAATTACATCCAGAAAATACTTGTCCTTTGGGGTCCACTCCCCTTAGGATTAAAGTTCACATGTCTAGCTTTGAAAATCAAAAACATAAACTAGGGGTGTTACATATTCCCCCTCTGAAAGCAAACATCGTCCTCAGTGTTGTTTCTAACTACTAGAGTTCATTTTTTTCAAACAAAAATGGATATTTTTCCATCACTTCAGCTTCTCTTTCCCAGGTATCTTCTTCAGCAGTAAAGTGCTTCCACTTCACCTTTACTCTTGCTACCGTCCGATTCCTCAATTCAATTTCTTCCCGCTCCAATATTTGAAGCGGTTCTGGAAGGAACTCCCCTTCTGGTTCCACCTGTATCACATTCCAATCAACTATGTGAGAAGCATCATGTACATATATTTTTAATAATGAAACATGAAACACATCATGAACTTTAACATGGGGTGGTAAAGCCAGCTTGTAAGCCACTGGTCCCACCCTTTCTAATACTTCAAAAGGACCACAATATCTAGGAGCCAAGTTTGCACAACTTCCAGCATAAAGTGTGCTCTTTTTGGGTTTAATACGCAAGTACACATGCTCCCCCACTTTGAATTCTCGATGTATCCTTTTCTTATCAGCATAGTTTTTCTGTCGATCTTGTGCTGTCTTGATATTTCTTTGTATTTGTTTAACAATTCTTTCCATCTCTTGTAAAGAATCTGGTCCCAACATTAGATTATCCTCAGGTTGGTTCCAACTCAAGGGAGTACGACATTTCCTTCCATAGAGTGCCTCAAACAGACTCATTTTAATAGAGGATTGGTAGTTGTTATTATAGGAAAATTCAACTAAATGCAAGTAGTTTCCCCATTTTGATGGCCTATCCATCACATACATTCTCAGCATATCCTCCAAAATTTGATTAGTTCTCTCTGTCTGACCGTCGGTCTGAGGGTGATAGGCAGTACTAAAATTCAACTTAGTGCCCATTCCCCCAAATAGACCTCTCCAAAAAGCTGCTGTGAACTTAGCATCCCTATCTGAAACAATCATCTTTGGGACCCCATGTAACCTTACTATCTCTTTTAGGAACACATATGCTACTTGGGTTGTCCCAAAAGTAGACTTTACATGTATAAAGTGTGCAAATTTTGTTAAAGTGTCTACTACTACCATAACTGAGTCATGTTGGTACTTGGTTCTGGGTAATCCTGTGATGAAATATATAGAAACGGTATCCCATTTCCATTCTGCAATCGGCAAAGGATTTAGAAGGCCAGTAGGATGCTGATGTTCTACTTTAACTAGTTGACACTCCATGCATCTAACTAAATATTTTACTACATCTCTTTTCATTCCTGGCCAAAACAACTTCTTTTTCAAAGCTGTTAACATTTTTTGATATCCAGGATGCCCTGCATACGGCTGTTTGTGATATTCATCTAGAATCTCTCTTTTCAAAGACTCCACATTGGGAACATATGATATGTTTTTGTAGTAGATTAGCCCTTTTTTGGTTTTGAGTGTAGTCAGCCGTCTCCTTCTTTAGTATTTTCAGCTGTAGGTTCTCATAATTTGGATCCTAGTCTGCTACCTTTTTCACTAAATCTTCTATATCAAACTGGGCACTACTTCCAATACTGTTTATATTTTGACAAGCATTTCTACTCAAGGCATCAACAATTTTATTTTCTTTCCCTCTGATATGTTTTATATCCATATCAAATTCACTCAGAAAAGACAGCCATCTGGCTTGTTGAGCATTCAAATCAGTTTGGGAAAAGAAATATTTAAGACTAATATGATCAGTCATCAATGTAAATTTTTTTCCAAGGAGATAGTGTCGCCACATTTTCAAGGCATGAATTACAGAAGTCAACTCCAAATCATATGCACTATAATTTTGTTCATGTGTTTTCAATTTCCTAGACTCATATGCAATAACTGAATTTTCCTGCAACAAGACTCCTCCCAACCCCTCTCTACAGGCATCCGTACATACAACAAATTCTTTATCAGGATCTGTAATTTTCATTATAGGGGCTGTAGTGAGTTTTAATTTTAATTGTTCAAAACTGTTTTGGCATTTTTCAGTCCACTCAAATTTGACACCTTTTCTTTGTAGTGAGGTTATGGGGTATGCTATGGCAGAAAATATTTCCACAAATCTGCGATAGTAACCTGCAATCCCCATAAACGATCTCACTGCTGAAACATCATTTGGCACCGACCATTCTCTAATAGCCTTTATCTTTTCAGGGTCAACATCCAACCCTTGTTGAGAAATAATATGACCCAAGTACTGGATCTTGTCCTTATAGAATTCACATTTACTGAATTTGGCATATAACTGGTTTTCTTTCAGCGTTTGCAACACTATCCTCAAGTGTTCTTTGTGCTCCTTCTCACTTTTTGAGTAGACTAAAATATCATCTATGAACACTAGTACAAATTTATCCAAATACTTGTTTAACACACTGTTCATTAAGCACATAAAGGTGGCAAGGGAATTTTTCAAACCAAAGGGTAGGACTACAAATTCATAGTGTCCATACTAGGTTCAAAAAGCTGTTTTGCTAATGTATTCCTCCTTAATTCTGAGCTGGTGGTAACCAGTCCTTAGATAAATCTTAGAAAATATTGACGCCCCTCTTACCTGATAAAAAATATCATCAATTCGAGGCAAAGGGTATCTGTTTTTGATTGTCAACTTATTCAGCTGACGATAATAAATGTACATTCTAAAGGTTCCATCCTTATTTTTCACGAACAGCACTGGTGCTCCCCAAGGAGACACACTCGGTCTGATATAACCCTTATCTAACAATTCTTGCAGTTGCATTTTCAGCTCCATGAGTTTAGGAGGACTCATTCGATAAGGGGCTCGGGAAACTGGTTTTGCTCCCGGCACCAAATTGATTAAAAAATCAATCTCTCTTTTGGGGGGAAGATGAGGAATCTCATCTGGAAAAAATTCCTTAAAATCTCTCACGACTGGCAAAGTATCCAGCAGGTTTCCTTCAGGTTGCTGTTCTATTTCCTCTACATGTACTGCATAAAATTGATATCCTTTCCTGGCTGTTCTTTTTAATTGCAGGGATGATATTTGTCTTACAGAGATGGGTTTTGGTTTTCCCTTTAGAATAAAAGGTTTCTCTTCTTCATCTATGCAATGCGGAGTTTTATCCCATCAGTTCATCATAGCCTTTCTCTTTTCCAGCCAGTCCATTCCTATCAGCAAGTCATATGAACCTAAGGGCAGAATGTTCAAATTCACTTCTATCTAAAAATCATTTAATTTAATTGCTGTTTGGGGTAATTTATGTGTTACCTTCCTCTTGGTTCCAGTGGCTAACTGGACCAACCAAGACTGCTG
Source organism: Pinus albicaulis (assembly GCA_034641835.2). Classification (NCBI taxonomy): domain Eukaryota; kingdom Viridiplantae; phylum Streptophyta; class Pinopsida; order Pinales; family Pinaceae; genus Pinus; species Pinus albicaulis. The sequence goes on from CM076569.1 coordinate 318,077,488, forward strand.
AAATTTTTCAGTTTTGAGATTGCATTTTTCTACAATTTTTGGACTAATGTAACTCAAAGAAGCACCTGGATCAATTAAAACTGTAACAGACTAGTCAGTAATCTTACCTTCCATCTCAACCATGGTAGCTTGATGTTCTTCTTGCCAGTTCTCCAAGTCTGCACTGATGGTGGGTATATTTATTGCTATGTCATTTACTGTGGTAGCTTCTCGATCTCTCATAATCATCTGAATTTTTCGGTGGGGACAATCCATCAAGAGATGAGGTTCTCCACATCCCCAACATTTTAAAGGTTCCCTCATTTTAATTGTGCCTTCTTTCTTATTGTCTCCATCTATTTGTTTTGAACCCACTTGGGACTGAGCAGTTTGAATTTCTTTGGGTTTATTAAATTTCTTCCGCTGATGATCCCTGCCAAAGTTCTTCAAATAGGCTGGTTTCTGTTTCTTCCCCTTGAATTCACTCTTATTTACCCAGCCTTTTCCATGCTCACCCTTTCCCTTAAACTGCTGGTAGCATAATCTAGCTTTTCTCACTGCTTCGTCCATAGTTTTTGGGTTATCAAACTCGATTTTCTCTTTGTATACAGCAGGAAAAATAGTTCAAAAACCTTTGTACCTTGGCCTTCTCTTCCCTAATGTAAGGAACATATCTCAATAGATTTGTAAACTTAGTGACAAACTCATCAATGGTAAGCTGTCCCAGTCTAAGCTCATGAAATTCCTTTGCTTTATCATCATAATAACATTCATTTAAGTAGCGGTTTTTGAACTTAACCTGGAAATCTTCCCAAGTAACTGTCTTTTCATTAATGGCATGAACCATTTTCATCTCCTCCCACTACAAGGTAGCCTTACCTTGTAGCTGGTAGACAGCTAATCTGGCCTTCAGATTGCTTTCGTATTCATAGACCTAGAAACACTTAATCATGTTCAACAACCAGGCTTCAGCATCTTCCTCCTTCTCCCCATCATAGGAGGGAGGTTTGATCTTCCGGAATTCCCCCTGTAATTCCTTTTTCTGCTTATACTGATGCCTAAAAGCATCATCATCCTCAGACTCATCATTCTTCCTCTTTCCGGAACCTTCAACCTCTTGGCTGTTCCGCAAAGTTAATTCTCTGATGAGCTTTTCCTGCTCCTCACTGGCTAATGACAATCTGTCATTCTGGCTTCTTATCTCAGCCATTTCTCGTTGCAAACTGTGCAACATAGCCATCACCGGAGTGTTAGGATCTGGTATATTATCTTCCTCACGCAGATCAACATAAATTTCATCACTTCCAGCCATTGGAATTGTCTAATTCAGCACCACACTGTACACTAAACATTACAGATCAGTAATAATAATAAAAAAATTTCAACCATAAATAATTTACACAGTGAGCACACAACAACAACCCAGTTTTATGTAACATGAGCTCTGATACCATTTGTAATGTCTCTCCATACATAAATATTTTTTTTTCTATCAGAAATTTCTCATAACTATTGTTCCACACTGAATAAATACTACCTTTAGTAAGAGCATCTAAGATTTTTGTTTTTCTTGGCATTGAGATACATAAAATTTTATTTTCTTGCTCTATTCATATATATATATATATATATATATATATATATAAATTTTATTTCCTTCCTCTATACAATATATATATATTTTCTTCGATAAATTATAAATTATATCTTCGGTTGTCATTTTGGGTACTATGCTAATACCCTTATTTCAATTGTATAACCTTTATAAAAATCGTTTATCATACCCAACGTAACATCCAAGTTATTACGTCTAATTTAATGATAGTCCTATTTCACGCCATGGAAACGTTGCCTCGACTTTCTCTCTAGTCCTCTACTGGTTGCGTGGCAAACACTGAAATGTTTACGTGGTACCATGAGTCTTCCATTTAATACTCTCGATTGGCTCGTAGCAATGGGTACCATGCCATTGAATGCTTAGCGTTGAATTCATAGCATTGTGTGTGATTCAGTTTTGTTGTTTATCGTTGTTGATGTGAGAGTAGATTATCTGAGATTCGAATTATTAAATTCTCATACTGGAATGTTTAAAACAATTAAATGATTTGACCCTCAGTACGTTTCAACTGTGGTGAGGGTTAACCTAACGTCTTAGGCTCTGCCTTACGCCTCGATCCGCAACAGATTACTCACGATATGGACAAGTGTAGGGTTATACCTTGTTAGGGTTTTGAAATTTCTGAGTTTTTAACCGTGGAGTCTTCTGGAGCATTATTGCTCCCCTCTTCGTCATTTTGGCACTGAAATTTTTATCCCTCTCTGCGCTCTCATGGCATCGAGAGATCGTTTGACGCCCTCGTGGGTGATCACCTTAAGCAGAATTTACTTTGCTCGGCCTTGCGTTCGCCTCTGAGGAATTTTCCCAAAATTCCCTCGGGGATATTCGTTCGTCCTACATCATTTTTTTTTCTATTTTCATATGTGTGTAAATTTTTGAATTCAGAGGCTGAGTGAGCGATTCTTGTATTTATATAGTTTGGTTTTGAAATACCATTTACAGGCTTCGGCATTTCCACAGCGAGGAATATTTTTCATGGTGGTGTATCGTTCCCCAAAGGTATCCATACTTCTCTGTCCCAATTTGCTGCTTATTTGTTTACTAATTCGTTATATACTACTAATTTCATTTTTCATTACTGAAGTATGACCTGGTTGAATCGACCTTTACAACTCTGTCGTGTAGGAAGGTTGATATATATAATTTCCCTTCAGAAATTCTCGATGGTCTAGAACAAAATTAAATTCGTTCTTGTTTGGTTATTCTACTCAGTTTAAATCGTGTATACCCTTGCTGTCTACAGGTAAGTTTTCGTTCAATACGTTTGATCTTTGATATGGATTAACCACCTGCAATACCCATATGTTAACATGCACATATATTTCCAGGTCGGTAACGTTCCATGATTTTTGTTTATCTACCAGAAATTCATGGTATCACTACGATGGTGTTTATGAAAATCGGAGACGTTTCTATTTATTTCATTGAACGATTTCATGGTTAATCTTGTAACAGTTGGCAGTTGGTACTTGGGAGATTCTTCCCTGACTAGATTTGTTAATTCAGATTTTTTTTTGAATGGCCTTCGTGGCCCTGAGTATTTTATGGTCGATTTTATTCGACCCTGATACAATTTGCCCATGGTTTTAATTTTTTTTCTAGTATGATATTATAGATTTATTTTAACTTCTTGGACTATCTATTATCAGCACCTATTCGTTTAGTTTCTCACGAATAGTTCTATACTAATTTTCAAAATTGCTATGGTCTGCGTATACTCAATAACTTCGAGAGGGTTTCAATCAACGTGAGTTTGCAACTATTCAAATGAAGTCTGATATGGAGGTAGAATTTCTTTTTTTCAATGCGTCAGCCTATTCTTCATTATATTGATGTTTCTATCTCTGGATACTTTCTCGGTTATCCACAAATTTCTTGAATACTTTATACTAGCATGAGTGTCAGGTTCCAGTTAACATGTATATACACATAGAAAATAATTATTAAAACTTTTCATACTGTATATAGAATTGTATCTCTGATTTCATTCCTTCCTAATGAAGGTTAGAGTTTAATTAAGTATTCCACCCAGATTAATGTTCACCCGTCAGGGCACATCCAGATAACCTGTTATAAAACTGTAATTATCATTTTACTTCAGATAACAGAAGTTTATGTATGGTCTTTGGTTATCATATTTTTGCAAAATATAATAATGAATTTTTCCAGTATAGACATATCAATGACATCTATATTTCTCTTATAAAACTTTAATCATGCACAATAGCACAGAAATGGACCTAGTTACATAGAAATTTCCTTTTATTTAAATTCCAGAATCAAGCCACTAAATGGAATTTAGTTCACATAGTTTATAATTCTGCAACATACAGGTTCATATCAGTCCTATAAGTAATTTAACCTGTCATTTATATTTTTTTAATTTAATTTTTGCTACATAACCTTTCTAACACAATAATTTAGTTCGATATGGATATACATATATATATCCTAGATAGTCTCATGATATGAACATGTATTAAGCCAATATTTCATTTTTTTGCCCAGAAGTAGTAAATTTTACTTTTCATATCAGGTGTGCAATTAACTTAACCTATCATTTTTACTTTCTTCTTTCTTCACTGCTGTGCAATTCTATATCATCTGTGGACTCATGCAACCAGAATTCTGCATTTCCTAGTGCCATAACAATAATAATTGATTTCTGTCTATTTTATATTAATAACGAGTTTTTTAGCCTCAGATTTCTTATTTCAAGGCAGAGTTTGATTTCTTGTTTTGCAGAATTTTAGTACAACTATACAATAATAAAGTTAAGGGTGTAAAATAAATCTCTAGATTTAAACCTTTAGCAGGTTTAGAACTTCTGGTTGATTTTTCCCTTTAACTCATGTCCATACAACTACACAGAATGGAGACGATTTATTTTCCTATAAACAATTTTGTAAATGTATGGCTACCAGTTTCACATTTAATAAAATACCATCTAGTGCCTCTAATCACACTATACAACAATAACCAAATTCAACCGTCCATAAGCATATTAAAACATACCACTTCTGCTATTGACTAGTCCTCCCAACCTTAGAGTTATTTTTTCCACGGAACTCACCCCCAAGATGAGATCATCTCCTGGAACAGACCAAACTCTAATTTGTTTAGGAATAGCTCATTTAAGCCTTTGCTCCCCAAATCCTATTTCTAATTCTGCGTCCAGAATATTAGGATGCTTTTCTTCCTGTTTGCCTAGGCTTCCCTTATTTAGGGATTTTTAAAGCTCCTTTCTACTTTTCCCAGCTTTTTACCTCTTCCCAACTACTCTCCACATCATTGGGGAAACTAGATTTTCCTCAAAATCTAATTTGGAAATAAATTCTTTCAAGGATTTTTGAAATATTTTTGGGGAAAGTAATTACCTCTTTCCATCCTCATGGATTTATCAAGTGATCTCATAATTCTCATTTTGGTCAATCTGCACAGAATTATTTTATTTATTTTTCATAATTAAATATTTAATTACATCCACAAAATACTTGTCCATTAGGGTCCACTCCCCTTAGGATTAAAGTTCCAATGTCTAGCTTTGAAAGAAAAACATAAACTAGGGGCGTTACACTCGGTATGATCTTTTGGATATCAATATGTTTAGATCTATCATGAAACCAGAGTTAATCGAGAGTTTAATGCAACTATGATTATCACAATGTATCACTGTAGGATCTAAATGTGAACCGAACAAACCAACCAGGATCTTCCTCATCCAGATAGCCTCACATGCAGCTTGACTTGCTGCCATGTATTCTGCTTCCGCTGAATTGAGTGCCACTAATCTTGGTTTCCTTCTATACCAAGAAACCACTGTAGAACCGATACTGAAAAACCCCTATTGATGTGCTCTTTCTGTCTGTTGGGCTGCCTGCCCAATCTGCATCCGTGAAGCCATGCAACTTCACCTCATCCGCATGTCTGTACCATAAGCCATACTCATATGTGCCCCTGAGATACCTCAGGACATGCTTGCCTGCCTTCCAAAAGAGCTTGGTAGGCTTAACCATCGCTTGTGAAAGTTGGTTCACTGCATAGCATATGTCTGGTCTTGTATTAACTAAATACATGGGCGAACCAAATTTAAAATAACGGTGGCATCACCCTCCATTATTCTTTCGCATCCTCTTTTCCTCAATATCTGGAGAGAGGAGTGTCTGAAGTAGGCTTGCAGCCTTGCTATAACACCCCTAGTTTTATGTTTTTCAAGTTAGACATTTGAACTTAAGTCCAAAGGGGAGTGGAAATCAATGGATAATTATTGTGTGGATGTAGTTAATTATTTATTTATGAAAAAATAAATAAAATGTTTTGTGTGCACTATGACCAAATGAGATTTTTGAGATCACTTGCCTAGTCCATGAGGTTATGGAAAAAGATTAAGACTATCCCCAAAATATTTCAAAAGGCCTTGAAAAAATTTATTTCTAAGTTAGATTTTTGAGGAAAAATCTAAATTTCCCCAATGATGAGGAAAGTAGTTGGGAAGAAGTAAAAAGCTGGAAAAGCAGAAAGCAGCTTTAAAAATCCCTAAATAAGGGAAGCCTAGGCAAACAGGAATAAAGCATCCTGAAATTCTGGACGCAGAATTGGAAAAACGCTTTGGGGAGATTATAGCTTAAATAAGCTGCTCCAGAACAGATTGAGGTTGGTCTTTTCTAGGAGAGAATCTTAGCTCGAGGGTGAATTCTAGAGATAGAGGAATTCTATGGTTGGGAGGATTGGTCATAGAAATAAGTGGTATGCACAGATAATCTAAATTTTTTTTTATACAGTTGAATTAGTAAATTAACATTGTGTTGAGGTTGAAAGCATTATATGTTTGCATGTTGCTGATATTAAATTCCATACATTTAACAGAAATTATCAGAAGAAATAATCTTCTAAATTTTGTATAGTTGTAGGAATAAAAGGTAAATGGGAAAATATCAATCAGAATCTCTAAACCCTTAGTGGTCTAAATCTGATGATATATTTTATTCCCACAGCAATATAAAAGTTTAACTTTAATCTGCTTCTATAATATAAAGTTATATGTGTACATGAAAACAGAATAGTGACAGTGATTTTATATCTAAGGAATTTAAGTGGAGAGAGTGATTTACAAACTTCAATTATATGGAATAGTAATTATTCTGCTAAGAAAATAAAGTCTGCTGAGAAGCTATTCTGCTAATTACATTAAAAATTTCAGAATACATAAATTGCAGAATTTAAACAAGATGATAAACAAGGAAAATTTAGGAGTACTTAGAACTGTTGAAATTTGAATCTAGTACCTCCTACCATTTTATACACATCAATATTGTATAAGACAGTTAAGTTTCAGAAGTAGAAATGATTTATGCCTCTAAATATTTAATTAATATCTAAATATAAGTGGGTTATATGCAAACAAGTCATTAACCATTTATGTTCATAAAACTGTGAGATTTTTCTCTCTGCACAGTGGATATAGAAATATCTACTTACATATGACATATTAAAAATAATGTTAAGTGATGTCAGAAAGACAATAAATGATAAATTAAACAAAATGGTATACTTCACATTTTTGCTGAAAATATACATCGTAAAGAGGACTTACTATAGACAAATTGTCAACTTTGTTCTATTTCATCTATACAGAGGGAAATAAAAATATGCAATAGATATTTTGTGAGAGGATAATATAAACATGAAATTAACATTCAGTGCCAGATCTATGAAAATTGAGAATAGATGCGAGAAGGATATATAGTAACATTATTCTGGTTTGTTTGTATGTTGTGGGACATAAAGTGGGATTTAATCCAAATCTCATTTTTATTTTTAACATGCAGTCTACATGTATGTGTCAATGAAAACTAGAATTAATAGGATAAAACATTCTTATGGTGGACTTAAGAAAATAGTGTATTCTCAGCGAAGTACAAAACAAACAAAAATACAAATTTATGCATACATGTTCAGCTCTCGAATCTTGAAAACATTATCTGCGTGTGTTGAAACCATAAAAAGACACTTGATTCTGGGTCTCGACACCAAACTCCCAGAGTAGACAACATTTTGTGTCTAAAAATATACAGGTGGGATATAACAATATCAATGGCATAGATGAGAAGGAGGACACATTCCATAATAGTTTAATCCATACCGTAAAGTTTAACTTGCAAAACTGAAGAGAGAAAACATAACGAGCCAGATAATCTCGGCAATATCGTTATCAGAGTTTCGATTTCAATTATAGAAAATAAAATAAAATTTGGAGAACCAAGTGTTTATGAGTACCATTATTACAGTATACATAACTGAGAAAATCAAACCCAAATTGTTAAATAGAAATCTTCATACTTCCATAGCTAGAATACTACAACAAAATTCCATCATGAAGCTACACCGAATCAGTTGTAGAGAAATGGAAATTTTTGAGTGTTACCAACCTGGAAAGAATACCTAAATTAATATCCTAACATATGAGGAAGTCGACATCGTGAATAAAAGAAATTTGGAATGGATTATTTTACCTGTAGGAAAAAATTAGGGATATCATTAATACAAGAGATGATATTGAATAATTTCGACTAGAAGCAAACGAAATCTGGAAGAAATTCATAAATAATACTAGTACGACTTTAAGGGTTTCATATTTAACAAGATATGTTAATTCGACTTTGATAAAACCCCACAGAGATACGTATGAAACCAGTGATCAAAAATGAAAATGGAACCAAGGAAAACTATCCTGAATTGGGGCAGAACGAGAAATTTATACTAATACCTGTGAGCGATGACATACGTGGCCGGGATAAGCTTGTATATGCTCACTGTCGATATAGGAACCACACTGAAATTTAGGGGAAAAAAGAGATATGGTTATAAAAATATTATGGTTACCATTTCATATGCCCATAACTAAGAATAGAAGTCAATATCAAACTAAACAAATACTTATCGTGTAAATTCAAGGAAATACTAGTAAATTGGAAGGGATAATTACTGAGATAAAATTTGGGGCAGATTACACAAAGCTGAATGCCATGAAGGAATAAAAGATGATTTTGTTCATTAAAGGAGAGATGTGAAGCATGAAAACCTTCGTCGCCATGAAAGTAACAGAGAAGGAGGCGCATAGAAATGAAAATGTGAGGAAGAAGAAGTGATACTGTTACAAAAATTTCGCATTTAAAAACCATCAGAAGCCCAAAACCCTAATAAATCGTGACCCTCCACTTGTCACGATCTCAGATAGATGTTGGGGATCGATGCACAGATGAGAATCGAGAACATTAATATTTCACCTAACAACACCTGTTAAACGTCCCTGGTGTCATAGTAATACAATCGAAAATTATATTGGTTGGTACAAATAGTTATAAAATCGAGATTGATAAGATTGGTAGATGAATTCCACATATATCAAAGAACAAAATACTGCGGATGTAGTGTTTTCGAAGTAATGTTTTAAAGGCGTAGTACTAGTTGTTGTGAACTATACAATATTTCCATTAATTAAACTTGCATCGAAATTCATGAACCATAAATTGATGTGAACAATCCAAGGTACGTTTACTTTGCATACGAATGGAATTATCAAGTCTTGCCATAAGTTTTTAATAACATCGAAACCACATATAGTCAATAGACTATAGTATGAGCATGGGATATGTTCGTTTGAGATTCATGAATGTTATAAAACATAGGAATCAAACATAATATAAGGTTTCAGAATATAAACTATATTGAGGATATAGTTAATATGATCATTTTTATTAATTTTATTGAGCTCCAAAACATAAGGGTGATTGGAATTATAAAGTTACAATTTATAAACCAATATACCAAAGGTAAAATTATATGAAAATGATATAATATATTACATTAAGAAATTAGTATTGTAATGCCAAGGTCCTAATTGGACATATACATAGAAAAAAAAGAAAAAAATTTAAGGTATATTACAAATGGTATCAGAGCCCAAGTTAGAAAAACTGGGCTGTTGTTGTTGTGTTACTGATGTTGTTTTGTTTTAGTGTACAAAGGTACCGAAACTGAAAATTAAATGGCTGAAAGATATGAGCTCTATGTTGATCTGGGTGGTAGGGATAATACACCAGATCCCAATGCTCCTTTAATGGCCATGTTGCATAGGTTGCAACGGGATATGGCCAAGCTAAGAAGCCAGAATGACAGGCTATCCTTAGCTATTGAGGAGCAGGAAAAATTGATAAGAGAACTGACTTCGTGGAACATCCAGGAAGGTGAAGGTTCCAGAAGGAGGAGGAAAGGCAGGTTCTTAGATGATTCTGAGGAAGATGACACTACTAGACATCAGTCTAAATAGAAGAATGAATTATAGGGTGAATTCCGAAAAATTAAACCTCCCTCCTATGATGGAGAGAAGGAGGAAGATGTTGAGGCATGGCTGTTGAATATGATTAAGTATTTTCAGGTCTACGAATATGAAAGAAATCGGAGGACCAGATTAGCTATCTACCAGGTGCAAGGTAATCCTACCTTGTGGTGGGAGGAGGCAAACATGGTTCATGCCATTGATGATAAAATAGTGACTTGGGAAGATTTCCAAGTCAATTTTAAAAACCGTTATTTGAACGAATGCTATTATGATGATAAAGCAAAGGATTTTCACGAACTCAGATTGGGACAGCTCACCATAGATGAGTTTGTCACCAAGTTTACAAATCTGTTAAGATATGTTCCTTATATTCGTGAAGAGAAAGCAAAGGTGCAAAGGTTTTTGAATTTTTTGTCAGCTGTGTACAAGGAGAAAATAGAGTTTTATAATCCAAAAACCATGGATGAAGTGGTGAGGAAAGCTAGATTAAGCTACTAGCAGTTTAAAGGAAAGAGTGACCATGGGAAAAGCTGGATAAACAAGGGTGAATTGAAAGGAAAGAAACAAACAACTTGTTGACTAAATTTGGTTGTAACGTCTCCTGACTCTTTCCCGAGTCAATTTTAATTCTCTGTTGGGGGGGATTTACATGCTTCTATTGACCATAGTTGTTCAATGATATTTTTAGTTCACTATATTTCTAACTTGACTATTCAATTCTATTTGTCAAGGTACCATTTTGGATCACTAGGAATAGAATTCTAGTTTCTTCTGTCCTCTTATAAGTACTGGATTTATTTATGAGGTTTCCTAAATATTTGTAGCAGAGATATTAAAGACACACACACACACACACACACACACACGGATATATATATATATATATTGATCTGCATATAGGTATATGGTTCACCTACCATAGTTATATGCTTGCTCCTACATTTCGATATGTTATTTAATGGTTTCACACCATACTCATAGGCCCACCCTACATATACCTTAGCATTCGATAGTATACTCTTATGGCTTGTATGTATAATTTATGAATCATTGAGTTTATATCTTCGTCCCACTCCAAGACTTATAACCCTAGGTTCGAATTTCGAATTTCAAATTATTCAAAGTCTATTCCACTTTATGAATCATGTCATTGATATGAATCTACTATGAATGTGATCATTGCGTCCTTGATCTCTAGCGTACCGTTCATTTATGATATATTGGATGTGGAGATACGTGCATTTGAATTTCAACGCATTTGTTATATCTCATTGGCACGGTTGCTAAAGTAATTGGCCATTGTAACTTGTTTCAATTTCCTCATCACCTATTCGATGGCACGCTGTTAATTCTCAATGTTGTTAGTTCTTACTATATTCATACTCAGGATTCTATGCATCTACGTTTTGGTTGTAACATGGCACGCCAGATAGCTCTTTTAAGACGTCGGCCACTTGACTCGATTTATGGTATTGTGGTATGGATTTCATAGATCTAAATTTATGTTTTAAGTTATTGAGTATTAAATAGAAAATTCTCCAGATCGATCCGTGTATAGATCATGGATCCGAGGCCACCTGGACGGTGGAGATTGTTCCTTTCTATTAGGGTTTTCGTTGGTGTTTGGATATGAGACGAGCATATAAATCTCTGTGTTATTATGGAATTTGTTCTTTCACCGTTCATTTGTTTTTCTTGTCCTCCGGTATCGAGCCTCTGCACGATGGAGGAAATGCATCATCTTCTTGCCCCGGCTTTGAGCGCATCTATCCCTCCTCGTATTGCCTTTCAGGTATGCACTGATGCATATTATGCTAACTCAATGATGAAGCCTATGCTCTGTCGACGGCTGACTGCCCTTTGCTTCTTTCATAACATGCATCACTACGTATTTATACAATGAGAGGTAGGTACCTATAGTTTTCCTCCCCCGTTATTTAGTTTTACTATCGAGAAGATTTCTCTCCAATGGAGTTGAACACATACGTCGTGGAGATTTATTCTCATTTTTTTATGTTTATAATCTTGTTATGTGTAGGATACTTATAATACTACATCATTTATTTGTTTGTTTCATGGGCATACTCCTCGTCGTCTTTACCATTGAGGTTTCACGAGGTTATTCGAATGGTGACGTTTTGATTTTTCCTGCTTCCTCTACGGCTATCAACCCATCACCTCAGGCGAGAATCAATTCAGTTTTGTAATTCAACCCCTGGCTTCCTCACTCGTCCTTGAATGTCCTGGTGGTCTAATTGGTTTTATTTTGCTCGGTTATCTCTATTTCAGGTCGTTTTGGAGATAAGGAATTCCTCGTCGGCAAGGTAATCCTTTATAAATGTTTCCTTTTCATTTATTTTTTGGAATTATAGTTCATATCAGTCAACCAATTTGTATTCTCACTGTCCCTTTTTTTGTTTTAGGTAAATCGAATTCCAAACGAATTCAACTCTCAGAGTTATAGTGAAATGGTTATTTCATATGGTTTTAATTTCACTTCATTTTGGGCTTTCAAGTCGATATCCACCGCTTATGCATCAGAATGAGACTAGACTCTTACATTGTTACTATAACAATTGTTTTTGTTCTGACCACTCGAGTCATATAAATTTTCTTGTTGCTACTGTAATAATAAGGATTTCCCTAGACTTGGTCTGTCTTGCTAGGACTCTGCTAATATGGTTGCTGAGACTATTTTTCTCAGTTTATCTATCATAAGACACGACTTTCATAATTTATAAATTTTGGGTTCATAAGTTTATATATGAATTTCATATAGATATATATACATATTCCCTTCCTGGGTGACAGGAACAAGGTTTTGACATACTATGTTGACTTCAGATTTACTGTTTCATGTTGATGCTTACGACAATAGTTGTATTTTGACTATATCTATTTATTTCTATTGCTAGGTAAAACTGATAACATTACTAATCTTATCTTAGATTTGTGCTTCGTCAGCATTTTATGTTATTTTATTTCTTCAATTGCAATTAAATGTAGGTACTGCAAGAGTATTCTCAGCTACCTCAATTTGTTGACTATTATCATCGGGTTTATAAGAGTAGATGTGTCATAATACTCTATTAGTATGTCTTTACTTCTGCTTCATGATTCCAAGTTTACAAATATTACTTACTGGTGTAAATAATAGTGGACTCTGGACAGGTTCATTTTATTTTATAACATATGCAGTATGCTCTATTCTGGCTCACACTGCCACGAGCATTTTATATAAATCTGATGTGTGAGTTATTTGTTATCTTTCATAGCATGTATAGTCTACATGCATTTTATAGAGGTTCACATGCATAGTTTATAATTTCTAGTAATTGTTAAGTTTGGTCCCTTGTTTTAAGAAGGATATTTACACTAGTTTTTATATATATAATTCTTGGACCACATTTGTTTACATGATTAGTAAACATGTTTAGTCATGTTCTTTTACTTCCTAAATATATATATATAGCAATTTAGTTTATAGTACTAAACTTTATACTCTTCCATTCAATCCTTATTATAGAAGAAAATCTATAAACAAACATGCACTGCTGATTTATAAATCTATATGTTTGTAATTCACTTAGCTAATTCAACAAATGTATAGCTCTGACCTACATGTACTTACTTCCTCCTACACATAGGTTTTTATTTGGTTTCCCTAATGTTTACTAAATTAATTCTATTTATAACAGAAACAGATTAAAGTTACATAGATATAAACTACGAGGAAACATAATCTCCAGATTTAAACTAGGGACTGCTTTAGAGTTTCTGGCTAATTTGTCCTCATATTTCTGAGTCCTACAACTATACAGGACAGAGAGAGTTTAATTACTCTATCATTTTGTAAATGTATGGAACACCAGCATAAGCAAAACATTTCCAGTAGTATACACTTACAGTCATTAACCTTTAAACTTAACAAAAATAATTTTTCAATCATTCCTAACACTATGAGCATACCACTTTGGTACTTGACCAGTCCTCCCAACCATAGAGTCCCTCTATCTCGAGAACTCACCCCCGAGTTGAGATCACTTCCATTCCAGACCAACGTCTTAATTTGTTCATGAATAACTTATTTAATATGTTGCTCCCCAAAGCCTGTTTCTAATTCTGCGTCCAGAATATCAAGATGATTTTCTTCCTGTTTACCTAGGCTTCCCTATTTACGGATTTTTAAATCTGCTTGCTGCCTTTCACATATTTTCAATTCTTCCCAACTACTCTCCACCTCATTGGGGAAACTAGATTTTCCTCAAAATCTAATTTGGAAATAAATTCTTTCAAGGATTTTTGAAAGATTTTTGGGGAATTATTTGCCTCTATCCATCCTCTTGGATTTAGCAAGTGATCTCACAATTCTCATTGGTCAATCTGTACAAAATTATTTTATTTTATTTCCAAAATGAAATATTTAATTACATCCACTAAAATACTTATCCATTTTGGGTCCACTCCCCTTAGGATTAAAGTTCAAATGTCTAGCTTTGAAAGAAAACATAAACTAGGGGTGTTACATATTCCCCCTTTGAAAGGAAACACCGTCCTTAGTGTTAATATCTAATTACTAGAGTTTGTCTTTCAAACAAAAATGGATATTTTTCCATCATTTTAGCTTCTCTTTCCCAGGTAGCTTCTTCAGCAGTAAAGTGCTTCCACTGCACTTTTACTCTTGCTACCGTTCGATTCCTCAATTCAATTTCCTCCCGCTCCAATATTTGAAGTGGTTATGGAAGGAACTCCCCTTCTGGTTCCACCTGTATCACATTCCAATCAACAATGTGAGAAGCATCATGTATATATATTTTTAATAATGAAGCATGAAACACATCATGAACTTTAACATGGGGCGGTAAGGCCAGCTTGTAAGCCATTGGTCCCACCCTTTCTAATACCTCAAAAGGACCACAATATCTAGGAGCCAGTTTTGCACAACTTCCAGCATAAAGAGTGCTTTTTTGGGTTTAATATGCAAATACACATGTTCCCCCACTTTAAATTCTCGATGTACTCTCTTCTTATCAGCATAGTTTTTCTGGTGATATTGTGCTGTCTTGATGTTTCTTTGTATTTTTTTAACAATTCTTTCCATCTCTTGTAAAACATCTGGTCCCAACATTAGCTTATCCTCAGGTTGGCTCCAGTTCAAAGGAGTACAACATTTCCTTCCATAGAGTGCCTCAAACGGACTCATTTTAATAGATGATTGGTAGCTGTTATTATAGGAAAATTCAACTAAATGCAAGTAGTCTTCCCATTTTGATTGCCTATCCATCACATACATTCTCAGCATATCCTCCAAAATCTGATTAGTTCTCTCTCTCTCTGACCGTTGGTCTGAGGGTGATAGGAAATACTAAAATTCAACTTAGTGCCCATACCTCCAAATAGACCTTTCCAAAAGGCTGCTGTGAACTTAGCATCTCTATCTGAAACAATCATCTTTGGGACCCCATGTAATCTTACTTTCTCTTTTAGAAACACATCTGCTACTTGGGCTGTCCCAAAAGTAGACTTTACAGGTATGAAGTGTGTAGCTTTTGTTAAAGTGTCTACTACTACCATCACTGAATCATGTTGGTATTTAGTTTTTGGTAGCCCTATTATAAAATATATAGAAACTGTGTCCCATTTCCATTTTGCAATCGGCAAAGGGTTTAAAAGACCAGCAGGATGCTAATGCTCAACTTTAACTAGTTGACACTCCATGCATCTAGCTAAATATTCTACTACATCTCTTCTCATTCTTGGCCAAAACAACTTCTTTTTCAAAGCTGTTAACATTTTCTGATATCCAGGATGCCCTGCATACGGCTGTTTATGATATTCATCTAGAATCTCTCTTTTCAAGGACTCCACATTGGGGATATATAATCTATTTTTGTAGCAGATCAGCGTTTTTTGGTTTTGAGTGTAATCAGTCATCTCCTTCTTTAGTAGTTTCACCTGTAGTGTTTCATAATTTGGATCTTGGTCTGCTGCCTTTTTCACTAAATATTCTAAATCAAAATTAACACTACCTCCAATACTATTTATATTTTGGCAAGCATTTCTGCTCAAAGCATCCACAATTTTATTTTCTTTCCCTCTGATATTTTTTATGTCCATATCAAATTCACTCAAAAAAGACAACCATCTGGCCTGTCTAGCATTCAAATCAGTTTGGGAAAATAAATATTTAAGACTAATATGATCATTCATCAATGTAAAGATAGTGTCACCACATCTTCAAGGCATGAATAACAGCAGCCAAATCCAAATCATATGCACTATAGTTCTGTTCATGTGTCTTCAGTTTCCTAGACTCATATGCAATAACTGAATTTTCTTGCAAAAGGACTCCTCCCAACCCCTCTCTATAGGCATCTGTATATACAACTAATTCTTTATCAGGATCTGCAATTTTCAATATAGGGGCTGTGGTGAGTTTTAATTTTAATTGTTCAAAACTGTTTTGGCACTTTTCAGTCCACTCAAATTTGACCCCCTTTATTTGTAGTGAGGTTATGGGATATGCTATGGCAGAAAATCTCTCCACAAATCTACGATCATAACCTGCAATCCCCATAAATGACCTCACTGCTGAAACATCAGATGGCATAGGCCATTCCTTAATAGCCTTTATCTTTTCAGGGTCAACAGCCAACCCTTGTTTAGAAATAATATGTCCCAAGTATTGGATCTTGTCCTTATAGAATTCACATTCGCTGAACTTGGCATACGACTGGTTTTCTTTCAGATTTTGCAACACTATTCTCAGGTGCTCTTTGTGTTCCTCCATACTTTTTGAATAAACTAAAATATCATCTATGAACACAAGCATGAACTTATCCAAGTACTTATTTAACACACTTTTCATTAAGCACATAAAGGTGGCAGGAGCATTTTTCAAACCAAAAGGTAGGACTACAAATTTGTAGTGACCATACCTGGTTCGAAAAGCTGTTTTTTTAATGTCTTCCTCCTTAACTCTAAGCTGGTGGTAACCAGTCCTTAGATAAATCTTAGAAAAATACTGAAGCTCCTCTTACTTGATCAAAAATATCATCAATTCGAGGCAGAGGGTATCTATTTTTAATTGTCAACTTATTCAGCTGACGATAATCAATGCACATTCTAAAGGTTCCATCTTTCTTTTTCACGAACAGCACCGGTGCTCCCCAAGGAGACACACTCGGTCTGATATAACCCTTATCTAACAATTCTTGCAATTGCATTTTCAGCTCCATGAGTTCAGGGGGGCTCATTCTATAAGGGGCTCGGGAAACAGGTTTTGCTCCAGGCACCAGATCGATTGAAAATTCAATCTCTCTTTTGGGTGGAATATGAGGAATCTCATCTGGAAAAACTTCCTTAAACTCTTTCACCACTGGCAAAGTATCCAGCAGATTTCCTTCAGGTTGTTGTTCTATTTCTTCAACATGTACTGCATAAACTTGATATCCTTTCTTAGCTGTTCTTTTTAATTGCAGTGATGATATTTGTCTCACAGAGATGGGTTTTGGCTTTCCTTTGAGAATAAAAGGTTTTCCTTCTTCATCTATGCATTGCAGAGTTTTATCCCAACAGTTAATCATAGCCTTTCTCTTTTCCAGCCAATCCATTCCTATCAGCAAGTCATATGAGCCTAAGGGCAGAATTTTCACATTCACTTCTGTATGAAAATCATTTATTTTAATTGTTGTTCGGGGTAATTTATGTGTTACCTTCCTCTTGGTTCCAGTGGATAACTGGACCAACCAAGACTGCTGAAATTTTTCAGTTTTGAGATTGCATTTTTCTACAATTTTTGGACTAATGTAACTCAAAGAAGCACCCGGATCAATTAAAATTGTAACAGATTGGTCAGCAATCTTACCTTCCATCTCAACCATGGTAGCTTGATGTTCTGCTTGTCGATTCTCCAAGGCTACACTGATAGTGGGTATATTTCTTACTATGTCATTTACGGTGGTAGCTTCTCGATCTCTCATAATCATCTGAATGTTTCGGTGGGGACAATCCCTCAAGAGATGAGGTTCTCCACATCCCCAGCATTTCAAAGGTTCCCTCATTTTAACTGTGCCTTCTTTCTTATTGTCTCCATCTATTTGTTTTGAACCCAATTGGGACTGAGCAGTTTGACTTTCTTTGGGTTTGTTAAATTTCTTTCGCTGATGATCCCTGCCAAAGTTCTTCAAATAAGCTGGTTTCTGTTTCTTCCCTTTGAATTCACCCTTATTTACCCAGTTTTTTCCATGTTCATTTTTACCTTTGAACTGCTGGTAACATAATCTAGCTTTTCTCACCGCTTCATCCATGGTTTTCGGATTATCAAACTCTATTTTATCCTTATACACAGCAGGCAAACAGTTTAGAAATATTTGCACCTTTGCCTTCTCTTCCCTAATGTAAGGGACATATCTCAACAGATTTGTAAACTTGGTGACAAACTCATCAATAGTAAGCTGTCACAGTCTAAGCTCATGAAATTCCTTTGCTTTATCATCATAATAACATTCATTTAAATAGCGGTTTTTAAACTTAACCTGGAAATCTTCCCAAGTAACTGTCTTTTCATCAATGGCATGAACCATTTTCGTCTCCTCCCACCACAAGGTAGCCTTACCTTCTAGCTAGTAGACAACTAGTCTGTCCTTTAGATTGCTTTCATATTCATAGACCTAAAAATACTTAATCATGTTCAACAACCAAGCTTCAGCATCTTCCTCCTTCTCCCCATCATAGGAGGGAGGTTTAATCTTTCGGAATCCCCCCTGTAATTCCTTTTTCTACTTGTACTGATGCCTAACAACATCATCATCCTCAGACTCATCATTCTTCCTCTTTCCGGAACCTTCACCCTCTTGGTTGTTCCGCGAAGTTAATTCTCTGATGAGCCTTTCCTGCTCCTCACTGGCTAATGACAATTTGTCATTCTGGCTTCTTAGCTCAGCCATTTCTCGTTGTAAACTGTGCAACAAAGCCATCACCAGAGCGTTAGGATCTAGTGTATTATCTTCCTCACGCAGATCAACATAAATTTCATCACTTCCAGCCATGGGAATTATCTGTTTCAGCACCACACTGTACACTAAACAAACAGATCAGTAATAATAATATTTTTTTTTCCAACAATAATTAATTTACACAGTGAGCACACAACAACAGCCCAATTTTTTATAACATGGGCTCTGATACCATTTGTAACTTCTCCTCTTTTCCACAATCAATTTTTTTTTTTCTCTATTTAGATTTTATTTCTGTGCTTCGATTGACCATAGTTGTTCAATGATATTTTGAGTTTACTGCTATATTTCTATTAACCACAGCTATTCAATTCTATTTTTCAAAATTTACCATTTTGGATCTACTATGGAATAGAATTCCTGGTTTCTTCTATTCCTCTTGTAAGTATGATTTATTTGGGTTTTCCCACTAAATGTTTGTAGTAGATATTAAATATATATATATATATATATATATATATATATATATATATATATATATATATTGATCTGCATATAGGTATATGGTTCACCTACCATAGTTATATGCTTGCTCCTACATTTCGATATGTTATTTAATGGTTTCACACCATACTCATAGGCCCACCCTACATATACCTTAGCATTCGATAGTATACTCTTATGGCTTGTATGTATAATTTATGAATCATTGAGTTTATATCTTCGTCCCACTCCAAGACTTATAACCCTAGGTTCGAATTTCGAATTTCAAATTATTCAAAGTCTATTCCACTTTATGAATCATGTCATTGATATGAATCTACTATGAATGTGATCATTGCGTCCTTGATCTCTAGCGTACCGTTCATTTATGATATATTGGATGTGGAGATACGTGCATTTGAATTTCAACGCATTTGTTATATCTCATTGGCACGGTTGCTAAAGTAATTGGCCATTGTAACTTGTTTCAATTTCCTCATCACCTATTCGATGGCACGCTGTTAATTCTCAATGTTGTTAGTTCTTACTATATTCATACTCAGGATTCTATGCATCTACGTTTTGGTTGTAACATGGCACGCCAGATAGCTCTTTTAAGACGTCGGCCACTTGACTCGATTTATGGTATTGTGGTATGGATTTCATAGATCTAAATTTATGTTTTAAGTTATTGAGTATTAAATAGAAAATTCTCCAGATCGATCCGTGTATAGATCATGGATCCGAGGCCACCTGGACGGTGGAGATTGTTCCTTTCTATTAGGGTTTTCGTTGGTGTTTGGATATGAGACGAGCATATAAATCTCTGTGTTATTATGGAATTTGTTCTTTCACCGTTCATTTGTTTTTCTTGTCCTCCGGTATCGAGCCTCTGCACGATGGAGGAAATGCATCATCTTCTTGCCCCGGCTTTGAGCGCATCTATCCCTCCTCGTATTGCCTTTCAGGTATGCACTGATGCATATTATGCTAACTCAATGATGAAGCCTATGCTCTGTGTAATGAGCCTGGCTATGTATTCTTCTTTCATAACAATACGCTCTGTGGTATAGAGTGAGAGCCGAGGTTAAAGAATTTTTCTCATCTGATTTCGTTTACTGTCGAGGATTTGTCTCAATCAGTTGAACACATCTGTCATGGAGATTTCTTCTCATTTGTTTATTTTTATATCCTGTTCATAATGTAGGATACTAATACTACATCATTTTTTTTGTTTGTTTTATAAGGCATACTCCTCGTCGTCTTTCGTGAATTTCCTGAGGTTATTCGAATGGTGACGTTTTGATTTTTCTTGCTTCCTCTACGGCTATCAATCCATCACCCCAGGCAAAAATCAATTCAGTTTTGTAATTCAACCCCTGGCTTCCTCACTCATCCTTGAACGTCCTAGTGGTATAATTGGTTTTATTTTTCTCGGTTATCTCTGTTTCAGGTCGTTTTGGAGATAAGGAATTCCTCATCGGCAAGGTAATCCCTTATAAATGTTTCCTTTTCATTTGTTTGTTGGAATTATATTTCATATCAGTCAATCGATTCGTATTCTCACTGTCCCTTGTTTGTGTTGCAGGTAAATCGAATTCCACACGAATTCAACTCTCAGAGTTTCAGTGAAATGGTTATTTCATACGGTTTTAATTTCACTTCATATTGCGCTTTCAGTCGGTATCCACAGCATATGTGTCGGAATGAGACTAGACTCTTACATCATTACTATAACAAATTGTTTTTTTTTCCGACCACTCGGGTCATATAAATTTTCTCGTTGCTACTGTAATAATAAGGATTTCCCTAGACTTGTTCTGTCTTGTTAGGACTCTGCTAATATGGTCGCTGAGACTATTTTTCTCATTTAATCTGTCCTAAGACACGACTATCATAATTTATAAATTTTGGGTTCATGAATTTATATATGAATTTCAGATAGATATATATACATATTCCCTTCCTGGGTGACAGGAATAGGGTTTTGACATACTATGTTGACTTCAGATTTACTATTTCATGTTGATGCTTACGATAATAGTTGTATTTTGACCGTATCTGTCTACTTCTATTGCTGGGTAAAACTGATAAGATTACTAATCTTGTCTTATATTTATGCTTCCTCAACATTTTATGTTATTTTATTTCTTCAATTGCAATTAAATGTTTGTACTGCAAGAGTATTCCCAGCTACCTCAATTTGTTGACTATTATCATCGGGTTTATGAGAGTAGATGTGTCATAATACTCTATTAGTATGTCTTTACTACTGCTTCATGATTCCAAGTTTACAAATATTACTTACTGGTGTAAATAATAGTGGACTCTGGATAGGTTGATTTTATTTTGTAACATATGCCGTATGCTCTTCTCTGGCTAACACTTCTACTGGCATTTTATATAAATCTGATGTGTGAGTTATTTGTTATCTTTCACAGCATGTATAGTCTGCATGCATTTTATAGAGGTTCACATGCATAGTTTATAATTTCCAGTACTTGTTAAGTTTGGTCCCTTGTTTTAAGAAAGATATTAACACTAGTATTTATATATATAATTCTCAGACCACATTTGTTTGCATGATTAGTAAACATGTTTAGTCCTGTTCTTTTATTTCCTAAATATATATATATAGAAATTGAGTTTATAGTACTAAACTATATACTCTTCCATTCAGTACTTATTATAGTAGAAAATCTATAAACAAACATGCACTGCTGATTTATAAATCTATATGTCTGTAATTCACTTAGCTAATTCAAAAAATGTATTGCTCTGCCCTGCATGTACTTAATTCCTCCTACACACAGGTTTTTATTTGGTTTCCCTAATGTTTACTGAATTAATTCTATTTATAACAGAAACATATTAAAGTTACATAGATATAAACTATGAGGAAACATAATCTCCAGATTTAAACCAGGGACTGGTTTAGAGTTTCTAGCTGATTTGTCCTCATATTTCTGAGTCCTACAACTATACAGGACAAAGAGAGTTTAATTACTCTATCATTCTGTAAATGTATGGAACACCAACATAAGAAAAACTTTTCAAGTAGTATACAGTTACAATCATTAACCTTTAACGTTCAGTTTTTGGTGACGAAGGCTCTTTTGACTGTCACTAATGAGCTTATGGTGAAATTTTTTGCCCGTCACCAATGTCATTTTTCTTGTAGTGTGATTAAGTATTTTCCGGTCTACGAATATGAAAGCCATCTGAAGGCCAGATTAGCTATCTACTAGTTTCAAGGTAAGGCTACCTTGTGGTGGGAGGAGACAAAAATGGTTCATGCCATTAATGAAAAAACAGTGACTTGGGAAGATTTCCAAGTCAAGTTTAAAAGCCGTTATTTGAACGAACGCTATTATGATGATAAAGCAAAGGAGTTTCACGAACTCAGATTGGGACAGCTCGCCATAGATGATTTTGTCACCAAGTTTACAAATCTGTTAAGGTATGCTCCTTATATTCGTGAAGAGAAAGCAAAGGTGCAAAGGTTTTTGAACTGTTTGCCTACTGTGTACAAGGAGAAAATAGAGTTCAATAATCCAAAAAATATGGACGAAGTGGTGAGGAAAGCTAGATTATGCTACCAACAGTTTAAAGGAAAGAGTGAACATGGGAAAAGCTGGATAAAAAAGGGTGAATTCAAAGGAAAGAAACATAAACCATCTTACTTGAAGAACTTTGGTAGGGATCATCAGCAGAAGAAATTTAACAAACCAAAGGAAATTCAAACTGCTCAATCCCAAGTTGGTTCAAAGAAAATAGATGGGGATAGTAAGAAGGAAGGAATAGTTAAAATGTGGGAGCCTTTGAAATGTTGGGGTTGCGGAGAACCTCATCTGTTGAGGGACTGTCCACACAGAAATATTTAGATGGTTATGAGAGATAGAGAAGCTACCACAGTGAATGATATAGCAAGGAACATACCCACTATCAGTGCAGCCTTGGAGAACCGACAAGCAGGACATCAGTCTACTATGGTCGAGATGGAAGGTAAAATCTCTGATCAATCTATTACTATCTTAATTGATCTGGGTGCTTCTTTGAGTTATATTAGTCCACAAGTTGTAGAAAAATGTAAAGTCAAAACAGAAAAGTTTCAATAGCCTTGGTTGGTACAATTAGCTACTGGAACTAAACACAAAGTAACTCATAAGCTACCTAAAACAGCTATTAAATTGAATTAACATCAAACAAAAGTTGATTTAAACATTCTTCCATTAGGTTCTTATGATTTATTGATAGGAATGGATTGGCTAGAAAAGAAAAAGACCATGCTGAATTGTTGGGACAAAACTCTGCACTGCATAGATGATGAAGGAAAATCATTCATATTAAAAGGGAAACCGAAACCTATTTCCGTAAGGAAAATCTCTACCCTTCAGCTAAAAAGAACAACTAGAAAAGGATATCAAGTATATGTTGTACATGTTGAAGAATTAGGACAGCAACCTAAAGAAAAATTGCTAGACACTTTATCATTGGTAAGAGAATTTAAGAAATTTTTTCCAGATGAGATTCTTCATCTTCCCCCCAAAAGAGAGATTGATTTTTCAATCGAATTGGTGCCAGGAGCAACACCAGTTTCTAGAGCCCCTTACAGGATGAGCCCTCCTAAACTCACAGAGTTAAAAATGCAATTACAAGAATTGTTGGATAAAGGTTACATCAGACCGAGTGTTTCCCCTTGGGGAGCACCGTTGCTGTTCATGGAAAATAAGGATGGAACCTTCAGAATGTGCATTGACTACCATCAATTGAATCAGTTGACAATCAAAAATAGGTATCCATTGCCCAGAATAGATTACCTTTTTGATCAGGTGAGAGGAGCTTCAGTATTCTCTAAGATTGACTTGAGGACTGGTTATCACCAACTCAGAATTAAGGAGGAAGATATCAGTAAAACAAATTTTTGAACCAGGTATGGTCACTATGAATTTGAAGTCCTACCTTTTCGTTTGACAAATGCCCTTGCCACTTTTATGTGCTTAATGAATAGTGTTTTGAACAAGTACTTAGATAAATTCATACTAGTGTTCATAGACGATATTCTAGTCTATTCAAAGAGTGAGGCAGAACATAAGGAACACCTTAGAATTGTGTTACAGACTCTTTAGGAGAATCAGTTATATGCCAAGTTTAGAAAATGTGAATTTTATAAGGATAAAATTCAATATCTGGGCCATATCATTTCTGAACAAGGATTGGCTGTTGATCCTGAAAATATAAAAGCCATAAGAGAGTGGCCTGTGCCTACTGATGTATCAGTAGTAAGTTCATTTATGGGGATTGCAGGTTATTATCAACGGTTTGTGAAAATATTTTCTGCAATATCATATCCCATAACTTCACTACATAGGAAAGGCACCAAATTTGAGTGTACTGAAAAATGCCAACATAGCTTTGAACAACTGAAATTACAACTTACCATAGCACCTATACTGAATATCGCAGATCCTGATAAAGATTTTTTCATGTGTACGGATGCATTTAGAGAGGGGTTGGGAGGAGTTCTACTGCAAGAGAATTCTACCATTGCATATGAATCTAGAAAAATTAAGAAACATGAACAAAATTACACTGTATATGATCTGGCATTGGCTGTTATAATTCATGCCTTGAAGATGTGGCGACATTATATTCTTGGAAAAAAAATTACATTGATGGCAGATCATATCAGTCTCAAGTATTTCTTTTCTCAAACACATTTCAATGCTCGACAAGCCAGATGGATTTCTTTTTTGAGTGAATTTGATATGGACATAAAACATATCAAAGGGAAAGAAAACAAAATTGCTGATGCTCTAAGCAGAAATGCTTGTCAAATCATAAACAACATTGGGATTAGTGCTATTTTTGACTTAGAATAATTAGTTAAAAAGGTAGTAGATCAAGATCCCAACTATGATAATCTACAAGTGAAAATGTTGAAAAAGGAAATGGTTGAATACACCCAAAACCAAAAACGGTTGATCTGCTATAGAAACAGATTTTACATCCCCAATGTGGATTCTTTAAAAAAAGAAATCCTATATGAATATCATAAACAGCCATATTCAGGACAACCTGGATATCAAAAAATGCTTACAACCTTGAAAAAGAATTTTTTTTGGCCAGGAATGAAAAAATACGTAGCCAACTACTTAGCCAGATGCATGGAGTGTCAACTAGTCAAAGTTGAACATCAGCATCCAACTGGTCTTTTAAACCCCTTACCAATTGTAGAATGGAAATGGGACACTGTTTCTATATATTTTATAACTAGGTTACCCAGAAAAAAGTACCAGCATGACTTAGTGATGGTAGTGGTAGATACCTTAACAAAGGCTGCACATTTCATACCTATAAAATCTACTTTTGGGATAGCCCAAGTAGCAAATGTGTTCCTAAAAGAAATAGTAAGGCTACACAGGGTCCCAAAGATGATTATTTCAGAAAGAGATGCTAAGTTCACAGTAGCCTTCTGGAAAGGTTTGTTTCAGGGCATGGGCACTAAATTGAATTTTAGCACTGCTTATCACCCTCAGATGGATGGTCAAACAGAGAGAAAAAATCAGATTTTGGAGGATATGCTGAGAATGTATGTGATGGATAGGCCATAAAAATGGGAAGACTACTTACATTTAGTCGAATTTGCTTATAACAATATCTACCAATCCTCCATCAAAATCAGTCCATTTGAAGCACTCTATGGAAGAAAGTGTTGTACTCCTTTAATTTGGAGCCAACCTGAAGATAAGCTAGTACTTGGACTAGATACTATACAAGAAATTGAAATGATTGTCAAACAAATACAGAGAAACATCAAGACAACACATGATCGACAGAAAAGCTATGCCGATAAGAAGAGAGTGCACCGAGAGTTAAAAGTGGGAGATCATGTGTATCTACGTATTAAACCCAAAAAGAGCACACTTTATGCTGGAAGCTGTGAAAAATTGGCTCCTAGATACTGTGGGCCTTTTGAGGTGTTAGAAAGGGTGGGACCAGTGGCTTATAAACTGGCCTTACCTCCCCATGTTAAAGTTCATGATGTGTTTCATGTTTCATTATTAAAAAGAAATGTACATGATGCTTCTCATATTGTTAATTGGAATGTGATACAGGTGGAACCAGAAGGGGAGTTCCTGCCAGAGCCGCTTCAAATATTGGAGAGAGAAGAAATTGAATTGAGAAATCGAAGAGTAGCCAAAGTAAAGGTGCAGTGGAAGCACTTTACTGCTGAAGAAGCTACATGGGAAAGAGAAGTTGAGATGATGGAAAAATATCCATTTTTATTTTCAAAATAAACTCTAGAAGTTAGCTGGTAACATCGAGGACGGTGTTTGTTTTCAGAGGGGGAATATGTAACACCTCAAGTTTTTATTCTTTTCAAGTTAGACATTTGAACATAACTCCAAAGGGGAGTGGACCCAAATGGATAATTATTGTGTGGATTTAATTGATTTTATTTATTAATGAAAAATAAATAAGATGTTGTGTGCATTATGACCAAATAAGAAATTGAGATCAATTTCCTAATCCATGAGGTTATGGAAAGAGGTTAAGACTTTCCCCAAATTCTTTCAAAAAAACCTTGAAAGAAATTACTTATAATTTAGATTTTTGAGGAAAAGTCTAAATTCTCCAATGATGAGGAAAGTAGTTGGGAAGAGGTAAAAAACTGGAAAAGTAAAAAGCAGCTTTAAAAGTCACTAAATAAGGGAAGCCTACGCAAACAGGAATAAAAGCATCCTGAAATTCTGGACGGAGAATTGGAAACATGTTTTGGGGAGAGCATAGCTTAAATAAGCTACTCCCGAACAGATTGAGGTTGGTCTGTTCTTGGGAGGATCTCAGCTCGGGGGTGAATTCTAGAGATAGACGAATTCTAAGGTTCGGTGGATTGGTCATAAAACCATATTGGTATGCACATATGATTTATCAATTTTTGTTTTATATGTTTAATGAGTATATTTTATCATTATTATGTGAACTGGAAAATTTTTAGTTAACATGTGGAGCACAGTAAATTCCTACATTTAACAGAATATAATTGAAGAAGTTACTCCTCCATTATCTGTATAGTTGTAGGAATATATTTACCATTGGGAAATATCATTCAGAATTTCTAAACCGATATTGGTTTAAATCTGAAGATACATTTTAGATCCCAGAGGCCACTATTAAATAATAAATTTAATCTGCTGAAACTCTATTATGTTAGATACGTGTAAATTATAACTATATCTGGAAAAATTGATTTAAATTAATAGAGAATGAAAGTTTCAGATATAGTTATCGTTATTCTATATTAAATAAAATACTTATATCTCTTATTGCTGAAAGAAAATTTGTAGAATTATAATTAAAGTGTTGCTGGGTAGAGTACAACTATAAATCAGATTTTTATTCGGAAAACTAATGAAAATATGAATATAAAGTCTTGTTGGAATAAAAAAAAAACTGGAAAAATATTTTATAGTAACTAGCATTATTCCAATGTAAAGAAATAAAAACCATAATGCTAGTCATTATTGAAGAAAAATAGAAAGACGACAAGAAAGCAGATGAAAGTATATACCTATGACTGTACTGTTTAATTACACAAATCAGATGATTTATAATCTTAAGAATTAAAAGAGTTGAATCCTTACTATTCTCTCTAACTATTCTAAATCATTATATATTATAAGATGTGATTTCATTAAATTCAACTATTTACATGACAATGTAAATTTAGCTAGCTGGAAATTATACTCGGTATATAAGTGATGACATGTAAATAAATGGGAGAAATTTCCGAGTATACAAGTCTCTATAATCAGAGATAAATGTCTATAGTTTATACCATAAATATCATTAGTAGAAATTGAATTTCATACAATTAGATATGCAAAATAATACCAATGGTTAATATATATATATATATATATATATATATATACATACATTTATATCAGTTCAAAATCATATAAAATGAATATGATATTATGGATATGTGTATAAATCAAAAGGTAAACTCAGATAATTATTGTTATTAATAAATAGTAATATAGATTATAAATATCATAGCAAATTTTACAGTCCACATGTAGTACATTGTACAGTTAAAATTTTATATAGGAAAATGTTCAGGGGCAACCTCCAATACATTACATAAATGGACAATTCTTGGATGATACAATTTACAAAACCTCCTTTCTATATATAGGAGTCCATGGGGCCATAATGTAATCCTAGTGGGCCACAATGTAATCCTAGCTGACCTAACAATAATAATTTAAGGGCACAATAATAACAATATGGGGGTTACAAGGGTACAATGATAACAATAAGGGGGGCTACACTAACATAATAAGGGGCTATCCTATTAATATAGGGACTTAACATAAACATATTAAATCTGTATTAAAATGGCCATGAGGCTTAGAAGGTAACGAATGGCCAAATGTATAACAATAACATTTAAATTTAAGCACCACGGTGACAAAGTGGTATTACTCAATGATGAGTATATCAACCGATCTGTTTAGAGAAAACGTAGTCAAATTCCAAGAAGATAAATAGACGAGAACCAGAGAAATTCTCTACATCAACGTATATAAGAGGGATGGGGGATTACCTGCGTCATACATACAATAAAAGTGAAGTTAAAATGAGGAAATGCAAACTAAAATTATTTACGCCCACTGATAATAAAAATCCGAGTAAGACTGTAACCATTACCTGAGAAAATCCAAAACTAGTCAGATTAGCATCCGGTGGTATCACAGAAGTAAAATCGACTTGGTCTAAACGCACGGGGTACCATTTAAACCCTCTACAAAACAAATTTGGGGTAATCTAAGAGTACCCATAAAAAAAATACCATTAAAAAAATGATAAAACAAGTGGAACGAATACATAGTAGAAATAAGATTTCGAACTAGGGTTTCAATACTCCTAAAGGTTTAGGAAAATGAAATAAAACGTAACAATTCTCATTGAAAATATTACCTGAGTTTTAGAATAGAAAAGAAGATCCATTAACGTGGATAATTCTTGACGGAAATACGCCCTATACTCTACCATGACGGCCTCATAAAACAAAGAGAATGTGTTATAAAAACAACTGTGGGAGATTAATAGAGTACACATGTATTATAAAAACAATAATACTCCACTGTGGGAGATTAATAGCGTACGCTCCTTAAACAAATTACTTGCAGGGATAACCCATTTGAATAATCGTATGCAAATCAAGCATAGCGAAAAATAGAAATTATGAAACGTTGTGTAAAAGCTTCAGAGATGAAGTAAAGATAAATTACTTACCTTATGAATGAGGTCACGTCCAAATAAACTGAATTATACACCAACAGAGAAAACCCTTCATCTTTTTTCAGAGCGGAAGCGGAAGAAACTCCAGTATGAGTGCAAGGGTTCGATAAAATGAGGAGAAAATAGAATGTAACTCATGAACAATGAATATTAAATACCAAACCGATGATCAAAACCCTAAAGATCTCAACCCTACATGTGTCCCAATCTGCTTTGATCATATTGTTTCAGTCGAGAGAATCAATGTAAATTTAATTGAAGGACTAATTAAATTTGTTCCATGTACATCTCATTAATATAAAGATCCCAAACTATCCACCATATCTATACGAATTGTACGCAAGATCCTGAGGTTTTCAAGGGAAACGAAATTTGCGTGTAATAGATATCAAACCAAAAATCGAGAGTAAGAGAAATTAAATACTAAATGGAAGTAGGTTGTACCAACTAGCATAATAGTTGACACATGAAAATACCTACAGCCTCGTAAACGAGAACCATTAATATCATACAACTCATATTCAATGTGTATGGTAAAGTCGTTTCAAATTCGTTGATATAGTTTATGGTTGACATCATTAAGGATAATACGAATTATCCACTAACATATGATACATGTTTGATATATGTAAAGGGAAACATATATGGAAATTAAATCATTATAGGTATCGTATATGTAGAGTATTACATATATAGATATAACCAGAGATCAAATGTAATGTGTCAATGTAGTGATAAAGTTAGATATTTAAATGAGGTTTATATTAGTAAAAGAGAAATATGAAGGGATCAAATTAACTTATAATGAAATGTAAATTTCATTAATTATAATATATATATATATATATTATGAGGTAAAGGGCTTTGTCAAAAATAAATGACAGTAACTATTAAAGATATATCGTCGAAAAATGACGAAAGAAAATAAATAAATAAATAAATAAATAAAAAATAATTGGGTATATTACACACTTTGACCAATGTGTTTATCTTAAGAAACAAAATGATGGTATCTCTATTATATTTCTATTCTGTGTAGATGGAATGCTTGTTTCACAATCTAACATGCAAGAAATAAATGTACTCAATGGAAAATTAGCTAATTCATTTGAAATGAAGGATCTGAGTGTTGCAAAGTAAATCCTTGGTATGTGAATATCTAGAGACAGGAAAAATCACAAATTAACAGTCTCAGAGTGACTACATAGAAAATGTGTTGGAAATATTTAATATGTAGAATTCAAAACTAGTTAGTACACCTTTGTATGACCATTTCAAATTAAGTAAGGAGATGTATCCCAAGAACAAACACGCATAAATGGATTATATGTCTAAATTTCCATATGCATCAACAGTTGGAGCTTAATGTACACAATGGTGAGTACAAGGATTAATATTCCATATGGAGTGGGAGTTATGAGTAGGTATATGAAGAATCCATGAAATGAGTATTGGATGGTGGTGAAGTGGATTATTAAATATTTAAGAGGTACCAATAATGAAGTGTTATGTTTTGGAGGTTCAAACAATGTTCTATAGCGATATGTTGATGGAGATAGGGAATGTGATAGAGATAAGATGAGGAACACCACATGGTATCTGTTTATTGTAGGTGGAAAAACAATAATTTGGGACTCTAAAATGAAACGAATTATTTTATTTTCAACAACAGAAGCGGAGTATGTTGTTGTTGTAAAGGCTAGTAATGAACTGATTTGGTCACAAAGGTTTATGGATGAACTGGGAAAGAAGTAGGAGATTGGAAGGTTATACAGCGACAACCAGAGTGCTATTGATCTTGAAAATAACTCAAAAATTAATTCCAAGAATAAAAATATACAACTCAGGTACCATTTCATACGGTCAATTTTGGAATATGGATGGTTGAAGATGGAAAAGATACATATTGGCGATAATCTTGCAGATATGTTAAAAAAAGGTTGTAACTAGGGAGACACTGAGATTCTTCTTGGTTTCAATTGGTCTTCAAGTATGATTGTAATTATGAGAGATAGCCAGTTCCAAGTCGAAGCATTGTCTAACAAGTGAAGAAACGATGGAGTTGATCTAATCAATCTCAAAGTGGGGGATTGTTGGGTGTGGAGCTTCAATATCTTCTTGATTCATAGGTCTTGTTTCAGCCTTGTTTGGATCCCAGTCCTAACGTGGGGGTGTGTTATGTCTCCCCCCTACCCCACTATTATTGTCAGGTAGTCAATCTGGACCGCTCATTGCACGAAATATCTGATGATATAAGTTATGTTAATTTAGGGTTTTTTCCAATGATGTAATAAAAGCCCTAATTGGATTGTATATCGAAAAGGTAACCACCTGAAACTTCACCTTCCTTTCTTCTATACCATGATGTCAGAGGATGCCACATTAGCCCCATTATTAATGGAAATTGGGCTAGCCATGTGAACATGATGAAGTAGACTTAGAAAGGTCAATATTGTAACTCTATTTAAGAGTTTAAGCAGTCAAACTAAGTAGTAGTTGTCTATTGGGTTGTGTTATAACTAGGCCACTAGGAGGAAAAGGGATTCCATGCTATCCAAGTCCATATTGTTCCATATATGGGCATATTAGCTAAAGTGGATAGAGAGAGATAATATATAAAGGGTTTGTGTTTTGTAGAATCCCATGGTTGATAGGTCTCACTCCTTCCTATTCCCGCCATTTTAATTTAGAGAGAGAAAACAAGCCTGACCTTCTAGTTGATGCATAAGGGTTTACAAGAGAATATATTATGTTCATTTTCCATTACTCTTTATTTTATTGTATTTTATTGTAACATCACTCGATATAACTTGTGCAAAACATAGGGTTAATTAATTTTTATCAAATTTTATCATCATGTATCATCCCACTAATGGCTTATCACATAACTAATTACTAGATAAAATCACCTTCATTAAGTAAGGTAACATTCGAAAAATAATATCTAGTACCATAACACAATAGACATTAATACAACTTGTTAACATAATTCTTTTGTTGTATCTTGCATCATTACCATTTTCCATTTAACCATTATTTTTAATAACACTCTGAATGATATAATTTTCGAATGTTATGCAAGGTAGCAATATCATCAGGATAACAAAATCAATAAACAAATAAATTGACATCGATATACCCTAGAAACCTCAAAGGGAAAAACCAACAAATGTTCATTTTGTTAAATATTCATGAGGGATTTCACCCCTCACTCAATGGAAGGGAGTCCATCCCTTATCCGTTGTTGAATTTTTAAAACTAAATATAATCTTTAAATTCAAGAATGATAATCTAAATGTGAATACATTCAACTTGATGTCATGTTTCTTAAACACTTCACCCCACATTTCACGAGCATAGTATATTCGTGGCGTGGTTGTTTCATTCAGTAAGTTATTCCTTCATAACAACATTTAACGATCCTTCACTTTGCAGGAATAAATAATCAAGCATAATGAGATCATTTCCTTCCATAATGTTAGTTATCATCCATATTTCGGTTTTGTAAAAGGGATAAATTAGAAACTATCAATACATTGTTTGCATTAGTCATGATTCTTTCCTACAATTTCTATTGTTAGAAACTCTACATCATGATTAGGTAAAATGTCCATTTAACAAAACCCAAATAATTAGTCTCTACAGATTATCAGTAATAACCTTCTATGTGTTATATATATTTTCATGTTCACTTTCTTACACATGCATAATAATATTAAAAATCATCCATAGTATTTTAATTTTACACCTCCAAGTTCAAGACCACTTTTTTGCACATGCATAAATAATATTAAAGTTATCTTTAATATTTTACTTTTACATCCATCATTAAGTACAAAACCATTCTTGTTTGCACCAACGTAATAAAATTGGTTGATAATATAAAATACAACACAAATCTTGTTGTTTTTATTCTAATGCACACACTTATAGTGCAAGTCCAATTTTTCATATTTCCAATGCATTAATAAATATTTAAAAAAATCATGCCTACTTATATTGCATTAAATAAAAGCATAAATATATAAATTATGTGTGTTTTTTAAAACATATTTCACATACTTTTATAAAAGGAGTTTTTCTTATCCACATCACACATGCATTAAATAAAATGCACAAATATTATCAAGCATGCCTATGCATATGCCTTAATTGAATGCATAGAAGCTCCCCTATCCATCCTTCTTCCAACAATGATACCACCTTACATATATAATAATCACCTGCAATCAGCATGTGCATGCAATTGTAAATCCATGACTTTTATCCACATCTCTAATGCAACCATATTTATATTAGCTTGCATGTGAATAAATAGTGATTGTATATGTTGTATATGACATATGTACACCGATAGGTGTCCCCCCCCTATTGGAATTGGCCACTTTAATCATTTTCTTAATTAATCATTTTGATCGTATGGATTAAATTTGAAAATGTCAGTATGTTCTCGTCGTTGCCACTCCTTCAATGAATCAAATTGAAAATGATAACCTTCTTTCATATCTAAATCACATGTTTAAACTATACTTAAATTATTTTTTTACAAAACATGATTAAATTTTTAGTATGCCTATTTTTGATAACCACATATCATAATTAGTAAAAATGAATTTAAAAAAATTAAACTATTCATATTCTCAAATGTATGACATTCAACCATTTTCCAAGTGTTTTGTACACTCCATTACTCCAATGGCTTCCTATGCACTACAAATTCCCTTGGCCACTCCATGACCTAGGTGGTTCCCTATACGTTAAGGATTCCATTGCTCCATTACGTAGGTGGCTTCTCCCTTGCTCCATTACCTAGGTGGCTGCCTATGCATTAAGAATTCCCTCACTCCATTATCAAGGTGGCTTCCTATGTGCTACTAATTCCCTCCTGATTTCATGGTTAGTTGATCTCATTTTTAATTGGTGAATGCTTATTATCTTTTAGTGGTTGCAAAGGTGATCTCATGGATCACTAAATTAGGTGCATGCTCAAATGCATTGAATCCCTGACTCTTTGGCTTGCTAAGAACTATGCGAGGAAAATCAGTGAATTATAATTGTATATTACACAATCATGTGTTTTATAATTTTTCTTAAAACCTTGTAATGTTAATTATTTTTTCTCACATTGTAACATATCTAGAAGTGGATTTTAATGGTTGCTCTGACTACTCTGTTCATTTTTCTTTAACTGTTTATTTCTAATGCCCCTCACTTCACATTTTTTTTTTCTATATTAATATACCATGTTCTTGTCCTCTTTAAGTGTTCGTCATAACTCGACGTTATATTATCTTCATTCTTAACTTTGTCATTAACATGTTCGAGTACTGAATGAATAACTAACATACATGATTCTTATAAAACTTATCAGTACAATGGTCTCTTAACCAAAATATTCTTTCTTCTTTTTCTTCATAGCTATAGTTGTATATGCCTGCAGGACTTTCCAAGGTATTACATTTTATTTTGGATAGTTTGTATTACAATGGAGTTCCCTTACTTAATTCATAGGTTTTCTCCAATTATATCAACTTCTAATTCGTTCTTCTATTTCTACATGTATGACTACGCTACCATTTCTTCCTTTTAATTCTGGTTACCGGTTTTTGAACTTCATCAAACACGCAACTCGTTTTCATTTTAATACTGGAATTTGATTTATACAGGTTGGTTTCGTCATTCTCGAATTATTCTTCTATTCCAGTCATTACAACAGCCTTATAGATAATCCATATAGTTGTCTCATAGTGACATAGAGAGTATTTTGTGTCACTGTTATTAGACTTAGATTTATTGTATTTTGTAATATACAAAAAATATTTCTGGGTTTGTAACCCATAAAATGAACTATTTTAATTGTTTTTAATAAGAGACTCCTCTATAGAGTTTAATATTTAAACTTACTTTTGTTGCAAGTTATTTCCAAATCTAATATGCAGTTGCATGGAATGTGAATAACTGTCTTATATAATTTATATGTAGTATTTAAATGAGAGCTCTTACATACATATACGAGCCTTCTATATAAACTTATTACCGTACATAGCATACATTTTTGAAATTAAAGTAACAGACAGTGTCTTTATATTTCCTCTGAGCTATCTCAACCAGAATTGTGTAGGTTCCTTATTGAAAATGATTACTGTACTTCAATACCATTATTCTTTTTGTAGAACTTATCTTAGTTACAGTATAACCATCCCATGTATTTTAAATATAGTATTAGCATCTGTTATCATCTAATCCCTACATAATAGAATTTATCTAATTTACATACTTTACCACATATATTTTAGTTTTCATATTTTATGCATAGATATTTTTGTATGCTTACTAAACAAGAATGTCTCTTCCTTGTATATCTACTTCGAATTTATGTTTCACTACTATTATACAATTCCGAAATATGTTTGTCTCTCCTATGTTCAATTATGAATTAGCTTTTATATACTTAAGACAGATTTGTATAACAGTACAATGGACTATATTTATAGCGGTAAAAAAAACTATTTATTTCATTTCTGTATCTAGAATTTGATTGCAGAGTTTGTTTTCTTGAAGATCTAAACAATTTATTATTAAAACTCTCAACCAAATAAAATAGGGAAAAGAAATTCTCTGTGAGGTACCTAACCTCAGATATAAACCCATCACTGGGTTTTAGACATTCTGAGAGTTGGGCCTCTACATAATATGTCTATACAACCATACAGATTTCACTAATTTTGCTATAGTGAAATCTGTTAAATGTATAGATCCTTCCCATATCATTGTAACTCATAAACTCTCAATTTTCTTTACATATAATTTAACTTAACAACTCACATTAACATAACTATTTTATGACTATTCAAAACTCATCACAATATTCAAAATTTGATTAAAAACCATTTTCAATTGAAGGTGCATACCACTTCAGTCTGACTAGTTGCCTCCCAACCATAGAGCTCTTTCTCCGTAACTCACCCCTGTGCAGAGATCCTTTGCTCCAGTGACAGACAACCCTTTGTCTATCCTGAAACAACTTATTTAATCTTTTCTTTCCCCAGCCTATTTCACTTAATTGCGTCCAGTTAATTCAAGATGTTGTTTTCCTGTTTTGCCTAGGCTTTCCCTCTGTTTCTTCTATAAATGTACTTTTAAAACTAGTTTTTCCGCTTTTCCAACTTTATTCCACCTCTTCCCAATAATTTCCTCTTTATTGGGGTAATTAGATATTTATCACCAAATCTAATTTTAGTATCTTACTTTATTCCTTCCAACGATTTCTGGAAGTTTGGGAAAGTCTTTCAACCTTATCCATCCTTATGGATTGAGTTTTCAAGTATCAAATCTCAATTTAGTCGTTGCACATAGTTTTTCCATTTTATTTTATTAATTTAAAAAAATAAAACAAATCTACATAGATGTTTTCCATAAGGGTCCAGTGTACCCTTTTGGACTTGTTCCAAATGTCTAATAGAAGCATAAAAAACTGGGGATATTACATATTCCCCCTCTAAAAACAAACATTGTCCTTGGTGTTAACAAAATAAATAGCAAAATTATTGTGTAAACAATGATGGATATTTTTCCATCATATCAGCTTCTCGCTCCCAATTAGCCTCTTCGGGTGCAAAGTGCCTCCATTGTAGTTTCACTGTGGCCATTGTCCTATTTTCGGAGCTCAACTTCTTCCCACACCAAGATTTGAAATGGCTCTGGAAGGAATTCTGCTTCTGGTTCCACCTGTGTCACATTCCAATCAATAACATGAGTAGGATCATGCACATATTTTGTAATAACGAAAAATGAAATACATCACAAACCTTAATGTGAATGGGTAAAGCCAACATATATGCAACTGGTCCAACTCTTTCCAGCACTTCAAAAGTTCCACAGTATTGTGGAGCTAGTTTTGCACAGCTTCCCATGTGAAAATTACTCTTCTTAGGCTTAATCCTTAGATACACATTATCACCCACACTGAATTCTTTGTGAATTCTCTTTTTTTTCTGCTCAACTTTTTGGCTTGTCCTGTGCAGTTTTGACGTTTTGTTGAATCTTCTTCACAACTTTTTCCATTTATTGTAAAGCTTCTGGTCCAAGTATTAGTTTATCTTCAGGTTGACTCCAACTTATAGGGGTATGGCACTTTATGCCATAAAGTGCTTCAAAAGAGCTCATCTTTATGGAAGCTTGGTAGCTATTATTGTCGACAAACTCTGCTAAGTGTAGATAGTCTTCCCATTTTGTTGGCCTATCCATGACATACGTCCTTAACATATCCTCTAAAATCTGGTTTGTTCTTTCGGTTTGACCATCAGTTTGGGGATGGTAGGCAATACTAAAATTTAATTTGGTACAGATACCTCCAAAAAGCTGTAGTGAACTTTGCATCTCTATCTGAAATGATCATTTTAGGAACACCATGCATTTTTACAATCTCCTTCATAAATACATTTGCTACTTGGGCTATACCAAAGGTAGACTACACAAGTATAAAGTGAGCATCTTTAGTCAAAGTATCAACTACAACCATGATGGAGTCATGTTGGTATTTGGTCCTTGGTAAACCAGTAATAAAATCCATGGAAAAAATATCTCACTTCCATTCTGGGATGGGTTAGGGATTCATCAATCCAGCTCAATCCTGATGTTCAACCTTTACTTGTTGGTATTCTATAAATCTAGCCAAGTAATTTTCCACATACTTTCTCATACCAGGTGTTGGGCACCAAATTCGACTGTTTCTTTGCCCACTTTTGTCATACTTTTTGACCCATTTTTGCTTAATTTACCCACATTTGTTATGATAAACTTCTGAGGTAAATACCCTAAATTTTCCGATTGGGATATTTTGATAATGAAGTAAAATCGTAGGGTTTTACCTAATTGCAGCACTAAGGTTTGTGTTTGGCTGTAGAATGAAAATAGGAACCCTCGCTCTGGAAGATCGCAGTAAGAATTAGTAATGACAAGCCAAAGGGGGAACACGCAGCTGGACGACGACTCCATAGGCCTATTCTCGGCCCTTTGCTCCATTCAGAATATCTGTTGTTCGTGTTGTTTCAACCAGAGTCCATTTTTGAACACACGATTCTCATGTTTCAGGGAAATCTATTATTCCCTTGTATTGTGTATAAAATGGACATTGTTCCTGTAATTCGGGGTTCCGAAGAGAAGACTGTAATCACATTTCATATATCAATAAAATACATCTGGTTTTACTATCCCAAAGCGTTTTGTAGTTAACGCAGCCCTTATCAGAGAGCTGGGCCCGTGCTTTTGATCAGGTGTTGCATCTTTGTATATGTGTGGATTTATTTCTATTTTACTATGGTTTTTCTTTTATCTCTTGCTAATTCAGATTGTTGAATGTTATGTATCAAGTTACTTCACGACAATGTTTTGAGTTTTGACAGTAAACCCTCAGTTAAACGGATTGAGCGTTTTTTCTTGCATATACCTTGCGCATAGCCTTGAAAGGATATGCTCCCAGATTGATAAGAGTAATGTCGGATTAGGGTGGATAGATCATCCCTACCTGAACACCAAAATTTTGGCGCCGTTGTCGGGGAGGCTACAAGGTGCAAGCAACGATTGAGGCAACCAGAGGGTCGACCTCTCGTCCTGGGGAGAGAACGATTTTTCTCACTCTGCTTCAAGTCCTTAGCGTAGATTTTGATTTTGGGTTGTTTGTTTTTGCTTTTATTTTGAGTTTTGGGCCACCTTCTTGTCCTGGGGAGGGAGGAGTCTTTTGATGCCTTGATTTAGATCTGGGAGGTATTAGGTCTTTTTGTGGGTTGTGTGGTTCTTGTTCTTGTCCCAGGGAGGGAGGAGTCTTTTGACGCCCTGATCTGGGTTTGAAAATATAGTCTCCATCTTGCTGTTTTTATTTTTTTTAAATCCCTTTGTCTTGGGGAAGGAATGGTCCTTTGACACCTTACTTCAGGATCGAAGTGTTTTAGGCTCGTGCAGAGATTTTCTATCACATTAATTTTTGTATGAATAGAGAATCAAATAAAAGGGGCAGAGTGAGAGCCACAAAGAGGGGAAGACCAGATTTGGGAAGAAATACTTACATACAACAAATCATCGAAAAGGCAGAGTCCGAAGCATCTTCTCGTGCAGCCATAATGCCGGGGGCTAGGAGAGTATGATCTGAAGGACAATCAGTAGATAAACTAGTGCATACTCCAGTATCCATTGGCGATTCGGTACAGCAGGGTCCTCCATTAGAAAAAGGCTCAAGTATCATTAAACCTGATCAAGAGGATCTTGTATTGGGGATAGAAGGAGAAGAAATTGCAAGCAGAGTATTGATAGAATCAGATTACTTCAATAGGGGAGAGGAATTTTTCGTTGAAGGATTGAACTATCAGGACGCAGGCAGTAGGAACGAAGAAATATTTGTATCACCGAGAGACAAGGGGACCGTTACCAAAGCTACTTGAGTTCTAGTAGTAAGGAGTCCCCAGTCATCTTCTACAGAACCTGTTGAAATCCCCAGCGACTATTGGAAGATTTTCATGGCTCCCACAACCTTTACTATCGAGTTTCCCATTGAGAAAATAAGAGGATGTGTGCGTACAAAACCTATCCCATAGAAATATTTACCAAATTTCCATGGCCTCGTGTTAGAGGACCCCGACACATTTCTGTTTTAGTTTGATATCGTGTGCCAGGGTATGATTACATGACGGATGCCCAGAAATTGAAGATTTTTCCTTCCACACTTAAGGGGACGACTCTGTGATGGTTTATGGGCCTTGGAGGGAAATCCATTACCACATGGGATGCCATGTGAAAAACTTTCTTGGAGAAGAATAAGGACTATTTTAAATCCCGAAATATCAAGGAGGAGATTTTCAAGTTTACGCAAAAAGAAGATGAAAATCTGGAAGACTGCGTGGAAAGGTTCAAGTACCTCTTACAGAGGTCAGGAAATTCTGACTTGGACAAAGAAATTTTGAAGGTTATCCTCCTTCGGGCTTTTCGAGAGGATTCAATAGAAATGTTGAATATTGTGGGGAAAGGAGACATCTCCAAGGAAACTTTTGAAATATCTACGACTTGTGTATCCAGTGCTCAAGAGGGCTTGCAAGAAACAGATCAAGGGTTCGTTCAGTAAAAGGATCTAGCGGGGGTATTACGAAAGCATAAATTGGGAACCTTTTAGACAACCTGAAGACAGATATTCTTAGTACCCTGTCAACATAGATGGATACTTTTCAAGTGAGGCAGAAGTAGTTGGAGCAGGAAAGGGCTATGGCGATCTTCTGCCTGAAATGCAAGAAGAATCATTTAGAAAGGGAATTTCCATTAAATTCTATAGAGAAGTGTGACATCTGTGAGTTCAATCATGTTACTAGCTGATGCCCTTCCTTGACAGATTTGAAGGTAGTATTTCGAGCAGGGGAGGGCACAGAGCAGTTATATCTTATGGGTGCTAGGAAGCCGTGGAAATTTCAACCACCAATAGGAAATCAAGGTATGTATCTGGATCCATCTCATTATTTCAATAATTATAACATGAATCCCCAACCCATACCTTGCTCCCCTATGTGGCCACAGTACCAGCACCCACTATGGCATCAATGGAACCCTCAGGCTAGTATGAGCTCATCATGGGCTCCAACTTGGCGAGGACCATCTATAAGGAAATTCCCTCAGTAGATGCCACAGCAACAGATACCACAGCAGCTCCAACTACCCTCCACTTTGCCTCCTGGTAACCAACCTATCCATCCTCAGCTTCCAATGCAGCCTAACCCTAACCCCAATAATAAAGGAGCTCATCAAGCCAATGTCCTTAACCTGCCTTCATATAGCATTTCTATGGCAAGTTTGTATGAAATGAATTTGTGATCTGGATGGACAGTTAATACTCAACCCCCTTCGATTATCATTGAACAACTTGATAATGAAGACAGAGAGGCACAACCAACTGATAAAGAACCAAAAAAAACTGTTAAAACGCCTCCTGTAAAACAATCTCAATCTGAACCACCTTATACAAAGAGACGGATTGTGAGTAAACCCAGTCCACAAGCTAAATTTGACTTACTAGGAGAACTACAGAATTTATCTGTTAAAACTCCTTTGTTACAAGCAATGAAAGATGTGACCATATATGAAAATACTCTTAGGGAGTATTGTTCGAAGAAACCTACAAAGAAAACTAAGGACCCCCTCACTATACATGTTATGGGAAAACTATCAGACTTCATGATGGGAAAATCAACGCTAGTAAAGTATGGAGACCCGAGAAACCCATTTCTGACAGTACAGATTAATGGGGTAGAGATTCCAAACGTACTGGTAGACCTAGATGCTGCCATCAATGTCATCACTACTGAAACCATGCATACATTAGGCATTCAGAATTTGAAGTATACACCTACAATGTTGGAATTGGCATACAGGTCCACAGTTAAGCATGTGGGAAAGTTGGAGGATGTGACAATTTCAGTAGATGCATGGCATTACCCGGTTGATTTCCTGGTGTTGCATACATATTTTTTAGTGGGAGGCCATCCTTTTATTTTGGGGAGGCCATGGCTGGCTACTGAAGACGCTTATATTTGATGCCAATCAAGAAATATGGTCTTTTCCAATGGTCATAACACCAAGAATCTAGTGCTATACCCACCGGCAGAACCAGATGCATCCAAGAATTTAGCAGCCAACAAGGAGGCTATATCTAGGGTGGAAGTCGAAGAGCAAGAGGAAGAGGTGAGACCAATCCTTACTATTGGCTAGGCCCTTCAGTTGAAGATGGAATCAAAAGATGATGTGATCACTTCCTTTATGAATGATCCTTGTTCCGTTTCAGAATTAAATTAGAAAACATTAGAATCTATTTTAAGCTCTGAGACTCAGGAAGATATTGAGATAGCAGAAGAATTAGAAGAAGATTTTGATGCACCTCATGAAAGCATCTAAGTGGAGATAGAACCAAGAAAAACCTTTAATATTAATCCAGGTTTTTCGGAGTCCCAGAGGAGGCAACTGATAGATGTTATTCAGAAGTATAAGGAAGCTTTCACCTGGGATTACTCAGACATGAAGGGGATCCCTGATAATTTGTGCACCCATCATATATACATCAAAGAAGATTATCATCCTATAAGACAGCCTCAAAGAAGGATGAACCCGACATTAAAAGACATTGTGAAAGAAGAGCTTCAGAAATTACTAGATGCAGGGTTTATCTACCCTATCTCAGACAACCAATGGGTTTCACCACTGGTAATGGTTCCTAAGAAAAATGGTAAGTGGTGAATCTGCATGGACTACCAAGAGTTAAAGAAATCAACACAGAAGGATCATTTCCCTCTGGCATTTATCGATCAAGTCTTAGACACATTGGCTGGTAAGAAATTTTTCTAATTTATGGATGGGTTTAGTGGATACAACGAAATTCAAATTTCTCCTGAAGATCAGGACAAGACCACTTTCACATGCCCTTGGGGAACATTTGAATACTGGGTCCTTCCTTTTGGCCTATGTAATGCCCCTACAACATTTCAGAGGGAAATCTTGGGAATCTTCTCTGATTTAATAGATGAAGGTCTTGAAATCTATATGGATGATTTCACTCCCTATGGGGACTCATTCCTATAGGGGCTAAAAAATTTAGAAAAATTCCTTGAAATGTGTAGACAAGCGCGTGTTTCCCTGAGTATATTAAAGTGTCACATGATGATGGAACAAGGAATTGTTCTGGGAAATTTTCTTTCAGCTGAAGGAATCAAGATGGACCCAGCCAAGGTAAAGGTAATTATGAACTTTCCAACACCCAA
This sequence comes from Pinus albicaulis, assembly GCA_034641835.2. Lineage (NCBI taxonomy): Eukaryota > Viridiplantae > Streptophyta > Pinopsida > Pinales > Pinaceae > Pinus > Pinus albicaulis. The sequence continues at coordinate 318,120,967 of CM076569.1, forward strand.
AATTCCCACACAGGTACGTAGTCTTATTGGGTATGCTGGTTATTATAGGCTCTTTATGCAAAATTTTGCAAAGATAGCCCACCCATTATTTGAATTACTGACAAAAGACTCAGAATTTGTATGGACAGAGGACTGTGAGGTAGCCTTTGCAAATATTAAGGAATAAGTCTGTAGCGCTTCGGTTCTTAGGGGACCAGACTGGGCGTTACCTTTCCATATTCATACAGATGCTTCTGAAACAACAATTGGTGCAGTGTTAGGACAATAAGAAGATAAATTCCCTTATGTAGTCTACTATGTTAGTAAAAATTTGGCTCGAGCTGAATTAAATTACACAGTGACTGAGAAGGAGTTCCTTGTTGTTGTCTACACCATCAACAAGTTATGACATTATATTACCAGGTATTCTTCCTTTGTGCACACTGATCATGCTGCCATTAGGTATTTAATGAATAAACCTGTTACCCTTGGTCGCGTTACACGATGGTTGTTGCTACTATAGGAATTTTATATTACCATAGTAGATAAACCAGGGAAGGACAATGTGGTTGTAGATTTCTTATCTAGGTTAGAACATGATGGTAAGAATACGCCAATTGATGATAATTTTCCAGATGAGCATCTTTTTGCAGTATCTACTAATACTCCATGGTATGCAGATATTTCTAATTATCTTGCTACAGGTGAATTTCCCCGTCACTTATCTTATAAGGAGCAGAGGAAGATCATTCATAAGCATGCCCATTATTCATGGATGGCAGGATATCTTTTCCATACAGGGATTGATCAGTAGATTCAACGTTGTGTGGCAAGAGATGATATTTATGAGATTCTAAAAGCTGCACATGATGGACCCTGTGGAGGAAATTTTGTTGATAAACGGATAGGCCATAAAGTGCTGCATATGGGATACTACTGGCCCTCCATTTTTCATGATGCTCAAGATTATATTCCAAGGTGTGATAGCTGTCAAAGGATGGGACAACTTGGGAAAGTAGATAAAATGCCTCTTCAACCCCAGATAGTACTTGAACCATTTGAGAGATGGGCCATTGATGTTTTTGGCCCCTTTAACCCACCTTCTCATAAAAAATCTTACATCCTAGTTTGTACTGATTATGTAACCAAATGGGTGGAAGCTAGAGCAGTCACAAGGGCAACAGAGCAAGTAGTGTCAGAATTTTTTTTTGAAGAGATCTCTGCTAGGTATGGGACTCTGAGAGGAATTGTATCAGATGGAGGATCACAGTTCACATCTCATAGGATAGAGAAATTGATGCAGAAGTATGGGGTCAAACATAGAATAACAACCCCCTATCATCCATAGGCGAATGGACAAGTAGAGAGTACAAACAAGGTATTGGAAAATATCTTGACAAAGACAGTAGCAAGTCATCACCGGGATTGGGCAAATAAATTTCCAGAAGCTTTATGGGCCTATAGGAAAACTTGGCGCAATACAACAGGATTTCCCCCCTTTGAATTAGTCTACGGGAAATCTCCCCTATTTCCAGTGGAATTTGAAATTAGCACACTTAGAATAGCCCTGGAAGTAGGTTTGGATTTAGCAGAAGCACATAAACACTGAATGGAACATCTGAATGAGTTAGAGGAGATCCGATTAGCAGCTGTCCAGAGAACCACTGCTGTTCAACAACAGAGGATGAAATGGCATGAAAAATTTATTAAAACTAAGGTGTTTCATGAAGGGGATTGGGTGTTATTGTATGACTCCAGATTTAAGGACTTCAAGGGAAAACTCCCTACTCGCTGGATGGGACCATATCAAGTGGATGTGGTGTTCGATAATGGAACAGTCAGAATAATTACAATTGATGAGAATAAGACTTCACTTGTAGTAAATTGACATCGTCTAAAATTATATCATCGTCCAGCCTCTAAAGATGCCTTTGTTAAAACACTTTCACATTCAGCTGATTTAATGATTATTGCAACAAAAGACACTTTCAATCCCCATTAAAAAAACATTAAAAATAAAAATAATATGTGGGTATTTCTCACTTGTTTGTGTTTTGCAGGAATTAAAGATTTTCGGCTAGGAGGAAAGCTATATTGCTGGTGTTGTTACTCCGGAGTTGCTGCTACACTGCTGTTGCTATTACTCCGAATTTCCTGTTACACCGTTGTTGCTGTTACTCTGAAGTTACTCCGAAGTGCTGCTACTGCTGTCGCTGTTACTCCGAAGTTGTTACTACACTGTTGTTGTTGTTACTCCGAAGTTACTTCGAAGTTGTTGTTACACCATCGTTGCTATTACTCTGAAGATTGCTGCTACTCCGAAATTGTTGTTACATCGTCGATGATGTTACTCCGTAGCTACTCTGATTCCATAGCTGTTGTTATTCTATAACTGTTGTTACTCCGTCACTGCCATTACTCCGCAACTGTCATTCCTCCATTACTGTCGTTACTCCACAACTACCGTCATTCACTCTTGCTACTACTCAATATTCATGAAAAACAATTTTTCTGTTACTCCACCTTAAGGTAAGTCCGCAGGTACGTCTCCGCTGATTTTTACAGATTTATTAAATATTCCGAAGGGACAGTCTGAGCGCGCCGAGGACGGCCGTCACTTTAAGTTGGGGGGAAGATACCATCATAATAACTAACGACGTACTTAAGAAAGGTACTTATGACACATGACCATTACCAAATTAAATTTAATGACTTTAATTACCTTGTAATTATGTCGTTGAGTTGGGATGTGTACTTGCACGCATAAGAGTCACATCAGTCACCTTGTAAACATTCCGTAATTAAACCAAGCGTATCTAACAGTACCACTGCAATCTGTTAAGTAATTTCAAATGTACCAGTACTATTTTATCCATTATATTTGGAAATGGAAATGACGTCATTACAGTTACTAACAGTTCGGAGCCTGTCACTCTTCCCCTGCCAGCCGACTGTAGCCATTGTGTCGCTTCCGCCTTCGCAGCAATGGGTGGTAGATCTATGCGCCATGAGCCCGACGATTCATCAAGGATCCGGCAAAATCGAGAATTATGATAGATATTTGTAAATGCAGGTTGGGACGTCTACTTGGATAGACTAAATGGCTGGGATGAGGAAATTACGCTGGAATTTGCACTGAACCTGGAAGAAGGAGTTTCTTGGGTTCGCAGACTCGAAATCCCAGTTACAGAGGAAACGATTGCAGAGGTTAGTGGACTGCCATAGGGAGGTGAATGATGGTTTTCCAGAAGAACTCCTCTTCTAGAATTCCCTGAAGCTTTTCTTCAAGCCGGGGAGAGTATTGCACAGAAAGGCCGAGGGTACGATAGAATGTCATTGTCGTAGCCATGGAGTGATGTTGCGGAGGCTGTAATCAAATACATAACTTACGAAGGGAGATATTATGCTGTCTTTAAATACCATCTGTGTATACTAGCACACCTGTGGTTTCCTCATGTGGAAGCCTTTTCAATGAATGTACCTTATTTTCTTTTGAGAAGCTTGAATCTGATGGCGAACTCAGCTCGAGAGGTGCAACAGGTGCTAGCAATCATTTCCCACCATGGACTAGTGCGGTTATTAGTATTGAACGCTATCGACAAGATTTTGATTCCGTGGGAGTGGTTCTAAAACTCCACTGAAGAAGAAATTGAAGGTGCTATCACTGTTAGGGCAGAGGAACCTGAGATGATGCAAGAGGATGAGGCCATGCAGGGAGACGAGGAGGATCATTATGTTGATCAGGAAGAGCCTGAAGAAATGGAGATGGAATCCAATGGATGTGAAGAGGAGTCGGCTTTACAAATGCAAGCCAAACAAATTGAAGTTGCATAAATTATTACTAGCACTTCGGCTGAGGCTGCTCCACAAGAACTAGCCTAGTCCGTGGAGCCAGTTCAGCAGAAAGATGGATTAATTGCCACAGATTCCACTCCATAGGGATCCCCTGTTAATGTGGAACCTGTGGACGAAATAGTCATGACCACCTTGACTACGGAAGATACAAGGGAAATGGCGGGTAAAGCAAGGAGTGAGGCCAACGTTGCTCCACAAGAACCAGCATCGACCCCATGATTGGATGAAGAAAATATGTTCCAGTTTCCTGTATTTTTTCCAAAGGGGGCGTCGGTAACCCATTCCCCACAGCAAAGAGAAGAAGAAAATGTGGTCATTCCAAAGCCTCCAAATTTGAAATGAAGGCTGCAGCTGGAAGAAACCCTAGCAGGCACATCAACAGAAGGGGATCCTACTGGGCCACCATTGATTGAAGAAAATGTACTTGAAGCAGGAACGACCATTGGTGGAGAGGAGGGACCAAGCGAAGTGGTCCCGAAAAATCCACCAGTGGCACATGAATGTATCAAAAGGGTAAAGCAAGAAAGGATAGAAGAAGGGCAGGTATCGGAAATCAGACTGTCCGTCAACCCGACAGAGGCAGCTCCGAGGAACTCAACTCCAACAGTCGAAGTCGACGAAGTACAGGTGAAACAAGAGGAAGTAGAGTTCGGTAGGTCATGAAGACCACCTATCAAGAAAATATATTAACATCAGTTTATAGAAACAATGCGGTTGAAAATGGAAGTGATGAGTTTGAGGAGAAAAGTGTATAAGATACAGAAGCAGATAAACAGGTATATACGGAGAGCCAAGAGACCCAGGGTTGACAGGGTCGAAGTGGGAGCCGAGACAGAACCACTTGAACAGCTTTTTGAAGCCCAAGAATATGCCCTAACTGTTGAGCTACAGACATGGAAATCCACTGCGGCAAAGTACAAAAATGAAATCGAAAGAACCGAAGAGAAAGCCTCTGCAACCATCTTCGGATATGTGGAGTGTATGGATATTATGAAGTTGAGGCATGCCAAGCAGCAACTCAAGATGGAGCAGCTGGAAAAGCAGGTGGTCGAGCTGAAAAATGATAAGGAAGAAATGTTCAGTCTGGTGCAAGAGGTGATGGCATGTCGCCCCCCTGCTTCTTGCTATTCCTTCTTTTTTCATGAAATTTTTCTTTTATTTTTCATGGAAATCATTAAGAATGAGGTCAGCTATGAGATTGAGTATGGTGTACAATTCCTTCGGATTATGAGGAATCACAATGTTCCAAATAAGCACTTGATGTGTGAGTTTTATTTGCATGGGTATTTTCTACAGTTGGACATGAATTTTAATCCAGTCCCATATGTGGGGGACATCCATCTGAGGGCCCTCACCTCTTATAATTTCAATCAAATTCATTGGTGGAATTCTTGTGACACTTTTGAATCTAACCAAGTCACTAAGCCATTCATAATAAGGGAAGACCATGAAAGGTCAGATACTGTATTCAACAGGAATTATGCCTTTTTGAAGTTTGAGGAAAACAAAGCCAGAATGTTGAGGACACAAAGGTGGTGTCTTGATATTTGTGTCAATCAGATAACTATTTTTTAGAAGGAAGCTCTAGATGCTTGTCAGAGGAGATGGATGATGTCACCAACTACTTTCAGAAGTAGGGAGCCTTTTGGGGCACCCAAATTTTCACGAGTACTCACTCGAGTACCAAGGTACGTGTCATGTGGCCAAACATGTGGCACCCGATGGATGGGGCTTCGATTTTAGTATCCTATTCTTTGGCTGCCATTATAAGTTCATACTCTAGCTTATAACGTTCCGGCAGACTGGTGGAAGGAGGTCCTTCTTTCATATGGGTTTAAAGTCCCAGGGATAGAAATGACTTTGGAGTATGATCTTTCCGGGCTTCATGAAGCTCACATGTTATAGAACTTGGGTCTGCGGGGTTGGTGAGCTAATTGAGGGCATGCAGAAGGCTAGCTAGGGGGAGATGTTGGGCACTAAATTTGGCTATTTTTTTGCCCACTTTTGTCATCCTTTTTGACCCCCTTTTGCTTAATTTACCCACATTTTTTATGATAAACTTCTGAGGTAAATACCTTGACTTTTCTGATTGGGATATTTTGATAATGAAGTAAAATCGCGGAGTTTTACCTAATTGTAGCACTAAGGTTTGTGTTTGGCTGCAGAATGAAAATAGGAACCCTCGCTCCAGCAGATCGTAGTAAGAATCAGTAACGGCAAGCCAAAAGGGGAACACGCAGCTGGACCATGACTCCCTGGGCCTATTCTCGACCCTTTGCTCCATTCAGAATATCTTTTGTTCATGCTGTTTCAACCAGAGTCCATTTTTGAACACACGATTCTCATGTTTTAGGGAAATCTGTTATTCCCTTGTATTGTGTATAAAATGGACACTGTTCTTGTAATTCGGGGTTCCGAAGAGAAGACTGTAATCACATTTCATATATCAATAAAATACATCTGGTTTTACCGTCCCAAAGCATTTTGTAGTTAACGCAGCCCTTATCAGAGAGCTGGGCCCGCGCTTCTGATCAGGTGCTGCATCTGTGTATATGTGTGGATTTATTTCTGTTGTGCTATGGTTGTTATTTTATCTCTTGCTGATTCAGATCGTTGAATGTTATGTATCAAGTTACTTCACGAAAATGTTTTAAGTTTTGACTGTAAACCCTCGGTTGAACGGATTGAGCGTTTTTTCCTGCATATACCTTGCGCATAGCCTTGAAAGGATATGCTCCCGGATTGATAAGAGTAATGTCGGATTAGGGTGGATATATCATCCCTACCTGAACACCAACATTTTGGCGTCGTTGTCGGGGAGGCTACAAGGTGCAAGCAACGATTGAGGCAACCAGAGGGTCGACCTCTCATCCTGGGGAGAGAATGAGTTTTATCACTCTGCTTCAGGTCCTGAGCGTAGATTTTGATTTTGGGTTGTTTTTTTTTTCTTTTATTTTCAGTTTTGGGCCACCTTCTTGTCCTGGGGAGGGAGGAGTCTTTTGACGCCCTGCTTTAGATCTGGGAGGTATTAGGTATTTTTGTGGGTTGTGTGGTTCTTGTTCTTGTTCCAGGGAGGGAGGAGTATTTTGACGCCCTGGTCTGGGTTTGAAAATATAGTCTCCATCTTGCTGTTTTTATTTTTTTTAAATCCTTTTGTCTTGGGGAAGGAATGGTCCTTTGACACCTTACTTCAGGATCGAAGTGTTTTAGGCTCATGCAGAGATTTTCTATCACATTAATTTTTGTATGAATAGAGAATAAAATAAAAGGGGCAGAGTGAGAGCCACAAAGAGGGGAAGACCAGATTTGGGAAGAAATTCTTACATACAGCAAATCATCGAAAAGGCAGAGTCCGAAGCATATTCTCGTGAAGCCATAATGCCGGGGGCTAGGAGAGTATGATTTGAAGGACAATCAGTAGATAAACTAGTGCATACTCGAGTATCCATTTGCAATTTGGTACAGCAGGGTCCTCCATTAGCAAAAGGCTCAAGTATCATTGAACCTTATCAAGAGGATCTTGTATTGGGGATAGAAGGAGAAGAAATCGCAAGCAGAGTATTGGTAGAATCAGATTACTTCAATAGGGGAGAGGAATTTTTCGTTGAGGGATTGAACTATCAGGACGCAGGCAGTAGGAACAAAGAAATATTTGTATCACCGAGAGACAAGGGGAGTGTTACCAAAGCTACTTGAGTTCCAGTAGTAAGGAGTCCCCAGTCATCTTCTACAGAACCTTTTGAAATCCCCAGCGACTATTGAAAGATTTTCATGGATCCCACAACCTCTATTATCGAGTTTCCCATTGAGAACACAGGAGGATGTGTGCCTACAAAACCTATCCCATGGAAATCTTTACCAAATTTCCATGGGCTTATGTTAGAAGACCCCAACACATTTATGTTTGAGTTTGATATAGTGTACCGGGGTATGATTACATGACGGATGCCCAAAAATTGAAGATTTTTCCTTCCACACTTAAGGGGACGGCTCTGCGATGGTTTATGGGCCTTGGAGGGAAATCCATTACCACATGGGATGGCGTGCAAAAAAATTTCTTGGAGAAGTATAAGGACTATTGTAAATCCTGAAATATCAAGGAGGAGCTTTTCAAGTTTACGCAAAAAGAAGATGAAAATCTGGAAGACTGCGTGGAAAGGTTCAAGTACCTCTTACAGAGGTCAGGAAATTCTGACTTGGACAAAGAAATTTTGAAGGTTATCCTCCTTCGGGCTTTTTGATAGGATTCAATAGAAATGTTGAATATTGTGGGGAAAGGAGACATCTCCAAGGAAACTTTTGAAAATATCTACGACTTGTGTATCGAGTGCTCAAGAGGGCTTGCAAGAAACAGATCAAGGGTTCATTCAGTAAAAGGATCTAGCGGGGGTATTACGAAAGAAGGAATTGGGAACCTGTTAGACAACCTGAAGATAGATATTCTTAGTACCCTGTCAACACAGATGGATACTTTGCAAGTGAGGCAGAAGCAGTTGGAGCAGGAAATGGCTATGGCGATCTTCTGCCTGAAATGCAAGAAGAATCATTTAGAAAGGGAATGTCCATTAAATTTTATAGAGAAGTGTGACATCTGTGAGTTAAATCATGTTACTAGCTTATTCCCTTCCTTGACAGATTTGAAGGCAGTATTTCAAGGAGCAGGGGAGAACACAGAGCAGTTGTATCTTATGGGTGCCAGGAAGCCATGGAAATTTTGACCACCAATAGGAAATCAAGGTATGTATCTGGATCCATCTCAGTATTTCAATAATTATAACATGAATCCCCAACCCATACCTTGCTCCCCTATGTGGTTACAGTACCAGCACCCACTATGGCAGCAATGTAACCCTCAGGCTAGTATGAGCTCATCATGGGCTCCAACTTGGCGAGGACCATCTATAAGGAAATTCCCTTAGCAGATGCCACAACAACTCCAACTACCCTCCACTTTGCCTTCTGGTAACCAACTTGTCCATCCTCAGCTTCCAATGCAGCCTAACCCTAACCCCAATAATAAAGGATCTCAACAAGCCAATGTCCTTAACCTCCCTTCGTATAGAATTTCTATGGCAGGTTGTATGAAATGAATTTGCGATCTGGCTGGATAGTTAATACTCAACCCCCTCCGATTATCATTGAACAGATTGATAATGAAGACAGAGAGGCACAGCCAACTGATAAAGAACCGAAACAAACTGTTAAAATGCCTCCTGTAAAACAATCTCAATCTGAACCACCCTATATAGAGAGACGAATTATGAGTAAACCCAGTCCACAAGCTGAATTTGACTTACTAGGAGAATTACAGAATTTATTTGTTAAAATTCCTTTGTTACAAGCCATGAAAGATGTGCCCATATATGCAAAGACTCTTAGGGAGTATTTTTCAAAGAAACCTACAAAGAAAACTAAGGACCCCCTCACTATACATGTTATGGGAAAACTATCAGAGTTCATGATGGGGAAATCAACTCCAGTAAAGTATGGAGACCCGAGAAACCCATTTATGACAGTACGGATTAATGGGGTAGAGATTCCAAACGTACTGGTAGACCTAGGTGCTACCATAAATGTCATCACTACTCAAACCATGCATACATTAGGCCTTCAGAATTTGAAGTATACACCTACAATGCTGGAATTGGCATACAGGTCCACAGTTAAGCATGTGGGAAAGTTGGAGGATGTGACAATTTCAGTAGATGCATGGCATTACCCAGTCGATTTCTTGGTGTTGTATACATAGTCTTTAGTGGAAGGCCACCCTTTTATTTTGTGGAGGCCATGGCTGGCTACTACAGACGCTTATATTGGATGCCAATCAAGAAATATGGTCATTTCCAATGGTCATAACACCAAGAATCTAGTGCTATACCCACCGGAAAAACCAGATGCATCCAAGAAGTTAGCAGCCAACAAGGAGGCTGTATCTAGGATGGAAGTCGAAGAGCAAGAGGAAGAGCTGAGACCAGTCCTTACTATTGGCTAGGCCCTTCAGTTGAAGATGGAATCAAAAGATGATGTGATAACTTCCTTTATGAACGATCCTTGTTCCGTTTCAGAATTAAATTGGCAAACATTAGAATCTATTTTAAGCTGTGAGACTCAGGAAGATATTGAGATAGCAGAAGAATTAGAAGAAGATGTTGATGCACCTCATGAAAGCATATAAGTGGAGATAGAACCAGAAAAAACCTTGAATATCAATCCAGGTCTGTCAGAGTCCCAGACGAGGCAACTGATAGATGTTCTTCAGAAGTATAAGGAAGCTTTCACCTGGGATTACTCATACATGAAGGGGATCCCTGATAATTTGTGCACCCATCATATATACATCAAAGAATATTGTCATCCTATAAGACGGCCTCAGAGAAGGATGAACCCGACATTAAAAGACATTGTGAAAGAAGAGCTTCAAAAATTACTAGATGCAGGGTTTATCTACCCTATCTCATACAACCAATGGGTTTCGCCACTAGTAATGGTTCCTAAGAAAAATGCTAAGCGGAAAATCTGCATGGACTACCAAGAGTTAAAGAAATCAACGCAGAAGGATCATTTCCCTCTGGCATTTATCGATCAAGTCTTAAACACATTGGCTGGTAAGAAAGTTTTCTCATTTCTGGATGGGTTTAGTGGATACAACCAAATTCAAATTGCTCCTGAAGATCAGGACAAGCCCACTTTCACATGCCCTTGGGGAACATTTGCATACTGGGTCCTTCCTTTTGGCCTATGTAATGCCCCTGCAACATTTCAGAGGGAAATCTTGGGAATCTTCTCTGATTTAATAGATGACGGTGTTGAAATCTATATGGATGATTTCACTCCCTATGGGGACTCATTCTTGTAGGGGCTAAAAAATTTAGAAAAATTCCTTGAAAGGTGCAGACAAGTGCGTGTTTCCCTGAGTATAGTAAAGTGTCACATGATGATGGAGCAAGGAATTGTTCTGGGAAATTTTCTTTCAGCTGAAGGAATCAAGATGGACCCAGCGAAGGTAAAGGTAATTTTGAACTTTCCAACACCCAAAACGCCCACACAGGTACGTAATTTTATTGGGTATGCTGGTTATTATAGGCGCTTTATGGAAAATTTTGCAAAGATAGCCCACCCATTATTTCAATTACTAACAAAAGTCTCAGAATTTGTATGGACAGAGGACTGTGAGATAGCCTTTGCAAATATTAAGGAATAAGTCTGTAGCGCTTCAGTTCTTAGGGGACCAGACTGGGTGTTACCTTTCCATATTCATACAGATGCTTCTCAAACAGCAATTGGTGCAGTGTTAGGACAGCAATAAGATAAAGTCCCTTATGTAGTCTACTATGTTAGTAAAAATTTGGCTCAGGCTGAATTAAATAACACAGTGAATGAGAAGGAGTTCCTTGCTGTTGTCTACGCCATGAACAAGTTCCGGCATTATATACCGGGTATTCTACCTTTGCGCACACTGATCATGCTGCCATCAGGTATTTAATGAATAAACCTGTTACCCCTGGTCGTGTTACATGATGGATGTTGCTACTACAGGAATTTTATTTTACTATAGTAGATAAACTAGGGAAGGACAATGTGGTTGTAGATTTCTTATCTAGGTTAGAACATGATGGTAAGAATACACCAGTTGATGATAATTTTCTAGATGAGAATATTTTTGCAGTATCTACTAATACTCCATGGTATGCAGATATTGCTAATTCTCTTGCTACAGGTGAATTTCCCCGTCACTTATCTTATAAGGAGCAGAGGAAGATCATTCATAAGCGTGCCTGTTATTCATGGATGGCAGGATATCGTTTCCATACAGGGATTGATCAGTAGATTCGGCATTGTGTGGCAAGAGATGATATTTATGAGATTCTAAAAGCTGCACATGATGGACCCCGTGGAGGAAATTTTGTAGATAAACAGACAGGCCATAAAGTGCTACATATGGGATACTATTGGCCCTCCATTTTGCGTGATGCTAGAGATTATATTCGAAGGCGTGATAGCTGTCAAAGGATGGGACAACTTGGGAAAGTAGATAAAATTCCTCTTCAACCCCAGATAGTCCTTGAACCATTTGAGAGATGGGCCATTGATGTTTTTGGCCCCTTTAACCCACCTTCTCATCAAAAAGCTTACATCCTAGTTTGTACTGATTATGTAACCAAATGGGTGGAAGCTAGAGCAGTCACAAGGGCAACAGAGCAAGTAGTGTCATATTTTTTTTTTGAAGAGATCTTTGACAGGTATGGGACTCTGAGAGGAATTGTATCAGATAGAGGATCACAATTCACATCTCATAGGATAGAGAAATTGATGCAGAAGTATGGGGTCAAACATATAATAACAACCCCCTATCATCCATAGGTGAATGGAAAAGTAGATAGTACAAACAAGGTATTGGAAAATATCTTGATAAAGACAGTAGCAAGTCATCACCAGGATTGGGCAAAGAAACTTCTAGAAGCTTTATGGGCCTATAGGAAAACTTGGCGCAATACAATAGGATTTCCCCCCTTTGAATTAGTCTACGGGAAATATCCCCTATTTCCAGTGGAATTTGAAATTAGCACACTTAGAATAGCCCTGGAAGTAGGTTTGTATTTATCAGAAGCACATAAGCACCGACTGGAACAGCTGAATGAGTTAGAGGAGATCCGATCAGCAGTTGTCCAGAGAACCACTGCTGTTCAACAGAAGAGGATGAAATGGCATGAAAATTTTATTAAAACTAAGGTGTTTCATGAAGGGGATTGGGTGTTACTGTATGACTCCAGATTTAAGGACTTCAAGGGAAAACTTCGTACTCGCTAGATGGTACCATATCAAGTGGATGTGGTGTTCGATAATGGAACAGTCAGAATAATTACAATTGATGAGAATAAGACTTCACTTGTAGTAAATTGACATCGTCTAAAATTATATCATCGTCCAGTCTCTAAAGATGCCTTTGTTAAAACACTTTCACATTCAACTGATTTAATGATTATTGCAACAGAAGACACTTTCAATCCCCATTTAAAAAAAATTAAAAATAAAAATAATATGTGGGTATTTCTCACTTGTTTGTGTTTTGCAGGAATTAAAGATTTTCGGCTAGGAGGAAAGCTATATTGTTGGTGCTATTACTCCGGAGTTGCTGCTACTCTGTTGTTGCTATTACTCCGAAGTTGTTGTTACACCGTTGTTGTTGTTACTCCGAAGTTACTTCGAAGTGCTGCTACTATTGTCGCTATTACTCTGAAGTTGTTACTACATTGTTGTTGCTATTACTCCAAAGTTACTCCGATGTTGCTGTTACACCATCGTCGCTATTACTCTGAAGATTGCTGCTACTCTGAAACTGTTGTTACACCGTCGATGCTATTACTCCGTAGCTACTCTGATTCCATAGCTGTTGTTACTCTGTAACCGCTGTTACTCCGTCACTGCCATTACTCCGCAACTTCCATTACTCCATTACTACCGTTACTCCCCAACTACCATCATTCACTCTTGCTACTACTCACTATTCATGAAAAACACTTTTGTTGTTACTCCACCTTAAGGTAAGTCCGCAGGTACATCTCCGCTGATTTTTACAGATTTAATTAAATATTTCAAAAGGACAGTCTGAGCGCGCCGAGGACGGCCGTCACTTTAAGTTGGGGGGAAGATACCATCATAATAACTAACGACGTACTTAAGAATGGTACTTATGACACATGACCATTACTAAATTAAATTTAATGACTTTAAGTACCTTGTAATTATTCCATTGAGTTGGGAAGCGTACTTGCACGCATAAGAGTCACATCAGTCACCTTGTAAACATTCTGTAACTAAGCGAAGCGTATCTAAAAGTACCACTACAATCTGTTAAGTAATTTCAAACGTACCAGTACTATTTTATCCATTATTTTTGGAAATGGCCATGACGTCATTACAGTTACTAACAGTTTGGAGTCTGCCACTCTTCCCCTGCCAGTCGACTGTAGCCATTGTGCCGCTTCTGCCTTCGCAGCAATGGGTGGTCAATATGTGCGCCATGAGCCCGATGATTCATCAAGGATCTGGCACAATCGAGAAGTATCGCAGATATTTGTAAATGTAGGTTGGGACGTCTACTTGGATAGAATAAATGGCTGGGATGAGGAAATTACGCTGGAATTTGCACTGAACCTGGAAGGAGTTTCTTGGGTTCACAGACTCGAAATCCCAGTTACAGAGGAAACGATTGCAGAGGTTAGCGGACTGCCACAGGGAGGTGAACGATGGTTTTCCAGAAGAACTCCTCTTCTAGAATTCCCTTAAGCTTTTCTTCAAGCCGGGGAGAGTATTGCACAGAAAGGTCGGGGGTACGATAGAATGTCATTGTCGCAGCCATGGAGTGATGTTGCATAGGCTGTAATCAAATACATAACTTACGAAGGGAGATATTCTACTGTCTTTAAATACCATCTGTGTATACTATAACACCTGTGGTTTCCTCATGTGGAAGCCTTTTCAATGAATGTACCTTATTTTCTTTTGAGAAGCTTGAATCTAATGGCGAACTCAGCTCAAGAGGTGCGACAGGTGCCAATAGTCGTTTCCCACCATGGACTAGTGCGGTTATTAGTATTGAACGCTATCGACAAGATTCTGATTCCGTGGGAGTTGTTCTAAAACTCCACTGAAGAAGAAATTGAAGGTGCTATAGCTGCTAGGACAGAGGAATCTTGGATGATGTAAGAGGACGAGGCCATGCAAGGAGACGAGGAGGATGATTATGTTGATCAGGAAGAGCCTGAATAAATGGAGATGGAATCCAATGGATGTGAAGAGGAGTCGGCTTAACAAATGCAAGCCAAACAAATTGAAGTTGCAGAAATTCTTACTAGCACTTCGGCTGAGGCTGCTTCACAAGAACTAGCCAAGTCCGTCGAGCCAGTTTAGCAGACAGATAGAGTAATTGGTAGAGAGGACACTCCACAGGGATCCGCTGTTAATGTGGAACCTGTGGAGGAAATAGTCATGACCACCCCGACTACGGAAGCTACAAGGGAAATGGCGGGTAAAGCGAGGAGTGAGGCTGATGCTGCTCCACAAGAACCAACGTCGACCCCAGGATTGGATATGTTCCAGTTTCTTGTATTTTTTCCAAAGGGGGCACGGGTAACCCATTCCCCACAGCAAAGAGAAGAAGAAAATGTGGCCATTCCAACGCCTCCAAATTTGAAACGAAGGCTGCAGCTGGAAGAAACCCCAGCAGGCACATCAACAGAAGGGGATCCTACTGGGCCACCATTGATTGAAGAAAATGTACTTGAAGAAGGAACGACCATTGGTGGAGAGGAGGGACCAAGCGAAGCAGTCTCGAGAAATCTACCAGTGGCACATGAATGTATAAAAAGGGTAAAGAAAGAAAGGATAGAAGAAGGGCAGACAGCGGAAATCAGACCGTCCGTCAACCCGTCAGAGGCAACTCTGAGGAACTCAACTCCAACAGTTGGAGTCGAGGAAGTACAGGTGAAACAAGAGGAAGTAGAGTTGGGTAGGTCGTGAAGACCACCTATCAAGCAAAGATATCAACATCAGTTTAGAGAAACAATGCGGTTGAAAATGGAAGTGACGAGTTTGAGGAGCAAAGTGTATAAGATGCATAAGCAGATAAACAAGTATAGACGAAGAGCCAAGAGACCCAGGGTCGAAGTGGGAATCGAGACAGAACCACTTGAACAGATTTTTGAAGCCCAAGAATATGCACTAACTGTTGAGCTACAGACATGGAAATCCACTGCGGCACAGTACAAAAATGAAATCGAAAGAACCAAAGAGAAAGCCTCTGCAACCATCTTTGGATATGTGGAGTGTATGGATATTATGAAGTTGAGGCATGCCAAGCAGCAGCTCAAGATTGAGCAGCTAGAAAAGCAGGTGGTTGAGCTGAAAAATGATAAGGAACAAATGTTTAGTCTGGTGCAAGAGGTGATGGCATGTCGCCCCCCTGCTTCTTGTTATTCCTTATTTTTTCATGAACTTTTTCTTTTATTTTGCATGGAAATCATTAAGAATGAGGTCAACTATGAGATTGAGGATGGCGTACAATTCCTCCGGATTATGAGGAATCACGATGTGCCAACTCAGCACTTGATGTGTGAGTTTTATTTGCATGGGTATTTTCGAGGGTTGGACATGAATTTTAATCCAGTCCCATATGTGGGGAACATCCATCTGAGCGCCCTCACCTCTTATAATTTCAATCAAATTCATTGGTGGAATTCTTGTGACACTTTTGAATCTAACCAAGTCACTAAGCCATTCATAATAAGGGTAGAGCATGAAATTTCAGATACTGTATTCAACAGGAATTATGCCTTTTTGAAGTTTGAGGAAAACAAAGCCAGAATGTTGAGGACACAAAGGTGGTGTCTTGACATTTGTGTCAATCAGATAACTGTTTTTCAGAAGGAAGCTCTAGATGCTTGTCAGAGGAGATGGATGATGTCACCAACAACTTTCAGAAGCAGGGAGCCTTTTGGGGCACCCAAATTTTCACGAGTACTCACTTGAGTACCAAGGTACGTGGCATGTGTCCAAACATGTGGCACCCGGTGGATGGGGCTTCGATTTTAGTATCCTGTTCTTTGGCTGCCATTAGAAGTTCATACTCCAGCTTATAACGTTCCGACAGACTGGTGGAAGGAGGTCCTTCTTTCATATGGGTTTAAAGTCCTAGGGATAGAAATGACTTTGGAGTACGATCTTTTTGGGCTTCATGAAGCTCACAGGTTATAGAACCTAGATCTGTGGGGTCGGCGGGCTACATGAGGGCATGCAGAAGGCTAGCTGGGGGGAGATGTTGGGCACTGAATTTGGCTATTTTTTTTCCCACTTTTATTATCCTTTTTGACCCCTTTTTTCTTAATTTACCCACATTTGTTATGATAAACTTCTGAGGTAAATACCCTGACTTGTCCGATTGGGATATTTTGATTAATGAAGTAAAATCACGGGGTTTTATCTAATTGTGACACTAAGGTTTTTGCTTGGTTGTAGATTGAAAATAGGAACCCTCGCTCCAGCATATCGCAGTAAGAATCGGTAACGGAAAGCCAAAGGGGGAACACGCAGCTAGACCACGACTCCTTGGGCCTATTTTCGGCCCTTTGCTCCATTTAGAATATCTTTTGTTCCTGTTGTTTCAACTAAAGTCCATTTTTTAATGCACAATTCTCATGTTTCAAGGAAATTTGTTATTCCCTTGTATTGTGTATAAAATGGACATTGTTCCTATAATTCGGGGTTCCGAAGAGAAGACTGCAATCACATTTCATATATCAATAAAATACATCTGGTTTTACTATCCCAAAGCATTTCATAGTTAATGCAGCCCTGATCAGAGAGCTGGGCCCACTCTTCTGATCAGGTGTTGCATCTGTGTATATGTGTGGATTTATTTATGTTGTGCCATGGTTTTTATTTTATCTCTTGCTGATTCAGATTGTTGAATGTTTTGTATTAAGTTACTTCACGACAATGTTTTGAGTTTTGACTGTAAACCCTCGGTTGAACGGATTGAGTGTTTGCTCCTGCATATACCTTGCGCATAGCCTTGAAAGGATATGCTCCTAGATTGATAAGAGTAATGTCAGATTAGGGTGGATAGATCATCCCTACCTGAACACCAACACCAGGCCAGAATAAGTTATTTCTTAAGGCTGAAAGTAATTTTTGGAATTGAGGATGTCTAGCATAGGTTCTTTTATGGTATTCATCCATAATTTATTTCTTTATGGAATCTACATCAGGAATGTACAATCTGTCTCTATAAAAAATTAGCCCTATTTGGTTCTGTGTATATCCTTTCATTTCCTTTTTCAACATTTGTGACTGAAGTTTTTCATAGTTTTGGTCTTGTTTAACCACTTCTTGTATTAGTCCCTCTATGTCAAAATTGGCACTACTCCCAAAATTACTCACTCTTTTCCAAGCATTTTTTCTTAATGCAACTGCAATATTGTTTTCCTTATTCTTAATATGTTTGATCTCCATGTCAAACTCACTATGGAAAGACAACCACCTAGCTTGGCTAGCATTTAACTCTGTTTGGGTGAAAAAATACTTTAGGCTGATGTGATCTATCATCAACACAAAATTTTTCCCTAAATGGTAATGTCTCCACATATTGAGAGTGTGTATTACAACAACTAATTCTAGATCATAAACACTATAATTATGTTCATGTTTCTTGAGTTTTTTTGATTCATAGGTTATAACAAAAATTTCTTGTAGGAGCACTCCTCCTAATCCTTCTCCACAAGCATCTATGCACACTACAAATTCCTGATCTGGATCAACAATCTTTAAAATAGGTGTTGTTGTAAGTTTCAATTTTAGCTGATCAAAGCTTTTTTGACATTTCTCACTCCATTCAAACTTAATTCCTTTCCTTTGTAGGGATGTAATTGGGTAAGCTAAGGTTGAAAATCCCACTACAAACCTTCGATAGTATTCTACAATTCCCATGAAGGATCTTACAGAAGACACATCAGTAGGTACAAGCCATTCCTTTATTGCTTTTATTTTTTCTGGGTATACTGCTAACCCCTTCTCTGAAATTATATGACATAGATATTGAATTTTATCTTTGAAAAATTCACACTTACTAAACTTAGCATATAACTTGTTTTATCTAAGAGTCTGTAGAACATTTTTAAGGTGTTCTTGATGCTCATAATCATTCTTAGAATAAATAAGAATGTAATCTATAAATACTAGTACAAATTTGTCAAAGTATTCATTTAAGGCAATATTCATTAACCACATAAAAGTAGTAGGGGCATTAGTCAACCCAAACAGTAGGACCACAAATTCATAGTGTCCATACTTAGTTATAAAAGTGGTTTTTCTTATATCTTCATCCTTAACCCTTAATTGATCCTAGCCTGTCCTTAGATCAATTTTCAAAAAAATTGTTTCTCCTCTAACTTGGTCAAAGAGGTCATCTATCCTAGGTAAAGGATATATGTTTTTGATTGTCAGTTTGTTCAATTGACGATAGTCAATAAACATTCTGAAATTTCTGTCTTTCTTTTCCACAAATGACACCGGTGCTCCCCATGGGGATACACTTGGTCTAATGTAACCTCTGTCTAAAAATTCTTGTAGTTTCATTTCCAACTCCATCAGTTCTAGAGTGCCCATTCCGTAGGGGGCTCTCAAAACTGGTGTTGCTCCTCGCACTAAGTCAATTTGGAAATCAATTTCTCTCCTTGGGAGCATATGAGGGATTTCATCCAGAAACACATATTTGAATTCTCTGATAACATGTAATTTTTCCAAAGGATTTTCCTCTACTTGCTATCCCAATTCTTCGACATGAATAAAATACACTTGGAAACCCTTCCTAGGAATCCTTTTCAATTGAAGAGTTGAAATTTGTCTCACTGATATGGGCTTGGGTTTTCCTTTTACTATAACAGGTTTTCCCTCCCTATTTATGCAGTGTATTGTCTTGTCCAAGTAGTTTAACATGGATTTTTTCTTCTCTAACCAGTCCATTCCTAACTATGCATCAGAAGACCCTAAAGGAAGAATATTTAGATTTAATTCAGTTTGGTATCCATTCAGGTTTATGGCTATTTGGGGTAACTTATGAGTCACTTTTCTTTTTGTACCAGTGGCCAACTAAACTAACCAAGACTTCTGAAATTTTTTTGACTTTAATTTATATTTTTATACCATTTTAGGACTGATGTAACTTAGAGGTGCACCTGGATCTATTAAAATAGAGACAGATTAGTCAGAAATGTAACACCCCTAGTTCTATGCTTTTAATTGGCATTTGGAAAAATTCCAAAGGGGAAGTGGACCCCAATGGAGAATTATTGTGTGGATTTATTTAAATATTTATTAATGAAAAACAAATGGAATATTTAGGTGTGCACTATGACCAGATGAGATTATTGATCATAAGCTTGGTCCATGAGGATATGGATAAGTTTAAGACTTTCCCAAAACCTTTCAAAAAGCCTTGAAAGGAATAATGCTAAATTAGATTTATGAGGAAAAACCTAAAATTCCCCAATGAAGAGGAAACTAAATGGGAAGAGGTCGAAAAGCTGGAAAAGTAGAGAAAGCGACTTTAAAGTACCTCATAGAGGGAAGCCTAGGCAAAAACGGGAAGAAAGCATCCTAAAAATTCCAGACACAGAATTTAGAAACAAGCTTGGGGAAAGCATGGCTTAAGTAAGTTACTTCAGCACAGACTGAAGTTAGTCTATCTGTGGAGGATCTCACCTCGAGGGTGAGTTCTGGAGAGAGAAGGACTCTAAGGTTGTGAGGACTAGTCATAGGAAGAAGTGGTATGCACATCTAACTAATAAATTACTGGTGTATAAATTATTTTTTATTTGGCCTGGGAGTATTAAAATTTTATGATGTAAATAGGGAATTCCTTACATTTAATAGATTTTTTTAAAAGAAATAATTCTCTAAAATCTGTATAGTTGTAGGAAGATAGTCTACTGGGAGAATATCAACCAGAATCTCTAAACCTGATATTGGTCTAAATCTGGAGATATGTCTTACTCCCATAGACTAATAAATCTTATAACTTTAATCTGCTTCTGTAGTATAAAGCTTTATAAAAACAAATATAGATCTTATATACAAGAAACTATGAATTGAATTTAATAAGTATGAAATATTAGATTCCATATAAATACTTCAAGGAAGAAAATAGTAGATTTGCAAAAAGATAAACCGTTGGCTACTGCAAGTAGGATTTATAACTAAGAAAACAAAAATTTTACTCTGGAAAGAAGTACCATTCTATCGAATATTTATAATAGTATCAAAAAAATTCTGCTATAAATCAAATATTCTATATCTCTACTTATTTTAACTAGAGTATTTTAAAATACAATTTCAGAAAATATACATATCTTTCTGAACACAGAATTTAATGAAAATATAATTGATTGCATGCAAAAGAAAAATCATTCTAATTATTAAACCATTTTCTTCTTATAAAATTTGCAATTGAAAGAAGTTATAGGAAATGTAAAGAGTAAACTATTTCATGCAATTATCCCAAACTGTGGCATGCTAGAAATTTATACGAGTACTATTCTCTAAAAATTTACAAAGTTCAAAATCTTTTGGAACAGTGGTATTCCATAATTCTACTATGACATTATAAAAAAAAACCCAGGATTAAAATAGAAATATTCTACTGATAAGTCATTATCTATCCTGGTTTTACACTAAATAAATCTGAGAAAGTTCTCAAAATATTATATTGAAAAATATTTAATTTCTGTATATATGGAAATTATGTGGAAAATAAAAAGAATTATCTATTTATATAATGATCTGAGATTATATAGTAACCGTAATTGCATCTATATCTTAACTCTCTAAAAGATATTTCCATAAAATAGTCAGTAGATATATATATCCTACCCACCATAACTATATAGTCGAACTGAAATTCTCATATACATTACTAACAGTAAGATGAACTAAATCGACCCCATATTCCTCTCTTCATAGAGAATTGGACATAACATATTATAAAAAAATATTGAGAAAATAGGGTTGAATATATATATCAATCAAACTAAATCAAGACTGTTGCTATAAACGAAATAGTATATATTTATGCAGAAACTTTTAAAAGTGTTGGGGAACTACAGTCATAATTATCCTGGAGAGAAAATATGTATTTAACAGTTCAAACACAAAAAAAGTCTCCAAATTTAATGAGAGTATCCTTATGTTTCAAATACTTCTGAAATGAGCTATAGCAGAGAATGCTAGATTTTATAATAAAATCAGAACTTAATCAAGAACAGTATGGTCTTCAAGGGTGGCGAGTATGAAAAATGATGCTTGACCAACCTGTAGATGGGTCAATAGAATTTCTTTTAGTATGTGAATATGATACTGGATGGGAGAAAATAAGTGATATGAAAGGTCAATGGAAGAGAGAGTACCTGAAATCATGAAATGAGTAAGAAATAAATTAACATCAGAGATTAACTAAGAAATTGAAATTTTGCAGATAATGTAGACAAAAAAATAAATTGGGGCAACGAGTTACCTATGGGTAGAACGGGGTCAGACCTCACCACTGCTTCGAGCCACAGAGACAGATAGGACCAGTAATCAGTCGTGCTAATAGTAAAGGGAACGATTCCAAGTTAGCATCCAAAGTTTCGAAAGCAAAACGATTGGATGAGATATAAAAACGAAGGCACGTATTGTTGAAGAAAAACCTTTTCTCAATACAACTAGAATATAACTATGCGCCACGACAATTATGCAATTTGAAACCATTGAAAAACGAATGGGAATTTGTGAGAAGAAGATAAACAAGGAAACTAGTAGACATTTCAATTCAAATTTTATTATAGAAATTTTAGACGTGCGCTCTTATACAGGCAAAATCGATTTACAAGGAAGCAAATAATTTTAAAACGAAAGATAGTAGAAGACCTCTCAGGAAATTACAAAATCAAATGATTTAAAAACCCAATCATCATAATATACCCAATTTGCAAACGTATTCAATCAAATGGGTTAAGAAAAACAAATCTGAGTACCTGTAGCATAGTAAAGGTCTCGAATCTGAGTGGCAAAACGTAGTGAAATCGATGAATTGAGCATCGTATACAGTCGTAGTGAGAGTCGAGAAAATTAATCTTGAATGAAAACCCTCAGAGAAGAATGGAATGGTGAAGCTTCTGTGTTTAATAGATATTGAAATCTTACAAACCCTAATCACATCAAACCCTACACATGGCTCAAATATGTCGGCCCTCGCTTAGATTGAGACTCGTCCATTTGATATGAAAAAAACCTAAATGCATTAAACGTTATTGTACAATTGCAGAGGAGAACAATTAAAACGAATCACAGATATGTGGCATAACTCAATAAAATATGAAGTATTATGTGGCTCGAGGAAATGAGCGGGAGAATGTCATGAATGCATTTGTACCAATCTAGATCGATGAGAATTAAACAAGTAACACATGTCAGTAAACATAATAACTGTACATTGATTCAAAGGTAAATATCAAGAGTGGTTATCAACGCTAAGGTAAGCAGGATCCTTATGCGTATTACATGATGTGAATCGCATCAAATCAAACATTACTCCATTAGTTGTGGATAGAACTGTGGGTTAATAGTAATGTCAATGAAAATTAAAATAGGAAGGGCCTTTACAATTAAAATCTATTGGTATAAAAATCACCACGATATAATTATATATATGATGAATGGGGTAGGGTATAAATAAATTGGTTTAGTGTCAAGTTAAATGTAAATTTACTTAAGGTAAATTGAGTATTAATTTACTTAATGATAAATTGAATGTTGTAATAATTATACTTCAATTGGTAATGGACTATGGTAATAAAAATGTATATAGAGGGTCCATATATAACTTTTGTTAAAAAATAAAACCAATTAAGAAGTTAGAGTATGATTATGCCAAGTGAAAATAATCTATAACTAGGATATTATTAATTTGAGAATGAATTTAGAAAATTCAAATTAATTGAATGGAGATAAAACAGTAATGCGATAATAGAAAGAAAAAAAAAATGAGTAGAAAAGAGGTGCATTAAAAATGGTATCAGAGCCCTAGTTTGAAAACTGCGCTGTTTATGTGCTCACTGCTATGAGTGAAATTTTACATGTATATTACTAATGTTGTGTTGTTGTATAGTGAAAAGGTATTGAAATTAACAGCTACAAAACCATGACTAAAGAGGATTAGCTTTAGCTAAAACACTGGGCAAATCATGTGCTTAGACATAAATATATGTTGTTGAAAAAAAAAATTGGACAGCTAAACAGTATTGAATGGTACAGCTGCAAAACCTAACTGAATGGGACGAGCTATATGTAGATCTCGGTGGTGGAGGAAACACGCCAGATTTGAATGTTCCATGGATGGCTATGTTGCATAGAATGCAACAACGAATGACATAGATTAAAAGCCACAATTACAGGCTATCTGTAGCCAGTAAGGAACAAGACAGATTTATAAGAAAATTGACTTCACGTAACAGGGAAGAGGTGAAGGTTCCTAGTAAAATCTAGGAAAAAAATTTAATTAGATTATTCTTTATACAAAAAAAATAATGTGACATAAGTACCAGCAAAGATTACTGAAAATTCGGTATATGCAACTCAATAGTACTGTATATTTCATAAGTGGAGTGTAATTAATTAAATTATAACAGCTCTGTTGGGAGAAATTCCCAAAATTCTGAGTTATGATGATTACAATAGAAATTTTGATTAAAGGTAGGGGAAAACCCTATGAGATTTGCTAATAGTTCAAATAAATATAAAGCAGTTATAGCCATTTGATATTGAATATATCTTTGGCGATGCAGTACCAACCTATGCACGTATAGACATGTATAAATTAGAGAACATATCTCGATAAGAATCTCATAGAAGATTCTGAAAGAGAAGATGCCTCTAGACAGCAGTCTAGGAGGAAGAAGGAAGTTTAGAGGAATTCCGGTTCACCTTCCTCCTATGATGGAAAATGAAGGATTATACTGCAGTTGGTTGTCAAAGAAGGTATAAAATGAGAGACATGTTAAAATATAGAGTGAAATTCAAATTTAAACACTATTCCAAATTTGATAGTCTGGGTATTACAATCCATGATTAAATAACTATATAAGATTTAATCATTGTAATAGGAGAAGGATGTAAGAATTTCCCAGGCCATTAATTCCATAAATGGAAAAACACAGGGTATGTTTAAAACCATCAGATCCATATAAATTAAAGATAAAGAATCAGGTCTTAGAGGACACAGTGGTAATTGAAAGTTGAAAATGTTCTTATCAGTATATAAGCGTACTGAAGTAATTAAGGTGGTAGGTGACAAAAATACATATGAATGCGACATATCATTGAAGAAATTATAATAAGTTAGATATATCATAGTAAATGGATATTTCTGAAGTATTAGTGTTCTATAAGTCTGTAACAGCTAAAGCATAATCGAACAAAACTGACATTGTTAGTGATATGCACATAGAAAAAACGGTGTCAATAATGCATATGTGGAGGTCTTCAAGTGTCAAACTCGCCTAGATAAGAAGATATTAGGCGATGTTATTCTCAAAATTGAGGTGAACAGAAAAAATATATATATATACAATTTCACTGTGAAATGGATTCAACCATACCTGCATGAAATCAACAGGAAGGTAGAACTGAAACATAGAGTTATACTTAATTTTACACTTTAGACATGCCATTAGAAGGCATATGAATTCTGTGGTAGAATGAAATAAATTGTCATATATGCAACAGGAAAAATATCGTTTTATACATATTGTCAGTAGGAATATGAATTTCATAAAAGAGGTTAGAGAAAATTTAAAAGAATTTTCCATATATGTGATATAAAAGACATGAGTCTGTGAACCTAGATAGGGTTTGACAAAATATAGGAGAAATTCAGCATGCAAAAAAATTTTCCACACAATTGGCATAGCAAGTTTTCAAATCATTCAACAGTATACCAAGTATAAACACAAATTGTATAGAGCTCAATAATTTCCATTATCTATTTCGATGAAGGAGAAAACATAAATAAATTGGGTAGGATAACAGAAAATACCTACCAACTCGTTGAAAGAAAACATTTCATGGAAATGTAGTGATGGAACTGCAAAATTCAGCTAGAAAAGTGCTGCCAATTTTATTAGGTGGGATAAAGATAACAAACTGAAATATAAACTGGTAGGAAAAATTCCAGAACCCAAGGATAGTAAGAGGATAGTTTTGGATGAAATCCTAGATTAATTTCCAAATAAGGAAGTTAGTTATAAAATGAATATTAAACCACACGTTATATTAAAAATTGGTAGGAGTTAAAATAGAAGCCACTAGAAGTACTACTGATTTGAAACCTATGTAAGATCAAGTAGATCCCTGCTAGGTCATGTTGGTTCAAAGGGGAGATAGAACCTCAAAGAAAACAATAGATTGCTAAGAAAAAAAAAAAAAATTTTGAATTGAAATTCTACACGACAAATGGGTCCTGTTTTACTAGTCAATTAAATCATGATATAAGAAAAACGAGGAATTGGGATATAAAATTGTACAAACCTAGAGGAGCAGTAGTAAAGCTCAAGAAGAGGGAAATTAGTTGCAGTGTGGATATATCCCCTAAGTTTGTAGTAAAGGTTCTGTTGGAAGGTATGCTTGAGAAAAATGAGAAGGGGTTGATTCAGGAACAAAAGAATGGAAAAAAAAAAAAATTCCGAAAAAAATAAAGAAAATGATAAGAAAACTGGATGTTTTAAACTTCTTAATAAATTAAAAGGAACAGGAAAAAGTGTTGGGATGTTTGTAAAGGAGGAATATCCCTAAATTTTGAATAATGCTTAAGTAATAAAGTATTAAATTACCTATACAAACTTCTAAAGGAATAGCTCAAGTGATTATATAAATTTAACAGTGAAGCATAGACATCGAAATAAATATTCCTTTAGGGAAGTAAATAATTGATGACTACCCATTAAGTGTACAAATTTCTAAAAGGTTGATAAATATCTCAAGTGAGAAAGAACTTATAAGTATTAAAAAAAAAAAATTGAGGGTACACAAATCATGTGACCCTAACACAGCATATTTGGTAGAAAATAAAATATGCAAATTATCAAAATATTAATAATCAAGAATAAATGATACTTGCAAAAATAGTAGCAGAATATAGGGTACATTAATAGTGTGACCTCAATATAGCACAAATGATGGAAAAATTTCCATAATATGTCCTTAGTTCAGACATACAGATAACTCTAAACGAGTTTGAAAATTTAAAATAAGACATGTTTGCACATTTAGGAAGAAAGAATAATGAAAAATCCTATGTGAAAGGATTTTTAAGAGACAATGAAATCTAGATCCTATATAAAAATAGGAAGTTGGAAAATTGATCAATTAGTGTAAGGATGAAACTACAGACTGAGATGCAAGTCGAAGAACTGTGGTACTAACTGAGATACTTGATAAGAAAAAAATTCAAGTGTAAAGCAGAAATTCAATTTTAGACCTTGTTATTGAGCCTGGTTATTACAATTTAAATTGATTGGTTGAAAAAAAATCAAATAGCAATAAGATACTTGAAGTACAAAAATGCACTGAGAAAAAGGTAAAGCAAAACATCTGCATATGATAAATTTGGTTTTCTAAATTCATGAAATTCTAATGAAAAGTTATATATTTTGTGTAGCCAAGTGTGTAACACGAATTGTATACTCCAGGAAAAGGAGTCAACGGTGAAAATAAGTGTAGAGAATTCACTAATAAAACCAAGAAAGCCGAGCTAGACCAGGTTTACGTGAGGAGGAAATCTCCCCAAAAGACAAGGAATGATAAGTAGTTGTGCTAAAAGTGCACTAAACTACTATGAAACTGAACGGTTTGGCTAACAGTTGAACTTATTGAAATTTTTAAAGTTCAGAATGTTGTTGTGATTATCAAAATATTTATATGATATTACTTATATGAATTGATATGAATTGTGAACAGAGAGGACGGTAGAAAAATATTCTTCTAGATACACTTCTTTCAATGAAGTAGGAAGAAAATCAAACTCTAGAGGGTATCAGTAAGTCGAGGAAGGAATGATACTTTGCAGAAAACTGATGGAAGATGGGAGCAAAGATGAAGGAGGAATCTTCATCTTTAGTTGAGAAATCAATCTCAAAGAGTAACATCGAGGACGGTGTTCAGTGTTAGGCGGGGGATATGTAACACCCCTAGTTCTATGCTTTTAATTAGCATTTGGAAAAATTCCAAAGCAGAAGTGGACCACAATGGAGAATTATTTTGTGGATTTATTTAAATATTTATTAATGAAAAAAAATGGAATATTTAGGTGTGCACTATGACCAGATGAGATTGGAGATCATAAGCCTGATCCATGAGGATATGGATAAGGTTAAGACTTTCCAAAAACCTTTCAAAAAGCCTTGAAAGGAAAAATCTAAAATTCCCCAATGAAGAGGAAAGTAATTGGGAAGAGGTGGAAAAGCTGGAAAAGTAGAGAAAGCAGCTTTAAAGTACCTCATAGAATTTAGAAACAGGCTTGGGGAAAGCATGGCTTAAGTAAGCTGCTCCAGCACAGACTGAAGTTAGTCTGTCCTTGGAGGATCTCAGCTCGGGGGTGAGTTCTGGAGAGAGAAGGACTCTAAGGTTGGGAGGAATGGTCATAGGAAGAAGTGATATGCGCATCTAACTAATAAATTACTGTTGGATAAATTATGTTTTATTTGGCTTGGGATTATTAAAATTTTATGATGTAAATAGGGAATTCCTTACATTTAACAGATTTTGTTAAAAGAAATAATTCTCTAAAATCTGTATACTTGTAGGAAGATAGTCTACTACGAGAATATCAACCAGAATCTCTAAAACTGATATTGGTCTAAATCTGGAGATATGTCTTACTCCCATAGACCAATAAATCTTATAACTTTAATCTTCTTCTGTAGTATAAAGTTGTATAAAAAAAAATATAGATCTTATATACAAGAAATAATGAATTGGATTTAATAAGTATGAAATATTAGATTTTGTATAAATACTTCAAGGAAGAAAATAGTAGATTTGCAGAAAAATAAACTTTTGGCTACTGCAAGCAGGAGTTATATCTAAGCAAACATAAATTTTATTCTAGAAACATGTACCATTCTATCGAATATTTATAATAGTATCAGAAAAATTCTGCTATAAATCCAATAGTCTATATCTCTGCTTATTTTAACTAGAGTATTATAAAATACAATTTCAAAAAATATATGTATCTTTCTGAAAACAGAATTTAATGAAAATAGAATTGATTGCATGCAAAAGAAAAATCATTCGAATTATTAAACCATTTTCTGCTTATAAAATTTGCAATTGAAATAAGTTATAGGAAATGTAAAGAGTAAACTATTTCGTGCAATTATCCCAAACTGTGGCATGTGAGAAATTTATACGAGTACTATTCTCTAAAAAATTACAAAGGTCAAAATATTTTGGAATAGTGGCATTCCAGAATTCTACTATGACATTATAAAAAAAAAAAACCAGGATTAAAACAGAAATATTCTACTAATAATTCATTATCTATCCTGGTTTTTACATTAAATAAATCTGAGAAAGTTCTCAAAATATTATATTGAAAAATATTTAATCTTTTTTGTATATGGCAATTATGTGGAAAATAAAAAGAATTATCTATTTATATAATGATATGAGATTATATAGTAGCCATAATTACATCTATATCTTAACTCTCTAAAATAGATTTCCATAAAATAGTCAGAAGATAAAAAGACTGATATATATATATATATATATATATATATATATATATATATATATATATATATATATCCTACCCACCATAACTATATGGTCGACCTAGAATTCTCATATACATTACTGACAGTAAAATGAACTAAATCGACTCCATATTCCTCTCTTCATAGAGAACTGGAAGTAACATATTATAACAAAATATTGATAAAATAGGGTTGAATATATATATCAGTCAAACTAAATCAAGGTTGTTGCTATAAAAAAAATAGTATAAATTTATGCAAAAACTTTTAAAAGGGTTGGGGAACTACAGTCGTAATTATCCCAGAGAGAAAATTTGTATTTAACAGTTTGAACACAAAAATAACTCTACAAATTTAATGAGAGTATCCTTATGTTTCAAATACTTCTGAAACGAGGTATAGCAGAGAATGCTAGATTTTATAATAAAATCAGAACTTAATCAAGCACAGTATGGTCTTCAAGGGCGGCGAGTATGAAAAACGACGCTTGACCAACCTATAGATGGATCAATAGAATTTATTTTAGTATGTGAATACAATACTGGATGGGAGAAAATAAGTGATATGAAAGGTAAATGGAATAGAGAGTACCTGCAATCATCAGATGTGTAAGAAATAAATTAATATCAGAGATTAACTAAGAAATAAAAATTTTCTAGATAATGCAGAGACAAAAATAAATTGGGGCAACGAGTTACCTATGGGTAGAACGGGGTCAGACCTCACCCCTGCTTCAAGCCGCAGAGACGGATAGGACCAATAATCGGTCATGCTAACAGTAAAGGGAACAATTCCAAGTTAACATCCAAAGTTTCAAAAGCTAAACGATTGGATGAGATATAAAAAAGAAGGCACGTTTTGTTGAAGAAAAACCTTTCTCAATACAACCAGAATATAACTATGAGCCATGAAAATTATACAATTTGAAACCATTGAAAAACGAATGGGAATTTCTGAGAAGAAGATAAACGAGGAAACCAATAGACATTTCAATTCAAATTTTATTATATAAATTTCAAACGTGCGCTCTTATATAGGAAAAATCGATTTACAAGGAAGAAAATCATTTTAAAACAAAAGATAGTAGAAGACCTCTCAGGAAACTAAAAAATCAAACAATTTAAAAACCCAGTCATCATAATATACCCAATTTTCAAACGTATTCAATCAAATGGGTTAAGAAAAACAAACCTGAGTACCTGTAGCATAGCAAAGGTCTCGAAACTGAGTGGCAGAACGCAGTGCAATCGGTGAATTGAGCATCGTATACAGTCGTAGTGAGAGTGAGACAATTACTCTTGACTGAAAATGCTCGGAGAATAATGGAATGGTGAAACTTCTGTGTTTAATAGATATTGAAATCTTAAAAACCCTCATCACATCAAACCCTACACATGGCTCAAATCTGTCGGCCCTCGCTTAGATCGAGACTCGTCCATTTGATATGAAAAAAAAACTAAATGCATTAAACATTACTGTACCATTGCATAGGACAACAATTAAAACGAATCACAGATATGTGACATAACTCAATAAAATACGAATTATTATGTGGCTCGAGGAAACAATCAGGAGAATGTCATGAATTCATTCGTACCAATCTAGATTGATGAGAAGTAAAGAAGTAACGTATGTCAGTAAACATAATAACTGTACATTGATTGAAAGGTAAATATCAAGAGTGGTTATCAACGCTAAGGTAAGCGGGATCCTTATGCGTATTACACGATGTGAATCGCATCAAATCAAACATTACTCCATTAGTTGTGGATAGAACTGTGGGTTAATAGTAATTTCAACAAAAAGTAAAATCGGAAGGGCCTTTACAATTAAAATCGATTGGTATAAAAATCACCACGATATAATTATATATATGATGAACGGGGTAGGGTATAAATAAATTGGCTTAGTGTCAAATTAAATGTAAATTTTCTTATGGTAAATTGAGTATTAATTTACTTAATGATAAATTGAATGTTTTAATAATTATACTTCAATTGGTAATAGACTATGGTAATAAAAATGTATATAGAGGGTCCATACATAACTTTTGTCAAGTAGTAAAACCAATTAAGAAGTTAGAGTATGATTATGCCAAGTGAAAATAATCTATAACTAGGATATTATTAATTTGAGAATGAATTTAGAAAATTCAAATTAATTGAATGGAGATAAAATAGTAAGGCGATAATAATAATAATAAAAACCAAAACTAAAAACAAAAATTGAGTAGAAAAGAGGTGCATTACAAGAAATCATACCTTCTACTTCAACCATAGTGGACTGATGTTCCGGTTGTCGATCTTCCAGAGCAGCACTAATTTTGGGGATGTTTCTTGCCACATGATTAACATTTTTTGCTTCTCTCAGTACTTGTATGGTCTGAATGTTTTTGTGTGGAAAATCCCTCAATAAATGAGGCTCTCCACAACCCCAACACTTTAAAGGTTCTCTCATTTTAACAGTTCCCTGTCTTTTATTCTTTCCATTCATCTGTTGAGACCCTGTTTGTGATTGAGCAGTTTTTATTTTCTCCTCTTTTACTGAACTTCTTTCTTTGATGGTTTCTCCCAAAGTTCTTCATATATGCTGATTTTTTTCTTTCCACTGGAGTCACCTTTCTCTTTGTTTTGCCAATTCTTTGCTTGTTCACTTTTTCCCTTGAATTGCTGGTAACAAATTCTTGCTTTGCACACCACCTCATCCATGGTATTAGGGTTATAAAACTCTATCTTTTCTTTATATATAGTAAGTAGAAATTTTAAGAAACATTGTACCTTTGCCTTCTCTTCTCTTATATAGGGTACATACCGTAGTAGATTGGTGAATTTGGTTAAGAACTCATCAATTGTAAGTTGTCCTAATCTGAGTTCATGAAATTCCTTGGCTTTATCATCATAATAATGTTCATTCAAGAATCAATTTTGAACTTGATTTGGAAATCCTCCCAAGCAACAGTTTTCTCATCAATGACGTGGACCATCTTTGTCTCTTCCCACCACAAGGTAGCCTTACTTTGCAACTAATATATAACCAACCTGGCTCTCAAATTACTTTCATATTCGTAAACCTGAAAGTACTTTATCATATTCAAAATCCATGCTTCATCATCTTCCTCCTTCTCTCCATCATAGGAGGGAGGTTTGATTTTCTAGAATTCACCCTGCAATTCCTTGTTCCTCCTAGACTGTTGTCTAGAGGCATCATCTTCCTCATAATATTCTAAGTGATATACTCTTCCCTTTCTCTTCCTTCTAGAATCTACACCTTCTTGACTATTCCTGGAAGTCAATACTCTTATTAATTGATCCTGCTCTTCACTGGCTAAAGATAACCTTTCATTGTGGCTTTTCAGTTCTGCCATTTCTCTTTGCGTTCTATGCAACATAGCCATTTCTCTTTGCATTATATGCAACATAGCCATCAATGAAGAATTTCGATCTGGCGTATTTTCTCCACCACCCAGATCCACATACAGCTCATTTTCATTTTAATATTGGACTCTGGTTTATACAGGTTGGTTTCGTTACTCTTGAATTATTCTTCTATGCCAGTCATTACACCAGCCTTACAGATAATCCATGCAATTCTCTCATAGTGACACAGAGGCTCTTATGTGTCACTATTATTAGACTGAGATTTATTGTGTTTTGTAATATACTCAAAACATTTTTGGGTTTGTAACCCATGGACTGAACTATTTTAATTATTTTTAATAAGGGACTCCTTTATAGAGTTTAATATTGAACTTACTTTTGTTGCAAGTTACTTCCAAATCTAATATGTAGTTTCATGTAATGTGAATAATTGTTTTTTATAATTTATATGTATTATTTAAACGAGAGCTCTTACATATATATACGATCCTTCTCTATAGACTCATTACTATACATAGTATACATTTTTGAAATTAAAGTAACAAACAGTGCCTTTATATTTCCTCTGAGCTGTCTCAACCAGAATTGTCTAGGTTCTTTATTGAAAATAATTACTGTACTTGAATACCATTATTCTTTTTGTAGAACTTATCTTAGTTACAGTATAACTATCCTATGGATTTTAAATATAGTATCAGCATCTGTTATCATCTAATCCTTATAGAATAGAATTTATCTAATTTACATACATTACCACATATATTTTAGTTTTCATATTTTATGCATAGATATTTCTGTATGCTTACTAAACGAGAATGTCTCTTCCTTGTATATCTACCTTGAATTTATATTGCACTACTATTATACAATTTTGAAATATGTTTTTCTCTCCTATGTTCAATTCTGAATTAGCTTTTATATACTTAAGGCAGATTTGTATAATAGTACAGTGGACCATATTTATAGCGGTAAAAAAAACTATTTTTTTTTCATTTCTGTATCTAAAATTTGATTGCATGGTTTGTTTTCTTGAAGATCTAAACAATTTATTATTAAAACTCTCAACCAACTAAAATAGAGAAAATAAATTCTCTGTGAGGTACCTAACCTACGATATAAACCCATCACTAGGTTTTAGACATTCTAATAGTTGGTCCTCTACAAAATATGTCTATACAACCATACATATTTTATTAATTATGCTATAGTGAAATCTGTTAAATGTATAGATCCTTCCCATATAACTGTAACTCATAAACTCTCAATTTTCTTTAGAAAAAATTTTACTTAACAACTCACATTAACATAAATATTTTATGACTATTCAAAACTCATCACAATATTCAAAATTTGATTAAAAAACATTTTCAATTGAAGGTTCATACCACTTCGGTCTGACTAGTTTCCTCCCAACCGTAGAGTTCTTTCTCCGTAACTCACCCCCGAAAAGAGATCCTTTGCTTTAGTGATAGACAACCCTTTATCTATACTGAAACAACTTATTTAATCTTTGATTTCTTCAACCTGTTTCACTTAACTACATCCAGTTAATTCAGGTTTTTTTTTTCTGTTTTGCCTAGGATTTCCCTCTGTTTCTTCCACAAAGGTACTTTTAAAGGTAGTTTTTCTGCTTTTCCAACTTTATTGCACCTCTTCTCAATAATTTCCTCTTTATTGGGGTAACTAGATATTTATTTCCGAATATAATTTTAGTATATTACTTTATTCCTTCCAAGGATTTCTGGAAGTTTTGGAAAGTCTTTCAACCTTATCCACCCTCATGTATTGGGTTTTCAGATCTCACATCTCAATCTAGGCATTGCACATAATTTTTCCATTTTATTTTATTCATTTAAAAAAATAAAATAAATCCACATAAAAATTTTCCATTGGGGTCCACTGTACCCTTTTGGACATGTTCCAAATGTCTAATAAAATCATACCAAATTGGGGATATTACATTATTTTTCCTATTTCTTGTTTCCTTATTTCATAGAAATTGTGGTTATGTATTTTCTGGAAATGTAAAACCTTTTTTAATATAAGAACTGTTGTTTTTTTCTCATGAGAAAAACAAATTCAAAAGCAGATAATCCAAAATATAAGTGGTGAAGCAGCAACCATAGGGTCAATTCACATCAATAAAATTATTTTGGTAAGTTTTTAGATGCGTTTAAGTAATGGAGTGATTTTGGATTGTTTTAAATCCTGGTAAAAATACTGTTTTAATGTCGAATAAGTTGGTAACCAACAGAGGAAGGGAACATCACAAGCTCAATAAATTTAAATTGCTCTTATATTCTCACCTTAATTTCTACGAGATCTACACTCATAAAAAATTTCCTTTTCCACTAAGTTTTTTATGGTGACAGTGCTTGCGGAATCACCCTCATTTCAATGTCACAACTTTTTTCCTTTGTTATTTGCTAGGTTGATATAGATTTTGAAGTAATGAGTATTATCTACACAGTCCAAATGCATTAAATGTATATTGACCCAAATCCTTTGTATGGATATTGATGTCGCCTTCTGTTAAGGAAACCAACTTTTACATAAAACTTTGGTTTTTATTGAAAATATAGCACTGGAAATACTGGCACATTAAATGAGTTGGCCTTAAATGGGTTTACATGATTTTAATTTTATTCATTATTAATGTTTACATTATTGTAATTTTATTGATTACTAATTGATTATTAGTGTGGCATACATGAGGGAGCTATATGAAATTATTGTTGATAGGAGTCCGTAAGCACTTCTCTTATTTTAAAGCTTTCATTTACAAAGAGAATTTATGTATTTACCTATTTCGAATTTTTTTCCCAACTAATAATTATTGGTCATTGGGTAATGAGGTTAGGTGGTATTTGTTCATGGGTGAATAACAATAACCTTAGGATTTTATTTTCGATCTTGTAGATGAGAGATAGTGTGATTGATCTAGAGCATTTAAATTTTAAATTTTTTAAAACCTCTATTTTAAAATTATTTATGATATCATTATTTTTTTTAAACTTCAATGAGTTCAATATTTTTTAAAACCACAACTATTAATTTGAAAACTAAATGTGCAATGTATACTCATCATTTGTTTCATGAGGATTTCCCCATTCTCCATGTTCTTGAATTTTTTTTTTAAAATCATGAGCATCTAAAACATCTTGAAAAGTTCTTAGTATTGAAACTCAATTTATGAGTGAAGTGAATTACAATTGAGATTAATAATGACAGCATAACAATCAATTTCTTCAATTTCATTTATGAGAATCAAGTATCATTTTTCTACTTACATTTTATTTATATATTTACAATATTGTAATTTTATTGATTATTGATATAAAAAATCATTAAAAGCATACTTTACTATTTTATATTAATATTGATAGCTAATTATATAACATAATATTATATAATTAATATTATTGTTAAAATAATGTTAACTTAAATATTTATATTACTCATATTAAATTAATTATATAAACATATTTAATAATAAGATAAAAGATAATTATTAAAATTAATAGTTTAATTTTATAAGATAATAGTAAATATTTAAAATGAAAAACAAAACTTATTTAACATAAATATTAAATATCAGTGATCACATGAGATTTTATAATTTTAGGCAGGCATATATATATATATATATATATATATATATATATATATATATATATATATATATAGTTGATAAATGGGATAGATTTTATTTTTATAATTTTAGTGTTTTATAAATTTAATCTATTTAGTTTTTATGATATTAGGTTTTTGTAATATTTAGTTTTTATTCATTTAAGTTTTTATAATATAAGATTTTTATGATTTTGTTGATTATTGACGTAAAAAACCATTAAAATTCCAGAGATTTTATAATTTACTATTTCATATTAATATTGATAGCTAATTATGTAACATAATGTTATATAATTAATATTATTATGAAAATAATGTTAAATTAAATATTTATATTAATCAAACCAATATTTATATTAATGTTAGGAAGTCTAACTGATAATTATGTTCGTCTCAGTAAGAAATGAAATGGTTATTATCCTAAAAAATTAATATCACTAGACATGTATTTCAAGTTGCACATCTGAAAAACATGCTACATAAATGGCTGCACTTAAAGTATTTACATCATAAAAATTAAATGATGATATGAAATAATCCAAGGTTTTAGTAAAATTGATAGCCTATTTTATTGGGATATATATATATATATATATATATATATATATATATATATATATATATATATATATATATATATATATATTTTTACCCGAATTCTTCTATTCTAATCACTTATAAATTATTTAGTTATGAGTATAAGAATAAATGAGGATAAATGCTAACAGAAAGTTTAAATAAGACTTTAACACCTTGTGATATACACAGAAGTATTAAACATACTGGTCTATACAGTAAACTAAAATGTAATTACATAATAATTATATACAAGAAGAGACAGAAAAGAAATTCTAGCTATGCACTAGAGTATAGAAATAGATATAAAAGAAAATATTGTCCTATTAGAGGTGATTGTAGAATTTTAATTCCCACCGTAAATTCTTAAATGAAATTGAACAAGGTTAAATTATTATGGTTATTCTATAATAGAAATAAAACCATTCTCTTAATAGAAGAATCAGTGAGATTGAAACTATGAAAACAAGGAGATGAGATTTACTAATATCCATATGGCAATTATTAAGATCCTGTATAAACATAAAATAAACAGAAAAGATATAAAATCTGACTGTGTGTGTGTGTATATATATTAAAACTGATATGAATAGTATACGAGTATAACGTTCTTGTCAGTATACCTCAAAGGTATCAATTGACTCATATGACAAAGAAACATGATTTTTTTTTTATTGAAAATCTGCAATTTTAGTGAAGACCGAAGCTAGGATACAATAAAAAAAGTCTACCAAACCATAACAAGGTTTATTTATAATAAAATAAACTGAGACGTAGATATCAGAATTGAATAATTGGGTTCTCTTTTTGAATATATCAGATAAATCTGAGGATAATTGTAATATTTATGAAATAAAACAGTAAAGTAAAATTTAGAAAGTGTAATGGTATATATATACCTAAGTCATCTTCGAAAAAAAAATTGAAAGAGAAATTTTATAGTCACTTATATTACAAGTAAGGACAATAGTCCAGAAGGTCAAATAACTAACATCCCTTCAGTTATATGATATCCAGTACAATCTAATACTCTTGGGATCAAGTTCGAAAACAAATTGAATCAACCAAAGAGGGAACTTAAACTAAGATTCCAGGTTTGGAACGCTGATGTCTTCATGACGACCAAGAACCAACCTATATGACAATGAAGGAGCGTTAATCCAAGTCGAAACCTCAAATGCAAAAGGGGAATCAAGCTTGATGTCGCAGCAGAGTGGCTTACCTGCATACATTAATATCATACGAGCCATAACCAAAATTTTGATTGGATAAAAAGTATTGGAAAAAAGAAAAAAGAGTTATAAAAACGTATGGTAAAATAGTATGATGAATTCAAAGGAGAAAAACGTGAATTTAACCCTCAAAGGAAGAAACTCGAAAAATAGACCATGAATACGTGATGCAATTTTAGGAGTAAGATAGATGGAAGAGAGACCTCAGGGGATAACACTCCCGTTCTCAACGAATTTCAATAGGATATTGTCCTACGTCCAAACATTGGCATAAATATATCGATTTGCAGAAAATATTGAAAGTAAACTTACAACTATAAAATTGACTCAAATTAAAATAGAAAGTATGGATTGCCATGGTGTTGCATAGAAAAGAAATTAGAACACCTACAACTAAATAATAATTCTATTTACCTTACAAATTCTCGAGGAAAAATCCATATTGAACATTACTGGAAACTGAGAATCTGAGGTAGAGTATGCTGAAAGAAAAAGAGGGGCAACTTAGTCAAAGTAAATTCGATTTAAAAATGAAAATGAACCAAAAATTTAGCCAAATGAAATTATGCCTATCAACATAGTCGGAGATAAGAAATAGTAGTGATTTATTAACCAAGGAAAATATGGTTGAACACGCAAGGAAACGTGCTACCATTAACAGTAAAACAAAAACTAAACAGAGTTTAGAAAGGAACTAAGACATTATGAAAATTTCAAACCGAAATAAATTAAAAGATCTTACCCAGCCTTCGAATCCATTATGGGAATGGTTGAAATAGGTTGTGGAGAGTCAACATACTGACATCGTAGATTTTTCTTGCTATCACTCTGAAAACGAACCAGAGCTCTCGACAGAAAAACCAAAAAGTGATAATCAATGAGAAAATCACTTTTTAAATAGAAAAATACTTCAAACCCTAATTAATCACTTCCATACAAGTGCCAAACTATGGTGAAAGTCCCTCATATCAATGGCTCGAAGTGGTGAATCCCAAAACCCTTATAGTGAGGAGGTACTAGAAGGGTTATGACAGTGGCAGAAGAATTAATGAAATTGAAGACGTAAAGGTGCAGAAGAATTCCCATGACAGTCACATTCGATGCAAGTTTTAATTCATAAGCTGACAGCATTAACCTAAATCCCCAAAATTATACATCGAGCCATATATGAAATTAATGTGAAGTGGTCAAAATGTATTAAGCCACATTTTGGTGTACTGACAAGTTCAACCAACATAAGGTGGAATTCAAGCTTTCAAATAAGATCCTCAAGCCTGAGGAAAAGTTAATGGGATGTCATTATAGTGGTAGGACCACAGTGGAGTCATACATAAACCTTTAAAGTTGAAGAAATCAAAATATGGGTCTAATATATATTCCAAGATGAATTAAAGTTAAGGTTAAACCCTCATGAATTGGATTTTGGAAATCTAATAAAGTACCAATGGAACTATGATTAATACAAAAAGGGATTAGATTTATACAAGGTAATATATCGATTATGATATAGGTGTATCTTCTAAGGGTGACCAAAAACGTCATACCAAGGAGACTTTATTTTGTAATACATAAGTTCACTAAAAGAGAGTTTGGGACATATATATATATATATATATATATATATATATATATATCAAGCAAAAAGGACCCATTTAAATATATATATACCATACCAATGACATGATAAAAAGGTTAAGAGTTAATTATACTTCCTAATGTGTTAGGTAGGAGATTAAGAGTCTCGGCTATAAATTAATAATGCAATCATGTCACTGACAGAATGGAATTTGTAATTCAAATATCGTCGAAATGTGACAAGTACCATAAATGGAAAAATAAAAATTTGGGATTTAGAGAAATTACAAATGGTATTCGAGCATTAGCTAAAATACTGGGAAAATTATGTGCTCACACAGAAAATGTATGTTGCTGTAAAATTTTATGAAATTTAAATTTTGCTAATGTTAATTTCATGTAAAGTGAAGAGTATTGAAGTATACAGCTATGAACCATGACTAAAGGGGATGAGATGTATGTAGATCTGGGTGATGAAGAAAACACACCAGATCCCAATGCTCCATTAATGGCTATGTTGCATAGAATGCAAGGAGAAATTGCACAACTTAAAAGCCACAATAAAAGGCTATCTTTAGCCAGTGAGGAGAAAGACAGACTAATAAGGGAATTGACTTCCCGGAATAGCTAAGAGGGTGAAGGTTCGGGAAGGAAGAGAAAGGGAAGGGTCAATTTCTCAAAATATTCTGAAGAAGATGACACCTCTAGAAAGTAGTCTAGACAAAAGAAGGAATTACAGGATGAATTCTAGAAAATTAAACCTCCCTCCTATGATGGAGAGAAAGTGGAAGATACTGAAGCATGGTTTCTAAATATGATAAAATAATTTTAGGTTTACGAATATGAAAGTAATTTAAGGGTCAGGCTAGCTATTTATCAACTACAAGGTAAGGCTACCTCGTGGTGGGAAGAAACAAAGATGGTTCATGCCATTGATGAGAAAATGGTGACTTGGGAGGATTTTCAAGTCAATTTTAAAAATCGATACTTGAATGAAGGCTATTATGATGACAAGGAAAGAGAGTTTCATGAACTCAGATTAGGGCAGCTCATGATTGATGAGTTTGTAACGAAATTCACAAATATATTACAATATGTACCTTATATAAGAGAGGAGAAGGCAAAGGTACAAAGGTCCTTAAAATGTCTGCCCACTGTTTATAAATAAAAGATAGAGTTTGATAACCCAAAAACAATGGATGAGGTGTTGTGGAAGGCCAGATTATGTTACTAGCAATTAAAGGGTAAGACAGAACAAGGAAAGAATTGGTCAAACAAAGGTAACTTCAGTGGAAAGAAAACAAAGCCAACTTATCTGAAAAAATTTGGGAGAAACCACCAAAGAAAGAAGTTCAGTAAAATGGTTGAAAATCAAACTTCTCAATCCAAAACTGAGTCCAAACAAATAAATGGAAATAATAAGAGGGAAGGGAATGTTAAAATGAAAGAACCTTTAAAGTGTTGGGGTTGTGGAGAACCTCAGTTATTGAGGGACTGCCCCCATCGAAATATCCAGACAGTACAAGTATTGAGAGAGGCAACTACATTTAATGATGTAGCAAGGAACATCCCCAAAATCAGCACTGCCTTAGAAAATCGTCAAGTAGAACATCAATCCACTATGGTCGAAATGGAAGGTATGATTTCTGACCAATCTGTTACAGTTCTAATAGATCCACATGCATCTTTAAGTTATATCAGTCCTCAAATGTTAGAAAAATCTAAATTAAAGTGAGAGAATTTTCAGCATTCTTGGTTAGTCCAGTTAGCCACTGGTACAAAAATAAATGTAACTCATAAGTTACCCCAAATAACCATAAATCTGAATGGGTACCAAATAGAATTAAATTTAAATATTCTTCCATTAGGGTCTTATGATGTACTGATAGGAATGGACTGGTTAGAAAAGCAGAAGGCTATGATGAATTGTTTAGACAAAACCTTACACCACATTGACAAGGAGGGAAAATCTGTTATAATCAAAGGAAAGCCTAAACCCATATCTGAGAGACAAATTCCAGCCCTTCAGTTAAAGAGAATTGCTAGAAAAGGGTATTAGGTGTATTCTCTTCATGTAGAGGAATTTGGACCACAAGAAGAAGAAAATCTGATAGAAACATTAACAGTACTAAGAGAATTCAAATATGTTTTTCCAGATGAAATCCCTCATCTACCCCCTAAGGGAAAATTTTATTTTTCACGATTTAGTGCCGGGAGCAACTCCAGTTTCTAGAGCCCCATACAGAATTAGCACTCCAGAATTAATGGAGTTAAAAATTCAACTACAAGAGTTGTTCAACAGAGGTTACATTAAACCGAGTGTAACCCCATGGGGAGCACCGGTACTATTTGTGAAAAATAAAGATGGTAATTTCCATATGTGTATTTATTACCATCAATTAAATAAGCTGACAATCAAAAACATATATCCATTGCCTAGGATAGACGACCTCTTTGACCAAGTTAGAGGGGCAACAGTATTTTCAAAAATTGATTTAAGGACTGGTTACCATCAGTTAAGGATACAAGATTAGGATATTAGTAAAACAACATTTAGAACCCAGTACCGACACTATGATTTTGTGGTCCTACCATTTGGGTTGACCAATGCACCCGCCACTTTTATGTGTTTAATGAATAGTGTCTTAAATAAATAATTGGACTAGTTTGTACTAGCATTTGTTGATGACATTTTAATCTATTCAAAAGGTGAAGTGGAGCATAAAGAACATCTTAGAATTATGTTGCAAAATCTCAGGGAAAACAAATTGTATGCTAAGTTTAGCAAATGAAAATTTTTCAAAGATAAAATTCAATACTTAGGGCATATAATTTTAGAAAAAAGGTGTACTGTAGACCCAGAAAAGATAAAAGCAGTCAGAGAGTGGCTTGTACCTACTTATGTATCAGCTGCAAGATCCTTTATGGGAATTGCAGAATACTACTGAAGGTTTGTAGAGAGATTTTCAACCTTAGCCTACCCCATTACTTCATTGCAAAGGAAAGGAGTAAAATTTTAATGGACTAAAAAATGCCGAAACAACTTTGAGCAGTTAAAAGTGAAACTTAATGTAGCACCAATTCTAAATATTGTTGACCCAGATTAGGAATTTGTAGTATGCACCGATGCTTGCGGAGAAGGATTAGGGGGAGTATTGTCACAAGAAAAAATTTTTATAGCCTATGAATCAAGAAAACTTAAGAAACATGAGTGAAATTATAGTGTTTATGATCTTTAGC
The DNA here is from genome assembly GCA_034641835.2 of Pinus albicaulis. NCBI lineage: Eukaryota > Viridiplantae > Streptophyta > Pinopsida > Pinales > Pinaceae > Pinus > Pinus albicaulis. The sequence continues at coordinate 318,163,780 of CM076569.1, forward strand.
TGGCTACTGTAATACATGCTCTCAAGATGTGGAGGCATTACCTCCTAGGAAAGAAATTTGTACAGATGACAGACCACATCAGCCTAAAGTATTTCTTTACTCAAAGAGATCTAAATGCTAGGAAAGCTAGGTGGTTTTCTTTCCTGAGTGAGTTTGACATGGAAATAAAACACATATAAGGTAAATAAAGTAAGATTGTAGATGCAATAAGAAGAAATTCTTCGAAAACTATGAATAACATTGGAAGTAGTGTCAACTTTGAATTAGAGGAACTGATTCAAAGGGTAGTGAACCAAGACCACAACTATGAAAAGCTTCAGACTCAAATGTTGAAAAAAGAAATGAAATGGTACACACAAAATCAAAATGGGTTGATTTGTTACAGGGATAGATTGTAGATTCGTGATGTGGACTCATTAAAGAAAGAAATTTTGGATGAATTCACAAAATGCCCTATTCTGGATATCCTCGACACCAGAAATTACTCACAGCTTTGAGAAAGAATCTATTTTGGCCTAGAATGAAAAAGGATGTAGCAAGTTACTTGGCTAGATGCATTGAATGTCAATAGGTAAAATTTGAACATCACAATCCAACTGAGTTGTTGAATCTTTTAACTATTTTAGAATGGAAGTGGGAAACTATTTCCATGTATTTTATTACTAGTTTACCAAGAACCAAGTATCAACATGACTCTGTGATGGTTGCAGTGGATACTTTAACTAAAGATTCTCATTTTATACCTGTTTAGTCTACCTTTGGGACAGTTCAAGTAGAAAATGTGTTTATGAAAGAGATTGTAAGACTACATGGGGTTCCTAAAATGAAAATTTCAGACAGAGATGCAAAATTTACTGCAACATTTTGGTGGAGATTTTTTGGAGGCATGGGCACTAAATTAAATTTTAGTACTACCTACCACCCCCAAAATGATGGCCAAACAGAAAGAATAAACCAAATTCTAGAGGATATGTTAAGGATGTATGTTATGGATAGGCCAACCAAATGGGAATATTATTTACACTTAGTAGAATTTTCCTAAAACAACAGCTACCAAACTTCCATAAAGATGAGTCCGTTTGAAGCACTTTATGGAAGGAAGTGCCATACTCCCTTAAGTTCGATTCAACCTAAAGATAAAATGATACTTGGACTAGAAGCTTTACAAGAAATGGAAAATGTGGTGAAACATATTCAGAAAAATATCAAAATAGCTCAGGACAGATAGAAAATTTATGCAGACAGAAAGAGAGTTCACCAAGAATTCAGTGTGGGTGATCATGTATATCTGAGGATTAAGCCTAAGAAGAGTACTTTTCACACCAGAAGTTGTGCAAAATTAGCTCCAAGATACTTTTGACTGTTTGAAGTGCTGGAAAGAGTGGGACCCGTGGCCTATAAATTAGCCCTACCCATTCATATTAAGGTTCATGATGTGTTTCATGTTTCTTTATTGAAAAAATATGTCCATGATTCTGCTCACGTTATTGATTCGAATGTGATTTAGGTGGAACTAGAAGGGGACCTCCTTCCAAAGCCACTTCAAATCTTGGAGCAAGAATAAATTCAACTTCGGAACCAGAATATAGCAAGGGTAAAAGTGCAGTGGAGGCACTTTACACCCGAAAAGACTACTTGGGAATGAGAAGCTGATATTATGGAGAAATATCCATCACTATTTACACAATGAATTAGTAAATTATTTTGTCAACATTGAGGATGGTGTTTTTTTTTAGAGGGGGAATATGTAATACGCCAAGTCCCTATGCTTTTTAATTGGAAATTGAATAAGTCCAAAGGGGAAGTGGACCGTAATGGAGAACTAGTATGTGGATTTATTTTATTTTTAATTAATAAAAATAAAATGGAAAAATTATGTTTGCAATGACTAGATTGAAAAATGCGACCTGAAACCTAAATCCATGAGGATGTGGATAAGGTAATGAGACTTTCCCACAACTTCCAGAAATCCTTGGAAGGAATATTACCAAAATTAGATTTGGAGATAAACATCTAATTTCACCAATGAAGAGGAAATAAATTGGGAAAATGTAGAAAAAACTGGAAAAGCGGAAAAGACAGCTTTAAAGTACCTCTATGAGGGAAAGCCTAGGAAAAACAGGAAGAAAGCATCCTGAAATTACTAGACGCAGTAATTGGAAAGAGGCTTGGGAAATCACAGCTTAAATAAGCTTCTCCAGGATAGACAAAGGGGTTGTCTATCACTAGGAGCTAAGGTCTCGGCTCAGGGTGACTTACATAAAGAGAACTCTACGTTTGGATGGAACTAGTCAACAATTGGTATGCACACTTAACTAACATAATTATGGTTGATATGGAGTTTTCATATGTGTTAAATTGTATCTGATTAGGAGAATGTTATATATATATGCTTCTGAAATTGTTGAAATTAATTCTAATGGAATTACTCAGTTTAATTGTCAGTTAGTACAATGAGTTATAATAGGCCATACATTGAACAGATTTTGTTGCAAGAGTAATAGGGAAACCTGTATAATGTATGGGAAAAATCGAGTTAGCTCCAACCACTAGATTGTCTAAATCTAGTTACATATTTAAATATGGAGTTAGGAAGTCTAACTGATAATTCTGCTAGTCTCAATAAGAAATGAAATGGTATTTATCCTAAAAAAGAAATATCATTGGACATGTATTTCAAGGCCAAGAACTAAAAACATGTTACATAAATGCATGTACCTGAGTTATTTCTATATCTATAGAAATTAAATGCTGATATGAAATAAGCCAAGGTTGTAGTAAATTGATAGCCTATGTTGTTGGAATATATATATATATATATATATATATATATATATATATATATATATCTGATTTTCTTCTATTATAATCACTTATAAATTATTTAGTAGTGAGTATAAGAATAAAAGAGGATAAATGCTAAGAGAAAGTTCAAATAAGACTTTAACACCTTGTGATATACATAGAAGTATTAAACCTACTGGTCTATACAGCAAACTGAAAGGTAATTACATAAGAATTGTATACAACAAGAGACAGAAAAGAAATTCTAGCTATGTGCTAGAGTATAGGAATAGATATAAAAGAAAATATTATTCTATTAGAGGGGATTGCAGAATGTTAATTCCCACCGTAAATTCTTAAATGAAATTTAACAAGGTTACATTATTATGGTTATTCTATAACAGAAATAAAACCATTCTCTTAATAGAAGTAGCAATGAGATCTAAACTATTAAAACAAGGAGATAAGATTTACTGATATCCATATGGCAATTATGAAGATCATGTATAAACATAAAATAAACAGAAAAGGTATAAAAGTTGACGGTGTATATATATATATATATATATATATATATTTATTTATTTATTAAAAGTGATATGAATAGTATACGAGTATAACATTCTTGTCAATATACCTCAAAGGCATCAATTAACTCATTTGGAAAAGAAGCATGATTTTGTTTTTATTGAAAATCTGCAATTTTAGTGAAGACCGAAGCTAGGATACAATAAAACTAGAATACCAAACCGGAACAAGGTTTATGTCCAATAAAGGAAACTGAGACGTAAATAGTTGAATCGAATAATTGGGTTCGCTTTATAAATATATAAGATAAGTCTGGGGATAATTGTAATATTTACGAAATAAAAGAGTAAAGTAAAATTTAGAAAGTGTAATGGTATATATATATATATACCTAAGTCATCTTGGAAAACGAAATTGAAAGAGAAATTTTATAGTCACTTATATTACAGGTAAGGGCATTAGTCCAAAAGGTCAAATAAATGACATCCCTTCAATTATATGATATCTAGTACAGTCTAAAACTCTTGGAATCAAGTTCGAAAACAAATTGAATCAACAAAAGAGGGAACTTAAACTAAGATTCCAGGTTTGGAACGCCGAAGTCTTCATGACGACCATGAACCAACCTGTATGACAATGAAGGAGCGATTAATCCAAGTTGAAACATCAAATGCAAAAGGGGAATCGAGCTTGATGTCGCAGCAGAGTGGCTTACCTGCATACATTAATAACATAAGAGCCATAACCAAAATTTTGATTAGAGAAGAAGTATTGAAAAAAATAAAAGGGTTATAAAATCGTATGGTAAAATAGTATGATGAAAATCAAAGGAGAAAAACGTGAATTTAACCATGATAGGAAGAAACTCGAAAAATAGACCATGAATACCTGACGCAATTGTGGGAGTAAGATAGATGGAAGAGATACCTTAGTGGTTGATGCTTTCCCATTCCCAACGACTTTCAACAGGATATTTTCCTACGTCCAAACTTTGGCATAAATATATCGATTTGCAGAAAATATTGAAAGTAAACTTGAAGCTATAAAATTGACTCAAACAAAAACAGAAAATAGGTATTATCATGGTGTTTCATAGCAAAGAAATTATAACACCTAAAAATAAATAATAATTCAATTTACCTTACAAATGCTCGAGGAATACTCCATATTCAATGTTACTGGAAACTGAGAATCTGAGGTAGAGTATGCCGAAATAAAAAGAGGGGAAACTTAGTCAAAGGAAATTTGATTTAAAAATTAAAATGAACCAAAAATTTAGCCAAACGACATTACGCCTATCAGCATAGCTGGAGATAAGAAATAGTAGTGATTTATTAACCAAGGAAAATATGGTTGAACATGCAAGGAAACGTGCTACCATTAATAGTAAAACAAAAAATAAACAGAGTTTAGATAGGAACTAAGACCTTATGAAAATTTCAAAGCGAAATAAATTAAAATATCTTACCCAGCCTTCGAATCCATTATGGGAATGGTTGAAATAGGTTGTGGAGAGACAACATACTGAAATCGTAGACTCTGCTCGCTATCACTCTAAAAACGAACCAGAGCTCTTGACAAAAAAACCAAAAATTGATAATCAATGAGAAAAGCACTTTTTAAATAGAAAAATGCTTCAAACCCTAATTAATTTCCGCCATACAAGTGCCAAACTATGGTGAAAGTCCCTCGGATCAATGGCTAGAAGTGGTGAATCCCAAAACCCTTATAGTGAGGAGGTATTGGAAGGGTTATGATGGTGGCAGAAGAATTAATAGAATTGTAGACGTAAAGGTATAGAGTAATTCCCATAATTTTCACATTCGATGCAAGTTTTAATTCATGAGCTGACAACATTAACATAAGTCCCAAAAATTATACATCGAGCCATATATGAAATTAATGTGAAGTGGTCAAAATGTATTAAGCCACATTCTGGTGTACTGACAAGTTCAGTCAACGTAAGGTGGAATTCAAGCTGTCAAATAAGATCCTCAAGCCCAAGGACAAGTTAATGGGATGTCATTATAGTGGTAGTACCACAGTGGAGTCATACGTAAACCTTTAAAGTTGAAGAAATCGAAATATGGGTCTAATATATATTCCAGGACAGATCAAAGTTAAGGTTAGACCCTCATGAATTGGATTTCAGAAATATAATAAAGTACCAATGGAACTATTATTAATACAAAAAGGGATTAGATTTAGATAATGTAATATATCAATTATGATATAGGTGTATATTCTAAGGGTGACCAAAAACATCATACCATGGAGACTTTATTTTGTAATACATATGTTCACTAAAGGAGAGTTTGGGACATATATATATATATATATATATATATATATATATATCAAGTGAAAAGGACCCATTTAAATATATATACACCATACCAATGACATGATAAAAGGGTTAAGAGTTAATTATACTTCCTAATGTGTTAGGTAGGAGATTAAGAGTCTCGGTTGTAAATTAATAATACAATCATGTCACCGACAGAAAGGAATTTTTAATTCAAATATCGTCGAAATGTGACGAGTACCATAAATGGAAAAAAAATAAAAAATTGTTGGGATTTAGAGACATTAAAAATGTTATCAGAGCATTAGCTAAAACACTGGACGAATTATGTGCTCAAACAGAAAATGTATGCTGCTGTAAAATTTTATGAAATTAAAATTTTTCTAATGTTAATTTCATGTAAAGTGAACAGTAATGAAGTATACAGCTGTGAACCATGACTGAAGGGGACGAGTTGTATGTAGATCTGGGTGATGGAGAAAACACACCAGATCCCAATGCTCCGTTAATGGCTATGTTGCATAGAATTCAAGGAGAAATGGCACAACTTAAAAGCCACAATAAAAGGTTATCTTTAGCCAGTGAGGAGCAAGACAGACTAATAAGGGAATTGAATTCCTGGAATAGATGTTGGGAAACTAGCTCCAAAAATAGAAGAAAAGAGATATCAACACCTTAGAAATAAGCTACTTTCAGGGGGCAACCTCCAATACATTACATGAATGAACAATTCTTGGATGATACAAATTAAAAAACCTCCTTTCTATATATAGGAGTCCATGAGGCCATAATGTAATCCTAGTGGGGCCACAATGTAATCCTAGCAGACCTAACAATAACAATTTAAAGGCACAATAATAACAATATGGGGGTTGCAGGGGTACAATAATAATAGTAAGGGGGTTACACTAACAACAATAAGGAACTATACTAGTAATATAGGGACCTAACATGCCCCTCTCCTTCAAAAAAGTTTTGTCCTCAACTCTTGAGTAGCTCTAGGTGCTTCTATATAAAATTCTCATCCTCCCATGTAGAATCTTTAGTGGGTAAGTTCTTCCACTTGATGAGATACTCTGAAATTGATCGATTCTGTAGTTGTCGAGTTCTTGTTTCTGTGACTGCTTCTGGTTCCAATATGATTTTTCCTTCCTCATCAAGTTTTGGAAATATTGTTTAAAATGGAATATTTTCACCTATAACGTTCTTTAAGCATGAAACATGGAAAACAGGATGCACTCGTGAAGAAGCAGGAAGCTCCAATTTGTATGCCATACTACCAATCTTTTGCAACACCTTGTAAGGACCATAGTTCTTTGGCGATAATTTATTATCCTTCTTAGCTTGCTTGAGGGAAATTTGTTTGTATGGTTATATCCATAAAAATACCCAGTCTCCTACATCAAAACTTCTCTTACTGCGATCTTGATTTGCCTGTTGTTTCATTCGATTTTGTGCCAAATTCAGGTTATCCTTTAAGAGTTGGAGAAATTCTTGTTGATGCTCGATGTGATCTTCCACTACTTGAACCTTTGAATTTTCTCTTAATATGATGTGATGGATGGTGGATGATATCCATAAAGTTCCATAAATGGGGTAATTTTTGCTGCAGTATGGAAGGAAGTGTTATACCACCATTCAGTGATATGTAACCACTTGACCCATTGTGTTTGTTTATCAGATACAAAACAACAAAGATATCCTTCCAAACATTTATTAACTATCTCAGTTTGACCATCAAATTGAGGATGATAAGATGAGCTATGAACTAATTGAGTACCCAAACAAGAAAATAACTCTTTCCAAAAATTTCCAGTAAAAATGGGATCTCTATCCCTCACAATAACCCTTGGGTTTCCATGTAACTTTTGAATTGTGTCCATAAATGTAATAGCAACTGTAATTGCTTTAAATGGATGAGATAATGCACAAAAGTGTGCATACTTGGTAAGCCTATCAACTACCACCATGATGACACTCTTTCCTTCAGACTTAGGTAAACCTGTGATAAAATCCATTGAAATCTCCTCCCAATGTTGACTTGGAATGGATAAAGGTTCTAGAAGTTCTGAGGTCTTAATTGTCTCAACTTTATTCTGCTGGAAAACTAAACATTCCGCCACAAACTTTTGAATATCAGATTTAAGGCCATCCTAAAAAAATTCTTTCTTCACCCTGTGGTAATTTTTTTAAAATCATGAGTGTCCTCCTAAAGGAGAAGTGTGAAATTCCAAAAGAATATTTTGTTTTAGTTGGGAATTCTTCCAAAGATATAAGCGATATTTCTACCATAAAGAATCATTTTTCCAACTAAATGTATCAGATGTTGTAGGATCTTGTTGCAACTTTTGGATGAATGCCCATACTTCTTTTTCCTTCTTCCATTCATCTCTTGCTTTGGTTATCCAATCTGGTTGGATAATAGAAATGGCACAAAGCAATGCTTCCACCTCTTCATTCTTTCTTGAGAGTGCATCTGCAACAACATTAAGCTTCCCTTTTTTGTATATTATTTAAAAGTCATAACCCAACATCTTTGTGACCCATTTTTGTTTTTCTGCTGAAGATAGTCTCTGTTCCAAAAATATTTTAAGACTATCATGATCAGTTTTTACCTTGAAGTTTCTTACCATTAGGTAAGTTCGCCATTTCTTTAGTGCATGCAATATTGCTAACATTTCCTTCTCATAAATAGGTTTCTGTAAATACTTTCCTTTTATTGGATGACTTTCAAAATAAATGGGTCTTCCTTCCTGCATTAAAACAACACCAATTCCATTTCCTGAGACATCACATTCCACAATAAAGGTTTTTGTGAAGTCTGGTGTAGCTAAGACTGGTGCTAGGCACATTGCCTCTGTAAGATGTTCAAAGGCCTTAGTTGCTTCAAGAGTCGATGAAAATGCATCTTTCTTCAATAATGTTGTTATAGGTGTTGTTGTTCTCCCACAATTATTAAAAAACTTGTGATAATACCTTGTTAACCCGAGAAATCCTCGCAACTACTTTATGGTTGTGGGGACTTTCCATTCCTTAATGGCTTTAATTTTGTTAGGGTCTACCTTAACACCCTCGTGAGATACAATATGACCCAGATATTCCAATTCTTGTACTCCAAAGAAACATTTGGATGTTTTTGCATATAATTGTTTCTCTCGCAATAGTTTGAGCACCCCGTCAACATGTTCAACATGATCCTTCCAAGACTTGTTGTACATTAGTATATCATCAAAAAATACAATTTTCTAATAAGTGGTTTGAAAATAGAATTCATCAACCCTTGAAATGTAGAAGGTACTGGTAAGGCCAAAATGCATGACCAAAAATTCATAATGACCATCATGATTTCGAAATGTTTTTTTTCGAATATCTTCATTCCTCATTCTAATTTCATGATATCATGAAAGAAGATCCAACTTGGTAAAACAAATTTCTCCATGTAATTCATCCAATAGTTCATCAATCATGGGAATGGGAAATTTATCTTTATTAGTGAGCTTATTGATCTCACTATAGTCTGGACACATGCGCCATGATCCATCATTCTTGTGCACCAATACTACTGGAGTAGAGAAATAATTTTAACTAGGTTGAATTATACCAGCCTTTAACATTTGTGCAATCATACATTCAATTCCACTCTTTTAGACATAAGGATATCTGTAAGGCCGTATGTTTGGAGGAACACTTCCTGGAATCAAATGAATAGCATGATCATGATCACGAATAGGTGGGAGTCCTTTGGGAGTATCAAACACCTTGGAATGATTCTCCAAGACTCTTTGGAGATATGGAGAAATAGATGATTTTGATGTTGGAACTTCTAGTGATGTGCATCAGCAATTACTGTTGTGGTGGCTTTAGAAGATTCTTCATGAAATTAGAGCTTATTATCTTTCCCCCGTTCCTTCGCAATACCCCGTAATTCGACTTACTTTCCTTCGAAAAGAATTTCAAGAAAAGTTCTTGAAAATTAAAAGCTACCGTCCCCAAAGATTGTAACCATTGTACTCCTAGTACAACATTAGCACCTCCCATAGGAATGGAAAGCATTGGAATATTCAATACATATTCCCCCATGGTTACCTTGATATTATGGCATTTTCCAGAGCAATTTATAGTTCCTCCATTTGCAACCATCACTTGAAATTTTGGTGTTGGGTATAGGAAACAATTCAATTCCTTGGCTACCTTACAATGAATAAAACTATGGGTGCTACCTGAATCAATCAACACTATTAGCTTTTTCTTCTTGATATTTCCTTCTATTCTTATTCGAGAGTTCGAGAGTGGAATAATTCCACCAATGCATTACACGATATGGTCGGACTCATTTCTTCCTCTTCTAGGGTTGGTTCATGGTGTATATCCTCTTCTTGTTCATTTTCTTCTTCCTCTTCACAATCTATGTAAAATAATTTCTTCTCAGCATAATTATGACCTTTAGTGTATTTTCTATCACAATTGTAGCAAAGCCCTTTTGCTCTTTTTTCTTCCAATTGTTGTGGTTTCAACCTTGTAGGTTGTGGACATCTAGGCATAGCAACACTTCCTTCTTTATAGAAGTGAGTGGTATGCTTCCTTGTCGCCATAATTTTACATTCAATTTTTCTTGCCAACCTGAATGCCTTCTCCAATGAATCAAGTTCCAAAAAGCGAACTTCATGTTGGATATTATCCTTTAAAGTACCTATGAAGAGATCAATCTTGTGTTCCTCTGGAATATCATTTACCCTTATATTCAATTTTTGGAAGTCCTCAACGTGCTCCCCCACTAAACCCTTTTGTTTGATATTTATCAATTGGCTAAAGAAGGAGTTTCTCTTTGTATCCTCATAATGTGCTATCATTTCCTCCATAAAAATTGACCAAGTGACATTTTTTTTACGGGAGCAAAGCCATCGATACCATACAAATGTATTTTGTTCTAAATGTAAAGTTGCAATGTGTACCTTTTGTGTGTTTTGCACATTATGGAGATCAAAATATTGCTCCATTTGTAGTATCCATGTTACAGGATCCTTTCCATCAAAATTCCTCATATACATTTTTGGAATATGGTGGTTCTTCTCGCTAACATTAGAGTTTATGAAGTCACGATTAACATTTATTTTTTTCTCATCATGAGTTTCCTCTACTATCTTTTCACCATTAATAAAAATTTCTTGTATCAACTTTGTCAAACCTTCCATGTCTGCTTTTAGATCATTCTTCATGTTTTCCATATTGTATTTCATTTTGTCATTGATATTAGCTTCCATGTCATCCATCTTAGATTCCATGCCATCTATATTATATTCCATGCCTTTCTTCAAACCATCCATCTTCGATTCCACGCCTTTCTTCAAAACATCCATTTCATTTTTTGTTGCTCTTTGAGAGAGCGAAATTTGGTGCACTTGCTCTTGTAATTTTCATAGATCATGTTGCAATTCTTCATCTTCATGAGTAATAGTAGAGCCTTCTGAAGGCTTAATGGGTGTTGAATTATTTTTACACAACATTTTTTTTGAACCCAATACTGATATATATTCTACAATATGCCCTCGGAATCAATTCAAATTGATTCTTCAAAAAATACTTATGCAATTCGTAAAAAAAATACACACCTTTTTCTTTCTTTTGAGGAGCTCGATATTGAAATTGGATTATCTTGGTGATTGCAGCTCTCTAATATATAAAATTGGGCACTGAGGTAGCCTTCTGAATTATCTTTTGAATGCCACAAGCCTGACTTGATTTGGATTCTCCAAGGCAAATTTATGTCCAATCTCCCACAATGACCTAATTATGGACTGGTTCAGTAGAGAGAACTTGTACGACTTGCCACATGTCACTGTTTCGACTTTTAGCTTTGAAATTGATAGAAAAGATACTACAGTCTGTGTACTTGCGATCAATTTTTATGGCACTCCAATCCAATGCTCAGAGAGAGAGAGATTTATGAATATTTTCCCACGATCACCTCTTTGATATGAAATTCAAGAGCCTAAAAAAGCACTACCTTCCATAGATCATATCTCTGAAAATATTTCGAACCAAGCTCTGAAATGTTTTGACACATTTCCTCAGGATTTCAGCTTCACACCCTAAAAATTTCAGATTCTGAAACTTCACAGAAAAAAATTTATAGCACAAATTCCACGATGACCTGTTTAGATTAAATTGAGCAGCCTGCAAAAAGGCCTAACTTCCACATATCATATCTCCAAAAATATTACGAACCAAGCTCTGAAATTTTTTGACAATGTTCCTCAGGATTTCGGCTTCACACCCTAAAAATTTCAGCTTTTGAAACTTCGTAGAAAAAATGTTATAGCGAACATGCCATGATGACCTGTTTGGAGATGCGAAACCCTAGAATCCAAAGCTCTGATACCAAATGTTGGGAAACCAGCTCCAAAAATAGAATAAAAGAGATATCAGCGCCTTAGAAATAAGCCAATTTGAGGGGGAAGCCTCTAATACATTACATGAATGAAAAATTCTTGGATGATACAAATTACAAAACCTCCTTTCTATATATAGGAGTCCATGGGGCCATAATGTAATCCTAGTGGGGCCACAATGTAATCCCAGCCGACCTAACAATAACAATTTAAGGGCACAATAATAACAATATGGGGATTACAAGGGTACAATAATAACAATAAGGGGGTTACACTAACAACAATAAGGGACTATACTAGTAATATAGGGACCTAACAATAGCTAAGAGGGTGAAGGTTCCAGAAGGAAGAGAAAGGGAAGGGTCAAATTCTCAGAAGATTCTAAGGAAGATGACGCCTCTAGAAAGTATTCTAGACAAAAGAAGGAATTACAGGGTCAATTCCAGAAAATTAAACCTCCCACCTATGATGGAGAGAAAGTGGAAGATGCTGAAGCATGACTTCTGAATATGATAAAGTACTTTTAGGTTTACAAATACGAAAGTAATTTAAGGGTCAGGTTGGCTATTTATCAACTACAAGGTAAGGCTACCTTGTGGTGGGAAGAAACAAAGATGGTTCATGCCATTGATGAGAAAATGGTGACTTGGGAGGATTTTCAAGTCAAGTTTAAAAATCGATACTTGAATGAACGCTATTATGATGACAAGGAAAAAGAGTTTCATGAACTCAAATTAGGGCAGCTCACGATTGATGAGTTTGTAACGAAATTCAAAAATATGTTATGATATGTACCTTATATCAGAGAGGATAAGGCAAAGGTACAGAGGTCCTTAAACTGTCTGCCCACTGTTTATAAAGAAAAGATAGAGTTTGATGTAATATCTCGTTTCGGGGATATCTCTAAAACACGGCAAACTCCAAACAGAGATAGACTGGGAAGGCATTTACCAGATATTTCACCTCTGAAAAGAGGATGAGATCCGAAGGCTACCTGGCCCTTTCCAGACTCTGTCTAAGAGTGAAAGATAAACGCACCAAGTGGTATATAACTAGAATCCTAAAAAACAATAATAGTGCAACAGACATATAATATCATAGAAAGAGAATATGGAAAATACAACAACTCATCCCAAAAAAATAGAGAGGAAATGCTAAGCCATTTTATTAATCTGAGAAATATAATGAAGTACAATAGGTGATAAAAGTGATGGCACCTAATATTTCCCAAGGCAAGTGAGAAAACACTCTCAGAGAATACCGGAAATGGCTGCTCTATGAACTGCGTCCTAGCTGCTAGAAAACTGTCGTGTAGTTGCTACTGCTGGAATGGACTGAAGACTAGGAGCTGATCCCCATGCTGGAAAAAGCTGAAAATTGGCAAACCTCCTCTCCTCAAAAAAATGGACAAAATCCAGAAACCATATCAAAAATGGCCAATCCCGAAAATTACCAGAAAATGCCTCCCCAGTGAATTACGCTCGCCTCCAAGGCTAGATGGAAATAGCTGAAACACTTCCTCAAACTCGGCCAAAAGCCTCCTATGGGAAAAGGTTGACCCTCTGCTCAAAATCCCAGCTAAAACACCTGTAGAAACCCCAATCCGAAGCTCCTCCATAATGGACTGCGTCCTCTCTCTCAGTGACTGCACAATCTCTATAAGCTCCAGCTCTACAACAAACCTAAACAATAAAACGACTCACAAAACGCTGAAAATCCAACCTTTCCCGAGTAGGAACTCGAAGTCCCTTGGGGCTAAGGGCGAGATCTCCAACCGGAGACACTTAATGCACTAAACAGTGTTGTAGACAGGCTAAACAACTAGCATGCTCAAGAAGACAAATGTCTCACTCAAAAATCATCAACTCAAGAATGAATGAAATGAGAAGGCTCCTCCACATTTTATAACGTTGGTTTCCCTCCAAAACCCCAACGTAGCCTCTCTCTCTTGCCACATGCTCATCTTTATCTGCACAAAAGCTTCTAGAGCATACGTGGGCCCTCTCTCTACGTGGTCCTTTTCCCCCCCTTGGTTCACTTAAGTTACAACATTGTGTCTACTAGGGAGTGCATTTTATTTTTAGAGTGAGTTATATCACCCTCTAATCACCTTTATTTATAATTTAATTATATAAGGAAAAATTGATCAAAATTAATATTTCCAATTAGCTGCTGCTAATTGGGAGTATTACAGTCCTCCCTGCCAAAAATTGCTTGTCCTCAAGCAATGCCTAAACAAGCCTCCTCTCTAGTTGGTGCTCCCCCACCGACACTGCAAAATGTGCCTGCGTCCCAGATGCGCCACTGAATCTTCCCTATCCTCTGCATCACCCTGATATGAAGGGATCTCTAAATGCCATGATCCCAAACTGATCTCTCATGGTACCAGCCAACCAACAATCCTCCCGTATCCCATCGCCACCATGGCCAATAATAGCCCAAGTCCCACGGCTCAGACTGCGCACTGCCTCTGGCTATGACTGATGCTCTAAGAGGTGAAGACCATGACCTTTGCTGCATTGTATCTGTGACTATGTAAGCTATCCCATCAACTGTGTACCAACTCATCACCTCTCTCCAATCGAAGCCTTGACTCAATCCCACGCTGATCTTGTTCTGCTGAAATCGGGATGGAGTGCTAAAGAAACGACGACCTGTGCCCCCCTGCCATTTGGAATCTGTAACATCTGCTATGTCCAAGGGCCCCTGCTCCGCTATGCTCCTTATGAAGAATACCATACCATCAAGAGGGTACCAACTCATGATCTCCCGCCAGTCCATCCTGGAAGAAGAATCCAATGTAGCAACAACAACTGCATATGGAACACGCCTGGAGTGTTGCCGCCAGCCCATAATCAACTCCCATTGCTCTGCCCTGTCTACCAATGAAAGATGCCTGTAGAAGGAAGCCCTTCTCTCTATAATGGGCCAAAGTGGTCAAGATATGCTGCAAGCTCCATCGATGTACTCCTGGAGAGTGCTACCTACTAAAAACAATGCAGTCCTGCTAACTGCGTGTACATCTATCTGCGCCTCATCCCTGGGTCGACCCACAAATGGATGCTCCACCATATACAACAGCTCCTCCCACTCTTGATCAGGAATTTCATGCTCCCACTGTCTACTAGCCCCCTACAGAAAAATCCCATCAACCTCCAACACCTCCAGAGGATATGGATCTACAACTGCTATCACCGTACTCGATGTCAGTGCATCGGACTACCCCACCTCAATGGCTAACCCCAATGTTAGCCGCATATCCCTTATTGGCTCAATGTGGGTGCCCATCTGGCTCTCCTCCAAGGGAATATCATGCCTGATGTGAATAGTGTCCTCCTTTGTCGACTCAGGCTCCATCACCTGCTGCTCTAGCTGAATTGTCACAAGCGACTCTTCACCTAGAGTATCTCCCGCAGAGTCCCGTGACTGCTCACCCTGGATACTGTAATGTAGCTCTGGTCTACTGTCACCATCTCTGCATGACTACTCTCGATACCCAGAAGCGTCCTCAACTGATCCTATGGAATCATATGAAAGAGAGTCCTCACCCTCGCATACAGAAGGAATGCCCTCCTGTTCTACCTCTGCCACCTCATCTGCATTGAATATGCCATCCACCCTCTCGATAAAGTGTCGATACAATGTCTGGAGCCTAGACACACACTGAGATTCTACCTATCCTGTACCCAGTATCCTCTGCTCATGCATGATCTCGACATGCCCTGAGGGAAAAGGGACGCATGTCTCCCTCATGACCCGCTCCCCAAGCATAGGCTTAGCGATGACTGATGTTCCACCCCTACAGAGGATCATCTCATCCCCTAACCTGTGGCTGTCAGCTAGCACCCTGACCTAGTGCCACTGTTGAGAAGTCTCTCCCCTAGTGTGCTAAGTGTCATCCAAATATCTTGGGTGAGCCTCGTGTACCCCGCTGCTCTTGCCCAAGGTGCCAAAGGACAACGAAAAAATCGACTGTGCCTGTGAGTGATGTAGAAGAGGGTCAGGTGCGTGAGTCCCCACAGATACCATCAAGTATCGCTCATCTGTCTCCCCATCGATCCTAGGTGAAATACCCTCAAAGGTAAGCCCGGTGTCCCTGTCCGTGAGTCTCCCTGGAGGAAATTCTCTAAGACCCTGCTGTGCAGCACCATACGCCCTCGCATACCACCTATCATCCCTGTACTCCTTGACATGCCACTGCACACTAAGGCATACCCCTTTATACTACTGGATACCCCATGCTACTGTTGTACCACCCTGTACCATCTCGTGCCTTGACTATGTCCAGGCATCGGTCACTCCCCACATGCTCTCAATGTGATGTAGGACACTCCTACTCCACAATGTAGTCCCACACACTACGGTACACCACCATGCAACTCCATGTCCACCGGTAGTCCACTGCTCAATGCTAGATGCTCCCCACATCCATGGATGTGATGACCTAGAGTTGTGCCTCTACATGTCGGACTACCCCCAATTGGTATCATCATCTCCACCGTCGCATCACTATACCCACTGACGAATGGATCATCACTCCAAACCCTCCTCGAGGGGTCCGAGAAGTGAATCTCCCTATGTGTCAGTAGTGTTAGCACCACTGCTCAGCTCTGCTGCGTCCTCTGTGCCCCACACAAAGGTGAAGAATCCTTGGCCCCATACAAGGTGCCATCTGGTGGCCTGCCAATTCCACCTCCTCCAACAAGCTCGTGGAAAGGTATGTTGACCACCCTGTGATCCTGTGTATAAGTGTCATGCCAAGAAAACCTAGGGAGTCTGCCCATAAACTGGTTGGCCACTGGAGCTGACTGAAACTCTCCTAGAGAATGTGCATGCTCTACTGCTAGGCCAACTGTACCCTCCAAGACATATTCAACCGACCTGCCTAGGAAATGATAGGTGATCCCGCCTAGATCCCAATGCCAATCTGGGGTTCCTGTATGCCTAGCACCTGGGAACTCCTGCTGAACTACACCTGGGTCCACCACTATCTCCATAACCCACTCCACCGGGTACCAACTCAAAATCTCTCGCCATCCAACCTCAACATGTGGATGTTGTACCCTGTGCAACCCCAATCGTCTCATCCTACTAACAAAGTCAAGGTATGAGATCTGACTAGGTGACTCCGTCTCTCTCTCTCCAATGGGAAGAGGTGACCCAACAACGCTGCTAGTCCCGTCCATGCATGCTTGAAGGGGAATGATCTGACGCTCCAACGTGCCCTCCGGTTGTACCATCAGGGAATCCAGTCGTTCCCCAATGCAGGCCAACTTGGCTGCCGACTCGGCACAAGCCACTCGCATGCCCTCTAGCTCCTTGTCCTACAACAAAATGGCCTCCCGCATTGACGTGGCCTTCCCTTTCAAAACTATAAGGTCTGCCCGAAGCCGATGATACTTCTGTCTGCGACCATGATTCAAAACCTCTGTATCTCCTAGTGCCTCATCGAAGATGGTTACATCTCCTGACACCTCACCCATCTGTCGTGTGCTACTACCACTCAAAGACTCAGACACGACTCCAGTCATCACCTCAATGGATGGCTCTAATGGGGTAGGCTATACCTTCTCCACTACGATATCAACCGACATGGTCAAGGAGGTCTCCAATGAGGGTGAGTCCTATGTCACACTAGGTGTATCCTCGAACTCCCTGCAATCCTGTGTGCCCTCATCCTCCAAGTGCGAGGTAACTAGTTTGATGGTTTCCCCCTCCGATACTTGGTCAAGCTGAAAAGAGGTATCCAACTTCTCCACCCAAGATTTTTTAGAACGCTTGGATGACCCATCAAATGTTGGTAAATGGAATTTTCCCACTATGCACTGCAAACCCCCATCATGTGAGTGCATGTTCCCTCTGTGAAATTTGTGGGGTCTGCTATCCCGCTGGAGCTGAAAAAAATCTCTGAATGGAAGGGCATCCCTGCATTCCTGCCCATATTCCTGATACTCGTTGAAATAATCACCCATGTGGGTAGGCTCTAGCTCCTGTTGTGCTCCTTCCCCTGTGTCTGCACCCAGAAAAGTGGGCATAATGGAACGTGTGGGTTTATGTGATGCCATATGCTGAGTGGCATCATGCTCTGGAAAATGGGGGGATGTACCTGATCCCTCGCCAATCTGGAAACCCCTTGGGATTTCAAGTTGTCTAGCCTCCACAGTGATGAATCTTTGCCCCATTACCTCAATCTGCCTCAACAGATCCTGTACTGATTTGAGGAGCATCTCCCCAAATCTCTTCGCATCATCATCACCTGCCATAGGCTCTTCCTGCTCTGTGTCTATAGGCACCTCTTGTTCTACGTGTATGACAGGCTCCTCATTTTCTGTGTCTACCACAGGCTCCTCTTGTTCTTTGTTCCCCACTCAAACACTGTCTCTGTACTTCTTGCTATAACAAATAGATGGTCTTTTCCCCAGTGTCATAGACCACTAGCTCCACAGGCTGAGACAGAACTATGCTCTGATACCACTATAATATCCCCTTTCGGGGATATCTCTAAAACACAACAAAATCCAACCAGAGATAGACTGGGAGGGAATTTACTAGATATTTTGCCTTTGAAAAGAGGACGAGATCCGAAGGCTACCTAGCCCTTTCCAGACTCTATATAAGAGTGAAATATAAATGCACCAAGTGGTATAGAACTAGAACGCTCAAAAACAATAATAGTGCAACAGACATATAATATCATAGAAAGAGAATACGGCAAATACGGCAACTCATCCAGAAAACATAGAGAGGAAATGATGGGCCATTTTATTAATATGAGAAATATAATGAAGTACAATAGGTGATTAGAGTGATGGCATCCAATCTTGCCCAAGGCAAGTGAGAAAACACTCTCAGAGAATACCGAAAATGGCTACTCTATGAACTGCATCCCACCTGCTGGAAAACTGTCATGTAGCTGCTACTGCCAGAATGGACTAAAGACTAGGGGCTGATACCCTTGCTAGAATAAGCTGAAAATCAGAAAACCTCCTCTCCTCAACAACCCAGACAAAATCTAGAAACCATATCAAAAATGGTCAATCCCAAAAATCACCAGAAAATGCCTCCCCAGTGAATTACGCTGGCCTCCAAGGCTCTGTGTAGAGGCTAGATGGAAATAGCTAAAAAACTGCCTCAAACTCCACCAAAAGCCTCCTATGGGAAAAGGCTAACCCTCTGCTCAAAATCCCGGCTAAATCACCTATAGAAACCCCAATCCGAAGCTCCTCCACAATGGACTGCTTCCTCTCTCCCAGTGACTGTGTAGTCTCTATAAGCTCCAGCTCCGCAACAAACCCAAACAATAAAATGACTCACAAAATGCTGAAAAACCAACCTTTCCTGAGCAGGCACTCGAATTCCCCCGGGGCTAAGGGCGAGATCTCCGACCGGAGACACTCAATGGACTAAATAGTGCTGCAGACATGCTAAACAACCATCATGCTCAAGAAGACAAATGTCTCACTCAAAAATCATCAACTCAAGAATGAATGAAATGAGAAGGCTCCTCCACATTTTATAACGTTGGTTTCCCTCCAAAACCCCAACGTAGCCTCTCTCTCTTGCGACATGCTCATCCTTATCTACGTAGAAGCTTCTTGAGCATACATGGGTCCCCTCTCTATGTGGTCCTTTTTCCCCCCTTGGTTCACTTAAGTTACAACATTGTGTCTACTAGGGAGTGCACTTTATTTTTAGAGTGAGTTATGTCACCCTCTACTCACCTTTATTTATAATTTAATTATATAAGGAAAAATTGATCAAAATTAATATTTCCAATTAGTTGCTACTAATTTGGAATCTTAGATTTGATAACCCAAAAATGATGGATGAGGTGGTGCAGAAGGCCATATTATGTTACTAGTAATTCAAGGGTAAGAAAGGATAAGGAAAAAATTGGTCAAACAAAGGTGACTTCAGCGGAAAGAAAAAAAAACCAACATATCTGAAAAAATTTGGGAGAAACCACCAAAGAAATAAGTTTAGTAAAATGGGTGAAAATCAAACTGCTCAATCCCAAACTGGGTCCAAACAAATAAATGGAAATAATAAGAGGGAAGGGACTATTAAAATGAAAGAACCTTTAAAGTGTTGGGGTTGCGGAGAACCTCATTTATTGAGGGACTGCCCCCATCGAAATATCCAGACAGTACAAGTACTGAGAGAGGAAACTACATTTAATGATGTAGCAAGGAACATCCCCAAAATCAGCGTTGCCTTAGAAAATTGTCAAGCAGAACACCAGTCCAGTATGGTTGAAATGGAAGGTATGATTGATGACCAATCTGTTACAGTTTTAATATATCCATGTGCATCTTTAAGTTATATCAGTCCTCAAATGGTAGAAAAATTTAAATTAAAGTCAGATAAGTTTCAGCATTCTTGGTTAGTCCAGTTAGCCACTGGTACAAAAAGAAAAGTAACTCATAAGTTACCCCAAACAGCCATAAATCTGAATGGGTACCAAACAGAATTAAATTTAAATATTCTGCCGTTAGGGTCTTATGACGTACTGATAGGAATGGACTGGTTAGAAAAGCAGAAGGCTATGATGAATTGTTTAGACAAAACCTTACACTGCATTGACAAGGAGGGAAAACCTGTTATAATCAAAGGAAAGCCTAAACCCATATATATGAGACAAATTTCAGCCCTTCAGTTAAAGAAAATTGCTAGAAAAGGGTATTAGGTGTATTCTTTTCATGTAGAGGAGTTGGGACAACAAACAAAATAAAATATGTTAGAAACATTACCACTACTAAGAGAATTTAAAGAGGTTTTTCTAGATGAAATCCCTCATCTACCCCCTAAGAGAGAAATTTTTTTTTCACGATTTAGTGTAGGGAGCAACTCCAGTTTCTAGAGCCCCATACAAAATGAGCATTCCAGAATTAATGGAGTTAAAAATGCAACTACAAGAGTTGTTGGAAAGAGGTTACATTGGACCGAGTGTAACCCCATGGGGAGCATTGGTGCTGTTTGTGAAAAATAAAGATGATACTTTCCATATGTGTATTGATTACCATTAATTAAACAAGATGACAATAAAAAAATATATATCCATTGCCTAGGATAGACGACCTCTTTGACTAAGTTAGAGGGGCAACAGTTTTTTCAAAAATTGATTTAAGGACTGGTTACCATCAGTTAAGGATACAATATTAGGATATCAGTAAAACAACATTTAAAACCCGATACAGACACTATGAGTTTATGGTCCTACCGTTTGGGTTGACCAATGCACCCGCCACTTTTATGTGTTTAATGAATAGTGTCTTAAATAAATAATTGGACTAGTTTGTACTAGAATTTATTGACGACATTTTAATCTATTCAAAAAATGAAGTGGAGCATAAATAACATCTTAGAATTATGTTGAAAAATCTTAGGGAAAGCAAATTGTATGTTAAGTTTAGCAAATGTGAATTTTTCAATGATAAAATTCAATAATTAGGGCATATAATTTCAGAACAAAGGTTGGTTGTAGACCCAGAAAAGATAAAAGCAATCAGAGTGTGGCCTGCACCTACTGATGTATCAGCTGTAAGATCCTTTATGGGAATTGCAGGATACTATCAGAGGTTTGTAGAGAGATTTTCAACCTTAGCCTACCCCATTACTTCCTTGCAAAGGAAAGGAGTAAAATTTGAAAGAACTAAAAAATGCCAAAAAAACTTTGAGCAATTAAAAGTGAAACTTACTACAACACCTATTCTAAAGATTGTTGACCCAGATCAGGAATTTGTAGAATGCAACGATGCTTTTGGAGAAGGATTACGGGGAGTATTGTTACAAGAAAAATATTTTATAGCCTATGAATCCAGAAAACTTAAGAAACATGAGCAGAATTATAGTGTTTATGATCTTGAGCTGGCTACTGTAATACATGCTCTCAAGATGTGGAGGCATTACCTTCTAGGAAAGAAATTTGTACTGATGACAGGCCACATCAACCTAAAGTATTTCTTTACTCAAAGAGATCTAAATGCTTGGCAACCTATGTGGTTGTCTTTCCTGAGTGAATTTGACATGGAAATAAAACACATCTAAGGTAAATAAAGTAAGATTGCAGATGCAATAAGCATAAATTCTTCGCAAAATATGAATAACATTGGAAGTAGTGTCAATTTTGACTGAGAGGGACTGATTCAAAGGGTAGTGAACCAAGACCGCAACTATGAAAAGCATCAGACTCAAATGCTGAAAAAAGAAATGAAAGGGTATACACAAAATCAAAATAGGTTGATTTGTTACATGGATATATTGTACACTCCTGATGTGGACTCATTAAAGTAAGAAATTTTGGATGAATATCACAAAAGGCCCTATTCTGGATATCGTCGATACCAGAACTTACTCACAGCTTTGAGAAAGAATCTATCTTTTGCCTAGAATGAAAAAGGATGTAGCAAGTTACTTGGCTAGATGCATTAAATGTCAACAGGTAAAAGTTGAACATCAACATCCAGCTGGGTTGTTGAATCCTTTACCTATTTTAGAATGGAAGTGGGAAACTATTACCATGGATTTTATTACTAGTTTACCAAGAACCAAATATCAACATGACTCTGTGATAGTTGTAGTGGATACCTTGACTAAAGCTTCTCATTTTATACCTGTTCAGTCTACCTTTCGGACAAATCAAGTAGCAAATGTGTTTATGAAGGAGATTGTAAGACTACATGGGGTTCCTAAAATGATAATTTCAGACAGAGATGCAAAATTTACTGCAACATTTTGGAGGAGCTTGTTTGGAGGCATGGGCACTAAATTAAATTTTAATATTGCCTACCACCCCCAAACTGATGGCCAAACATGAATAATAAACCAAATTCTGGAGGATATGTTAAAGATGTATGTTATGGATAGGCCAAACAAGTGGGAAGATTATTTACACTTAGTAGAATTTTCCTAAAACAACAGCTACCAAACTTCCATAAAGATGAGTCCGTTTGAAGCACTTTATGGAAGGAAGTGCCATACTCCCTTAAGTTGGATTTAACCTGAAGATAAATTGATACTTGGACCAGAAGCTTTACAACAAATGGAAAATGTGGTGAAACAGATTCAGAAAAATATCAAAACAGCTCAGGACAGACAAAAGAGTTATGCAGACAACAAGAGAGTTTACCAGAAATTCATTGTGGGTGATCATGTATATCTGAGGATTAAGCCTAATAATAGTACTTTGCACACCGGAAGTTGTGCAAAATTAGCTCCACGATGCTATGGACTGTTTGAAGTGCTGAAAAGTGTGGGAAATGTGGCCTATAAATTGGCCCTACCCATTCATATTAAGGGTCATGATGTGTTTCATGTTTCTTTATTGAAAAAATATGTCCATGATTCTGCTCACGTTATTGATTGGAATGTGATTCAGGTGGAACCATAAGGGGAATTCCTTCCAGAGCCGCTTCAAATCTTGGAGTGGGAATAAATTGAACTTCGGAACCAAACCATAGCAATGGTAAAAGTTCAGTGGAGACACTTTACACCCGAAGAGGCTACTTGGGAATGAGAAGCTGGTATGATGGAGAAATATCCATCACTATTTACACAATGAATTAGTAAATTATTTTGTCAACATCAAGGACGGTGTTTTTTTTTAGAGGGGGAATATGTAATACCCCAATTCCCTATGCTTTTTAATTGGCAATTGAATAATTCCAAAGGGGAAGTGGACCGTAATGGAGAAATAGTATGTGGATTTATCTTATTTTTAATTAATAAATACAAAATGAAAAAATTATGTGTGCAATGACTAGATTGAGAAATGCGATCTGAAACCTAAATGCATGAGGATGTGGATAAGGTGATTAGACTTTCCCACACCTTCCAAAAATCCTTGGAAGGAATATTTACCAAAATTAGATTTGGAGATAAACATCTAATTTCCCCAATGAAGAGGAAAGAAATTGGGAAAAAGGTAGAAAAAGCTAGAAAAGCGGAAAAGACAGCTCTAAAATACCTCTATGAGGGAAAGCCTAGGCAAAACAGAAAGAAAGCATCATGAAATTACTGGACGCAGTAATTGGAAAGAGGCTTGGGAAAGCATGGCTTAAATAAGTTGATCTATGATAGACAAAGGGGTTGTGTATCACTAGGAGCTAAGGTCTCGGCTCAGGGTGATTTACATAAAGAGAACTCTACGGTTGAGTGGAACTAGTCAACAATTGGTATGCACACCTAACTAACATAATTATGGTTGATATGGATTTCTCATATGTGTTAAATTGTATCTAATTAGGAGAATGTTAGTATATATATGCTTGTGAAATTGTTGAAATTAATTCTAATGGAATTACTCAGTTTAATTATCAGTTAGTACAATGAGTTATAATAGGCCATACATTGAACATATTTTGTTGCAAGAGTAATGGGGAAACCTGTATAGTTGTATGGGAAAAATCGAGTTAGCTCCAACCACTAGAATGTCTAAATATGGTTACAGATTTAAATCTGGAGTTAGGAAGTCTAACCGATAATTTTGTTAGTCTCAATAAGAAATGAAATGGTTATTATCCTAAAAAAGAAATATCATTAGACATGTATTTCAAGTTGCAGATCTAAAAAACATGCTACATAAATGCATGTACCTGAGTTATTTCTATATCTATAAAAATTAAATGCTGATATGAAATAAGCCAAGCTTGTAGTAAATTGATAGCCTGTGTTGCTGGGATATATATATAAATATACATATATATGATTTTCTTCTATTCTAATCACTTATAAATTATTTAGTAGTGAGTATAAGACTAAAAGAGGATAACTGCTAAGAGAAAGTTCAAATAATACTTTAACATCTTGTGATATACACAGAAGTATTAAACCTACTGGTCTATACAGTAAATTGAAATGTAATTACATAAGAATTGTATACAACAAGAGATAGAAAAGAAATTCTAGCTATGTGCTAGAGTATAGGAATAGATATAAAATAAAATCTTATCCTATTAGAGGTGATTGCAAAATGCTAATTCCCACCATAAATTCTTAAATGAAATTGAACAAGGTTACATTATTATGGTTATTCTATAACATAAATAAAACCATTCTCTTAATAGAAGAAGAACTGAGATATAAATATTAAAACAAGGAGATAATATTTACTGATATCCATATGGAGATTATGAAGATCCTGTATAAACATAAAATAAACATAAAAGGTATAAAAGCTGACTATGTGTGTGTGTGTGTATATATATATATATATATATATATATATTAAAACAGATATGAATAGTATACGAGTATAACATTCTTTTCAGTATACCTCAAAGGCATCAATTAACTCATCTGGCAAAGAAACATGATTATGTTTTTATTGAAAATTTGCAATTTTAGTTAAAACCGAAGCTGGGATACAATAAAACTAGAATACCAAACTGGAACAAGGTTTATGTCCAATAAAGGAAACTGAGACGTAAATAGCTTAATCGAATAATTCGGTTCTCTTTCTAAATATATAACATAAGTCTGAGGATAATTGTAATATTACAAAATAAAAGAGTAAAGTAAAATTTAGAAAGTGTAATGGTATATATATACCTAAGTCATCTTGGAAAACGAAATTGAAAGAGAAATTTTATAGTCACTTATATTAAAGGTAAGGACATTAGTCCAGAAGGTCAAATAACTGACATCCCTTCAATTATATGATATCCAATATAGTCTAATACTCTTGGAATCAAGTTCAAAAACAAATTGAATCAACAAAAGAGGGAACTTGAACTAAGATTCCAGGTTTGGAACGCTAAAGTCTTCATGACGACCAAGAACCAACTTGTATGACAATGAAGGAGCGATTAATCCAAGTCGAAACCTCAAATGCAAAAGGGGAATCGAGCTTGATGTTGCAACAGAGTGGCTTACCTGCATACATTAATATCATAAGAGCCATAACCAAAATTTCGATTAGAGAAGGAGTATTGAAAAAAATAAGAAGGGTTATAAAACCATATGGTAAAATAGTATAATGAAAAGCAAAGGAGAAAAACGTGAATTTAACCCTTATAGGAAGAAACTCGAAAAATAGGCCATGAATACCTGATGCAATTGCAGGAGTAAGATAGATGGAAGAGAGACCTTAGTGGCCGATGCTTTCCAGTTCCCAACGACTTTCAACAGGATATTTTCCTACGTCCAAACATTGGCATAAATATATTGATTTGTAGATAATATTGAAAGTAAACTTGCAACTATAAAATTGACTCAAACGAAAATGGAAAATAAGGATTATCATGGTGTTGCATAGCAAAGAAATTATAACACCTAAAACTAAATAATAAGTCGATTTACCTTACAAATGGTCGAGGAAAACTCCATATTCAATGTTACTGGAAAATGAGAATCTGAGGTAGAGTATGCCGAAAGAAAAAGATGGGAAACTTAGTCAAAGGAAATTCGATTTAGAAATGAAAATGACCCAAAAATTTAGCCAAACGGAATTACGCCTATCATCATAGCTAGAGATAAGAAATAGTAGTGATTTATTAACCAAGAAAATATGGTTGAACAAGCAAGGAAAAGTGCTACCATTAACAATAAAAGAAAAACTAAACAGAGTTTACACAGGAACTAAGACCTTATGAAAATTTCAAAGCGAAATAAATTAAAATATCTTACCCAGCCTTCGAATCCATTATGAGAATAGTTGAAACAGGTTGTGGAGAGTCAGCATACTGACATCATAGACTCTACTCACTATCACTCTAAAAATGAAGCGGAGATGTCGATAGAAAAACCAAAGAGTGATAATCAATGAGAAAATCACTTTTTAAACAGAACAATGCTTCAAACCCTAATTAATCTCCACCATACAAGTGTTAAACGATGGTGAAACCCCTCTGATCAATGGTTCGAATTGATGAATCCCAAAACCCTTACCGTGAGGAGGTACTGGAAGAGTTACGAAGGTGGAAGAAGAATTAATGAAATTGAAGACATAAAGGTACAGAAGAATTCCCATAAGGGTCACATTCGGTGCAAGTTTTAATTCATGAGCTGACAGCATTAACATCAATCCCCAAAATTATACATCGAGCCAGATATTAAATTAATGTGAAGTGGTCGAAATGTATTAAGCCACATTCTGGTGTACTGACAAGTTCAATCGATGCAAGGTGGAAGTTAAGCTGTCAAATAAGATCCTCAAGCCTAAGGACAAGTTAATGGGATTTCATTATAGTGGTAGGACCACAGTGGAGTCATACATAAACCTTTAAAGTTGTCGAAATCCAAATATTGGTCTAATATATATTCCAGAATGGATTAAGGTTAAGGTTAAACCCCCATGAATTGGATTTCGGAAATATAATAAACTACCAACAGAACTATGATTAATACAAAAAGGGATTAGATTTAGAAAAGGTAATATATTGATTATGATATAGATGTATATTCTAAGGGTGACCAAAAACATCATACCAAGGAGACTTTAGTTTTTAATAAATAAGTTCACTAAAAGAGAGTTTGGGACATAAATTTATTAAGAGAAAATGACCCATTTAAATATATATATACCTTACCAATGACATGATAAAAGGGTTAAGATTTAATTATACTTCCTAATGTGTTAGGTAGGAGATTAAGTGTCTTGACTGTAAATTAATAATGCAATCATGTCACAGAAAGAAAGGAAGTTGTAATTCAAATATCGTCGAAATGTGACGAGTACCATAAACGTAAAAATAAATAAAAATATTTAGAGACATTGCAACATCAAAACAAGAAAGGAATCAACATCATCAATTTGACACAATAATCGATCACATCATTGAACACCAATATACTGTGGGAACCCCGTAGGGTGAAAACCAACAAATCTTTAATTTTATTATTAAACACTCGTGAGGGTGTTTAACCCTCACCTAATGGCTTATATGGGAGACCATCCCTCAACCATTGTTATAATTCTTATAAATAAATATACAAATATTTAGCTTAAATCCATTACAATAAATATGAAAGTGGGCATGGTAGAGCGCGTAGGTGCACGTGAAGTCGTCGGCTGAGGAGTGTCACACTGAGTAGCACCCTGCTCCAGCAAATGGTGGGATGTACCTGATCCCTCTCCGACCTGGAAACCCCGTGGAGTTTCACGTTGCCTAGCCTCCACAGCTGTGAACCTCTGTCCCATCACCTCAATCTGTCTAGCTAAATCTTGTACCGACTTGAGGAGTGCCTCTCCAAATTGTTTGGCCTCTGTGTCATCTACCATCGGCTCTTTCTGCCTTAAATATACTACAAGCTCCACCTTCTCTGCGTCCGTCACAGGCTCTCTCTCCTGATATGTGTCCTCTACCTAGGCACATTATTCCTCTTCATAGGTGGTCTCCAACCTATGCTCACGATCTCTATACTTCCTGCCTCTATATGGTCTCTTTCCCGATGTCATAGACCACAGGCTGAGCCAGAACTATGCTCTGATACCACTGTAATATCTCGTTTCAGGGATATCTCTAAAACACGGCAAAATCCAACCAGAGAACGAGGACGAGAACTGGAGGCTACCTAGCCCTTTCCAAACTCTATCTAAGAGTATAAAATAAACACACAAGTGGTATAGAACTAGAATGCTCAAAACAATAATAGTGCAACAGACATATAATATCATAGAAAGAGAATACGACAACTACGACAACTCATCCAGAAAACATAGAGAGTAAATGTTGATCCATTTTATTAATCTGAGAAATATAATGAAGTATAATAGGTGATCAGAGTGATGGCACCTAATCTTGCCCAAGGCAAGGGAGAAAACACTCTCAGAGAATACTGGAAATGGCTGCTCTATGAACTGTGTCCTAGCTGCTAGAAAACTGCCATGTAGCTGCTATTACTGGAAGGGACTGAAGACTAGGGGCTGATCCCCTTGCCGAAATGAGCTAAAAATCGGAAACCCTCCTCTCCTCAACAACCCGAACAAAATCCAAAAAACATTCCAAGAATGGCCAATCCCAGAAATCACTAGAAACTGCCTCCCCAGTGAATTACGCTGGCCTCCAAGGCACTGCGCAATGGCTAGATAAAAACAGTTGAAACCCTCCCTCAAACTCTGCCAAAAACTTCTTATGGGCAAAGGCTGACCCTCTGCTCAAAACCCCGGCTAAATCACCTGAAGAAACCCCAATGCGAAGCTCCTCCAAAATGGACAGCGTCCTCTCTCCTAGTGACTGTGTAGTCTCTATAAGCTCCAGCTCCGCAACAAACCCAAACAATAAAACGACTCACAAAATGCTGAAAAAACAACCTTGCCCGAGCAGGCACTCGATGTCCCCCGAGGCTAAGGGTGAGATCTCTGACCGGAGACACTCAATGCACTAAACAGTGCTACAGATAGGCTAAACAACCACTGTGCTCAAGAAGACAAATGTCTCACTCAAAAATCATCAACTCAAGAATGAATGAAATGAGAAGGCTCCTCCATCGTTTATAACGTTGTTTTCCCTGCAAAACCCAACATAGCCTCTCTCTCCTCCACATACGCATCCTTATCTGTGCAAAAGCTTGCAAAAAATTCTAGAGTGTACGTAGGCCCTCCTCCTCTACGTGGTGTTAGGCCCCCCCTTTGGCTCTCCACTCAAGTCACAACGTTGTGCTACTAGGTGGATGTCTTATTTCACTTAAGTGAGTTTGACCCTCTTCACTCACTTTTTATTTATTTACAAACTATAGATGGCAAACTAACAAAATCGAATATTCCAATTAGCTGTCGCTAATTAAGAATATTACATTGCATGAGAATAAGAAGATAAGTTGGAAGAAGAAAAATGATTTTATGGGCTATGTTTCTCTCACACGTATGAATATATTGAGTTAAAGCTAGGGACAAAATTTTATCTCTATTGCACAATCAAAGTTCTAAATCTAGGGGTTCAAAATTCTGTAGCAGTTGCAGTAAAATAGTTTGAACTTTTTGGGATGTTGTTGGGTTGAATTTGTTGAACAATAAGAGAAGGTTGAAGGTTGTTGCATCATATAAAAAGGTTGAATTAGTGGAGGAGGAATTCTTGTTGGTCTAGGATTCTTGACTGAAGGACACACACTCATGGAAGGTCTATCCCTCACTGTCATATTAATCTATTGAAGGAAGAGTTCTTTAGTAGGTTCTTCCCCTCTATAGGGGTTTTACCCTCGCTATCTACCTACATCTGGTGTCCCTAATCTTCATGTTTTGTTCTTTGATAATTTCTTGATGAAACAAAGATAAAAAAAGAACACAATAAAGTTAATAAGAATATAAGAATATCAAAAGTAACTATCAATATAAGAAAAAATTTCTACCTTTCTCATTTTCCAACAAAAGTGAGGGATAGACTGCACATATATAAAGGATCCATCACTTCTCATTTTTCATCACCACACTTGAGTTTCTACCTCTCTTCTAGGGCTTCTTAGCATTTTTGTAACTCTCTACTTTTGGAGATATGATTTTTTTGAAGCTTTTGCTATTGGAGATTGGATTTTGTATTAGAGGTGTATTTTTAAGAATCAAAGAAGGTACTTCCATGGAGGAATTGTAATTTTATTGCATATTTGTCATTATTTTACGTGGAAATAAATTATTACTAGTGTTTTTCTATGATTCATGTCTAAATGAAAATTATTTGTAGACAATCTTAGTTCATTTTTGTGTTTTGAATATTTATTCTTTGAAATCCATAGGAGAACTCCTAGTGTGAATCTCCTATTTAACTGTTCCCCTCACAAAAAGAGAGTAATGGTTTTTCTAAGTGGAAAAAAAGTGCTTTCCCACTTACTTGAATCAATTTCTACTTCTCTCTAAAAATTTCCCCAAAGAAAATATCACTCAAGTAGGATTAGTCACTTACAATTTTTTTGTTAGTAAAAATACCTTCAAAAAATAAACATTTTTCTTCCTTTAGTTGTCATAAACCTTTGAAGGAAAGTTGTTATGACCTTTTCCTATGCTAAAATTGATCTAGGGCATTTAGGATGAGTGTTTGCGCAGTAAAAACCTAATATTAATATTGGTAATCCCTTTTAAAGTAAAATTTAGCTTTATTCGTGGTATAGTTTCCACTTCTCTAGATAATTTTGTACCATGGAAACCCTAACCCTAGCGCAAATTAAACTTAAGGCATATCTTGAGAGGTTTCTCTCTGTTTTCCTTGAGCTAGTCTCTTAGCAATCCATTTCTCTCACTTTTATGTGTTTAGGCACTTTTTTGTTGTTTCATATGAAGAAACCCTAGATCTTACATGTCCTTTTCTACTCTACGTGTATGATACATTGTTTCTTATCAAGAATAATTGATTCCTTCTTAATTAAATGGTGTCTTCACCTTTAACCTTGCAACTTAAAATATATATATATATATATATATATATAGGTGACTATTGGGATGCTTCCCATGTGGTGAAATTCCACTCAAATTTAGGAGGAAAATTGCTAAAGTGATAGTAACAATTGGGTGAAAATGTGAAGTTGGGTTACACTTTTCTGAGAATCGTGGGCGGGAAAATTTTGTTCCCAATAGTTCGGCCGAATTTTTGAAATTATTTCTTCCAAAATCGTTCTGCCATTTACATTGAGGGCATACTGATGGCATGGGAAAACATATTTTTGGCTGAAGATGGGAAAACCGAAAACAAAAATTCGGCCGAACTTTTAGTTCAGCCAGATATTAGTTTGGCCAAACTTTTAAAATAGTTCAGCCGAACTCATATTTTATAAATATATCACTTGTGAACATTTACAGGTTTCACATCTCTCTCGCACGTTTCTTTTATGATTATTTGTGGCACTCTATTGCTGCTATGTTGTGCTGTGGTGATCTTTGCTGCTGCTTTGTCATGCTTTGGTGAGCTTTGTTGTGCTCAGTTGTTGCTCTGTTGTGATTTGGAGTTGCGCCGTGACTACTTTCTTCGAATTTCTAGGTAAGTATATGTAGATTTAAAAGAGAATTAAACTCAATGTTTTGAAAATTCAAAATGTGCAATGTGATTTGGCCTAAAAAATTTACGTACAATTGTTATATTTCAAATTGTTATATAAATTTGTCAAATTGTTAATGTTGCCTCATCTTAGTCTACTACACTATGGTTTTCTGGAGTGTTTTATAGAAGGTGTGAACATTTTAAATTATAGTTCCCTATAATGGTATAGTCCCCTTGCTTCGAACCGCTTGACATTTTCTCTGAGTGGTAATTTGGACATTGTCACCTTGGTGTGCCTTTTCTTGACTCGACAGCTATAATGGTGTAACGTTAGTTGACTTATTTTATAGAAGTTCACTTGAACTGTTCCAGTAACTAGTCTGTTGACAATCTACTCAGTTCTACTGTGTCATGCCTTCTTGAATTCTATTTTAGTGCTTGTATAAATTCAGTTCAGTTTCTTAACTGGTCTGTTGAGAATCTACTCGGTTCTACTGTGTCATGCCTTTTTTACTTTTATTTTAGTGGTTTGATAAATTCAGTGCATTTTCCTTTTACTGGTAGTTTTCTTTTGAATTTTACTTCCTCAAACTCCAGATTACTGTGTCATGCCTTCTAGACTTCTATTTTAGTGGCTGTATAAATTCAGTGCAGTTTCCTAACCGGTCTGTTGAGAATCTACTTGGTTCTACTGTGTCATGCATTATTGACTTCTATTTTTGTGGATGTATAAATTTAGTGCAGTTTTCTTTTACTGGTAGTTTTCTTTTGAATTTTACTTCCTCAAACTCCATATGTCTAAACATGTAGTTGCATACTCGTTGTAACTTATTACATATTTCCAGAATTAGAACTATGGCTATGCATCCAGACTGTGAAATATGAGCCACTATGTATTCAAAATGTGCAATTTAAAACTATGTCTGAGACTGTGAACTATGAACCACTAATTCCCTTGCTTTGAATCACTTGAAATTTTCTCTGAGTGGTATTTTGGATATTCCCACCTTAGTGCAACTTCTCTTGACTCGACAACTGTAATGGTGTAACATTGTGTAATATCCCGTTTCGGGGATATCTATAAAACACGACAAACTCCAACCAGAGATGGACTGGGAGGGAATTTACCAGATATTCCACCTCTGAAAGAGGACGAGATCCGGAGGCTACCTGGCCCTTTCTAGACTCTGTCTATAGAGCTGCTTGAAGAATCCCACTCAAAAGTGAGTTGCAGCAATATGTAAACGCGTATATGAGCATACCATGAAGAGAAAGTGTTTTACAATGAACTGTGAGACAAGAAGATGAACATATAGCCAAGAATAATGTATAGCAGCAAAGAGTGTACAAGTATTGAGGAAAAAACCTCTCAAGAAAAGAAATACAAGCCTCAATAATACATGTACATGAATATTAAAGAACACTGTTATTTCTGCATAAACCCAGGCTATGAGGACACAGTGTATGATAGAATATTGCTCTGAAATGATGTCAATACATGGATATGACAATATATCTCTAAAATACGATTGGGGAGTGAAGCTCTAACCCTTAGAAACAATAATACATCAATCCTCCAAAGGATTGGCTAAAACATACAAAATGGAAAAAAAGCTGGAGTAGCTGGGAAGCTACAGCAACTCCGGAACTAGAAATATGTAGAGAAGGCTGAATAAGATGAAAAGATATAAATTAAACCTCCTCCAATGGATCTCCAAGTGGAAGGTTGATCCTTACACTTGAGATCCCACCCTCCAATCAATCTGCAAAATCCTGCAGCAAATGCACTATGAAAATAATGCAGCTATTGGAGAAAACTGCATAGTTGGGGCAGGAATATGTGTTGGCCTGATGCCAAGATCTGAAAATAAGCTCTCAAGCTTCCAAAATAATCCTCCAAAGGCAAGAAAGACTCCCCCTCTGAAAAGCAAGCAATGGAAGAGGTGTTGTGGAGTCTCCATGGCAACACCCTACAACACAGTATTATGCTTCTGCAGCAATAACGATGTCCTGGAGGATGATGCATCGGTCTCGAGCCAGAATAATCATGGGAAAACCTCACCCGAGAAGGCACTCGAAGTCCCTCAAGGATGAGGGTGAGATCTCCGAACGGAGACACTCGGTGCACTAAACAATGCTGCAGACTAGTTAAACAACTAGCGTGCTCAAGAAGTCGAAATGACCAACTGAATATCATAAAAATATCCATGAATGGAAATAGCTGTCCTCCCCTCCATTTATATAGAAATTGGAGACTCCTCATGGGCCCTTCCTCTAGAATCTTCCCTCCTACGTTGTCATGTAGTGCTTTTCAACTCATACCCTGCGCTGGTTGACTTGGTCAAACCTCTTTGCAAATATCTCCTTTCACACATGAGGGTGTGAAATATGGTTCCATGGCTGATCCCTTTTCATACTAGACGGATTTTATTTATGTTTTTATTTTCTTTGGGCCTCCTTACCCAATTATTCATCTCCTAAATGAGTTTAGACAAAATTTAATGTTCCAATTTATTGAAGAAAAATTTGGAACATTATTGTCCTTCCCTCCCAAATATTGCTTCTCCCCAAGAAAATTCAAGGATAGAACTGAAGAATCTCCACTCAAGGCATGGAGTCTAGAATATAATGAGGAACATCTCCCTCATGTGGATCCTCCATCCCCAAGCAATCATCCAAAAAAAATGAGCCACCTCCCAACAAGGCAACTCCTGAAAATCTCCTTCCACCTCAAGCTCCGGTAATGAAGGTGTAATATCTCGTTTTAGGGATATCTCCAAAACACGGCAAACTCCAACCAGAGATATACTAGGAGGGCATTTACCAGATATTCCGCCCTCTGAAAAAGAACGAGATCCGGAGGCTACTTGGCCCTTTCCAGACTCTGTCTAGGAGTGAAAGATAAACACACCAAGTGGTATAGAACTAGAGTGCTCAAAAAAATAATAGAAATTTAAAGAGAATACAACAAATACAGCAACAACGGAAACTATGGAAAATCAACCAGAAAACATAGAGAGAAAATGCTGAGCCATTTTATTAATCTGAGAAATGTAATGAAGTAGAAGAGGTGATCTTGCGCAAGGCAAGTGAGAAAACACTCTAAAAAAAGACAGGAAATGACTTCTCTATGAACTGCATCCCAGCTGCTGGAAAAATGCCGTGTAGCTGCTACTTTTGGAATCGACTAAATATTAGGGCTTGATCCCCTTGTGGAATGAGATGAAAATCTACAAATCTCCTCTCCTCGACAACCCCGACAAGATCGACAAACCATTCCAAGAATGGCCAACCCCCAAAACCACCAGAAACTGCCTCCCCAGTGAATTATGCTGGCCTCCAAGGTACAATGCAGTCGCTTGATAGAAACAGTTGAAATACTACCACAAACTCTGCCAAAAACCTCTGACAAGAAAAGGCTAACCATCTGCTCAAAATCCCGGAAAAATCGCCTGCAGAAACCCCAATCTGAAGATCCTCCACAATGGACTACATCCTCTCTCCCAGTGACTACGCAGTCTCTATAAGCTCTAGCTTTGAAACAAACCCAAACAATGAAACAACTCACAAGATGCTGAAAAATAACCTTTCCCGAGCATGCACTCGAAGTCCCCTGGGGCTAAGGGTGAGATCTCTACACGGAGACACTCGGTGCACTAAACAATGCTGTAGACAGGCTAAACCACCAGCGTGCTCAAGAAGACAAAAGTCTCACTCCAAAATCAACAACTCCGGAATGAATGAAATGAGAAGGCTCCTCCATCATATATAATGTTGGCTTCCCTCCAAAACCCAACGTAGCCTCTCTCTCTCCTCCACATCCTCATCCTTATCTGTGCAGAAGCTTGCAGAAGCTTCTATAGTGTACATAGGCCCCCTCCTCCACGTGGTGTTAGGCCCCACTTTACTCCCCTTGAGTTAGACCCTCTTCACTCACTTTTTATTTATTTACAAACTATAGACAACAAGCTAAACAAAATAGAATATTCCAATTAGCTGTCACTAATTAGGAATATTACATTCCCCCCTGGAAAAATGTTGCTTGTCCTCAAGCAGTGCCTGAACAAGCCTCCTCTCTAGTTGGTGCTCCCCCACCGACACTGAAAAATGTGCCTGGGTACCAGATGCACCATTAAATCTTCCCTAGCCTCTGCATCACCCTGATATGAAGGGATCTCTCAATGCCGGGATCCCAAACTGACCTCTCACGGTACCAGCCAACCAAAAATCCTCTTGGATCCCATTGCCACCATGGCCAATAATAGCCCAAGTCCCACAGCTCGGACTGTGCACTTCCTCTGGCTATGACTGATGCTCTAAGAGGCAAAGACCATGACCCCTGCTGCACTGTATCTGTGACTGTGTAAGATGTCCCATCAACTGTGTACCAACTCATCACCTTTCTCCAATCCAAGTCCTGACTCACTCCCACGTTGATCCTACTCTGCTGAAATCGGGATAGAGTGCTGAAGAAACGACGACCTGTGCCCCCCTGCCAGCTGGAATCTGCAACATCTGCTATGTCCAAGGGCCCCTACTCTGTTGTCCTCCCTACAAAGAATACCATACCATCAAGAGGGTACTAACTCATGATCTCTTTCCAGTGTTGCCGCCAGCCCATAATCAACTCCCACTGCTCTGCCCTGTCTGCCAATGAAAGCTGCCTATAGAAGGAAGCCCCTCTCTCTATAATGGGCCAAAGTGGGCAATATATCCTACAAGCTCCATCAATGTACTCCTGGAGAGTGCTACCCACTAAAAACACTGTAGCTCTACTGACTGCGTGTACATCTATTGGCGCCTCATCCCTGTGTCGACCCACAGATGGATGCTCCACCATATCCAACAGCTCCTCCCACTCCTGATCAGGAATTTCATGCTCCCGCTGTCTACTGGCCCCTTGCAGAACAATCCCATCAACCTCGAACACCTCCAGAGGATATGGATCTACAACTTCTGTCACCGTACTCAATGTCAGTGCATCTGACTGCCCCACCTCAATGGCTGACCCCAATGTTAGCCGCATATCCCTCATCGGCTCAATGTGGGTGCCCATCTGGCTCTCCCCCAAAGGAATATCATGCCTGATGTGAATAGTGTCCTCCTCTCTCTACTCAGGCTCCATCAGCTGCTACTCTAGCTGAATCGTCGTAAGTGACTCTTCACCCAGAGTATCTCCCGCAGAGTCCTGTGACTGCTCACCCTGAACATTTTAATGTAGCTCTACTCTACTGTCACAATCTCTGCATGACTTCTCTCACTCCCTAGAAGCATCCTCAACTGATCCTATGGACTCATATGAAAAAGAGTCCTCACGCTGGCATACAGAAGGAATTCCCTCTTGTTCTACCTCCGCCACCACATCTGCATTGAATATGCCATCCACCCTCTCGATAAAGTGTCAATACAATGTCTGGAGCCCAGACACATACTGGGATGCTACCTTTTATGTACCCAGTATCCTCTACTCATGCATGATCTCGAAATGCCTTGAGGGAAAAGTGACACATGTCTCCCTCATGACCCGCTCCCCAAGCGTAGGCTCAGTGATGACTGATGTGCCACCCCTGCAGAGGATCATCTCATCCCCTAACCTATGGCTGTCAACTAGCACCCCAACCTAGTGCCACGGCTGAGAAATCTCTCCCCTAGTGTGCTGAGTGTCATCCAAATATCTTGGGTGAGCCTCACGTACCCCGCTGCTCATGCCCAAGGTGCCAAGGGACATCGACAGAATCGACTATGCCCGTGAATAATGTAGTAGAGGGTCAAGTGTGTGAGTCCCCACAGATACCGTCAAGTATTGCTCATCTCTCTCCCCATTGATCTTGGGTGAAATACCCACAAAGGTAAGCTCCGTGTCCCTGTCCGTGAGTCTCCCTGGAGGCAATACTCTAAGACCCTGTTGTGCAGCACCATACACCCTCACATACCACTGATCATCCATGTACTCCTCGACATGCCACTACACACTGAGGCATACCCCCGTATACTGCTGGATACCCCATGCCACTATTGTACCACCCTGTACCATCTCATGCCCTGAATGTGTCCAGGCATTGGTCTGTCCCTGCATGCTCACAATCTGATGTGGGACACCCCTACTCCACAATGCAGTCCCACACACTACAGTACACCACCATGCAACTCCATGTCCATCGGTAGTCCACTGTTGAATGCTACAGGCTCCCACACATCCATGGATGTGATGAACTATAGTTGTGCCTCTAAATTTCGGACTACACCCAATCGGTATCATCGTCTCCACCGTCGCATCACTATACCCGCCGACGAATGGATCATCACTCCAAACCCTCCTTGAGGGGTCCGAGAAGTGAATCTCCCTATGTGTCAGTAGTGTTACCACCACTTCTCGGCTCTGCTGCATCTTCTGTGCCCCACACAAAGGTGAATAATCCTTGGCCCCATACAAGGCGCCATCTGGTGGCCTGCCAATGCCACCTCCTCCGACAAGCTCCTGCCAAGGTATGTTGACCACCCCGTGATCTCGTGTATGAGTTTCATACCAAGACAACCTAGGGAGTCTGCCCAAAAACTAGTTGGCCACTGGGGCTGACCAAAACTCCCCTAGTGAATGTGCATGCTCTACTGCTAGGCCAACTGTACCCTCCAAGACATATTCAACCAACATGCCTGGGAAATGATAGGTGATCCTGCTTGGATCCCAATGCCAATCTGGGGTTCTCGTATTCCCTGCACCTGGGAACTCCTGCTGAACTACACCTGGGTCCACCACCATCTCCATAACCCACCCCACTGGGTACCAACTCAAAATCTCTCGCCATCCAACCTCAACATGTGGATGCTGCACCCTGTGCAACCCCGATCGTCTCATCCTGCTAACCAAGTCAACGTATGAGATCTGACTAGGTGACTCCGTCTCTCTCTCTCCAATGGGAAGAGGTGGCCCAACAATGCTGTTAGTCTTGTCCATGCATGCCTGAAGGGGAATGATCTGACGCTCCATTGTGCCCTCTAGTTGTACCATCAGGGAATCTAGTCGTTACCCAATGCGGGCCAACTTGGCCGCCGACTCGGTATAAGCCACTCTCATGCCCTCCAGCTCCCTGTCCTGTAACAAAATTTCCTCCCGTACTGATGTGGCCTTCCCCTTCAAAACTAGAAGGTCTACCCAAAGCCGATGATGTCGCTATCTGCAACCATCATCCAGTACCTTTGTATCTCCTAGTGCCTCATCGAAGGTGGATACATCTCCTGACACATCACCCATCTGTCGTGTGCTGCTACCACCCGAAAAATCAGACATGGCTCCGGTCATCAACTCAATGGATGGCTCTACTGGGGTAGGCTCTACCTTCTCCACTACGATATCAACCAACACAGTCAAGGAGGTCTCCAATGAGGGTGAGTCTTGTGTCACACTAGGTGTATCCTCGAACTCCCTGCAATCCTGTGTGCCCTTATCCTCCAAGTGCGAGGTAACCATTTTGATGGTTTCCCCCTCCGATACTTGGTCAAGCTGGAAAGAGGCATCCAACTTCTCCACCCAAGATTTTTCTGATGCTTGGATGACTCGTCAAATGTCGGTAAATGGAATCTTCCCACTATGCGCTGCAAGCCCCCGTCATGTGAGTGCTTGTTCCCTCTATGAAATTTGTGGGGTCTGCTATCCCGCTGGAGCTAGAAAAAATCTTTGAATGGAAGGGCATCCCTGAACTCCTACCCATATGCCTGATACTCGACGAAATAATCACCCATATGGCCAGGCTCTGCCTCCTACTGGGCTCCTTCCCCTGTATCTGCTCCCAACAAAGTGGGCATAGTAGAAAGGGTAGGTGCACAAGAAGCCGTCGGCTGAGGAATATCACGCTGAGCAGTACCCTGCTCTGGCAAGTGATGGGATGTACTTGATCCCTCTCCAATCTGGAAACCCCTTAGGGTTTCACGTTGTCTAGCCTCCACAGCGATGAATCTCTGCCCCATTACCTCAATCTGCCTCGATAGATCATGTACTGATTTGAGGAGCATCTCTCCAAATCTCTTCGCATCATCGTCACCTGCCATTGGCTTCTCCTGCTTTGTTTCTACAGGCTCTCTCTCCTGATCTAAATTTTCTACCTGGGCATATTCTTCCTCTTTGTATGTTACCTCCAACCTATGCTCACGGTCTCTATACTTCCTGCCTCTATACAGTCTCTTTCCTGATGTCATAGACCATAGTCTGAGCCAGAACTATTCTATGATACCACTGTAATATCCTGTTTTATGGATATCTCCAAAACATGGCAAAATCCAACCAGAGATAGACTGGGAGGGAATTTACCGGATATTCCGCCTCTGAAAGAGGACGAGATCCGGAGGCTACCTGGCCCTTTCCACACTCTGTCTAGGAGTGAAATATAAACACACCAAGTGGTATAGAACTAGAGCGCTCAAAACAATAATAGAAATAGAAAGAGAATACAACAACTACGACAACAACGACAACTATGGAAACTCAACCAGAAAACATAGAGAGAAAATACTGGGCCATTTTATTAATCTGAGAAATGTAATGAAGTACAAGAGGCGATCTTGCGCAAGGCAAGTGAGAAAACACTCTCAGAAAAGACAGGAAATGGCTACTCTATGAACTGCATCCCAGCTGCTGGAAAAATGTCGTGTAGCTACTACTGTTGGAATCGACTAAAGATTAGGGGATGATCCCCTTGCCAGAATGAGATGAAAATCAACAAATCTCCTCTCCTCGACAACCCCGACAAGATCCACAAACCATTCCAAGAATGGCGAACCTCTGAAACCACCAGAAACTTCCTCCCCAGTGAATTACGATGGCCTCCAAGGTACAACGCAGTGGTTGGATAGAAACAGCTGAAATAATACCACAAACTCCGCCAAAAACCTCCGACGGGCAAAGGCTGACCCTCTGCTTGAAATCTCCTGCAGAGACCCCAATCCGAAGCTCCTCCACAATGGACTGCGTCTTCTCTCCCAGTGACTGCGCAGTCTCTATAAGCTCTAGCTCTACAACAAACCCAAACAATGAAACGACTCACAAGATGTTGAAAAACTAACCTTTCCCGAGCAGGCACTCAAAGTCCCCCAAGGCTAAGGGTGAGATCTCAGCACAGAGACACTCGGTGCACTAAACATTGCTGCAGACAGGCTAAAAAGCCAACTTGCTCAAGAAGAAAAAAGTCTCACTCCAAAATCAACAACTCCAGAATGAATGAAATGAGAAGGCTCCTCCATCATATATAACGTTGTTTCCATCCAAAACCCAACGTAGCCTCTCTCTCTCCTCCACATCCTCATCCTTATCTGTGAAGAAGCTTGCAGAAGCTTCTAGAGTGTACATAGGCCCCCTCCTCCACATGGTGTTAGGATCCCCTTGACTCTTACTTAAGTCACAACGTTGTGCTACTAGGTGGATGTCTTATTTCACTTAAGTGAGTTAGACCCTCTTCACTCACTTTTTATTTATTTACAAACTATAGACGACAAGCTAAACAAAATAGAATATTCCAATTAGCTGTCGCTAATTAGGAATATTACAGAAGGTGGGCTGAAAATCTGAACTTGGAAAGCATCATAGCTTACCCCATGCTGTCCTTCTCTCCAATCATGACAAGTGCAGAGTGTATGTTGATCCTAGGTTGAAAAATTATTTCCCTCCAATGGCAAAGTGAAGAACAATTCTCCAAATTAGGCTCCTCCAACAATGAAGAACAAGCTGGCCCAAAACAATCCATCCATGAAGAATAGGACATGGTCATCATGGAACATCCTAATGAGAGGCTTTCTGAAGGTTTTACATGATGATACATTATGCAAACAATTTCTCACAAGGATACAACACAGTCTCATCCATTGCAACTTCAAAAAATTACATGGCAAGCAATATCCATGATTCATCACATCTACTAAAGGATAGTAAATGGTTGAATGTAACAACAATAATACATGATCAAGAACTTTCCCATGGTTGTATAATGGATGAATATCAATCTTATGGCCCACCTCAAAAGAGAAAAAACATTTGGCTGTGGTGGCCATATCTCCTCTCATGCTCCCATTAGAACATGTAGTGCAGAAATTGTGAGAATTCTTCCCACTCAAGGACACATCCGGCTCATGTGTCTCCCTCATAATCAAGCCTCCCATACAAATCTGATCTATATCAGAAAATGAAGACATGATCAGCAGAAAAATAAAGAAAATGTTGAAGGTTACAAGTGATGCAAGAAGGTACCAACAGCTTCCCCCGTAGTGACAGCGCAGTTTTACAAGTTGCTACTTGATAAAAGTAAATGGAAAAATGTTTCTTTTTACATGGTTAATCATGCATGTCTTTATATGATACATGCTATAGTGCAGCAATTGAACATACATGTGGTGATGAAACATTTTCCCAAGGCCACAAAAGATATGGCTGCCTCCATCATGTAGATTGGCCCAATATAACCCATTCACAAGCTTGCCCTCTTGTAAAGCAATGCACTATATAAGAATGGTAAGAGTGTGCAAATAAATGAATTTATAAACAACCTCCTTACCATATGTTGGAAGTAAGATGGTACATGGGTCAATAAATGAGTCCTCCATAGTGTTTTGGCATGTTGTGAAGAAGAATGAACCATGTGCTGCAAGAAGATAATCCTCCTCATGCTTGGAAATCCAAGTTAAGAAGAATATGTCGTAGATGTCTCTATCATCATTACCTCCTCTTTTTTCATCAATTGCAACAAATATGAAGTGATCCTGGGACCTATGGGTTATGGATCCACCATATCTCTGTTGGGCACACTTCATCCATAAGTCTTTACTCC
The DNA here is from genome assembly GCA_034641835.2 of Pinus albicaulis. Classification (NCBI taxonomy): domain Eukaryota; kingdom Viridiplantae; phylum Streptophyta; class Pinopsida; order Pinales; family Pinaceae; genus Pinus; species Pinus albicaulis. The sequence continues at coordinate 318,206,498 of CM076569.1, forward strand.
AAGGTGACAACATTGTGAGCTTATGCAAATAAGCTCCTGTCAATACACAACTATGTTCTTCAACATGCTCCTTGTCAAAGATTCTTCCAATAATGCTGCAGCAAATATGGAATACCTCCCAAGATGGAAGTGCTTCCCAATCATCATCGAAGACCAAGGAGATATTTCCATCCCCTCCTCTTGCAACATCATACAAAGTGTGAGAGCAAATATGCCCTTGCTCTCCCAAGCAAAGCAACAAAGTATTTTGCTGCCTCCTCATAATTCCATCATACAACTCATGTGATGAAGAAACATCAACATCATGCATCCATTCTCTATGTTTCTCAATGATGCAAGTATCCTGCCATCTTTTCCCCATCCTCCCATTCTTAGGAAGAGTGTTTTCCAAGTGATGGCCAAACTTTTTCAAGAGTAACCAGCACAACCAAGCCTCCTGATGCCTGGTATCATAGATCTATAAGTAGCCTCCTATTTCCTTGTTCATCAACCACATCCACTCAATTACCTGTGGATGCCTCCTTCTTCTCCTCATCCTGGTACTCCTCCCATGAGGGCTACCATCCTCCCAAATTAGATTCATGTCTTTGCACTTTATGGGATTGTGAAATGTAAGCTTCTCAAGGATCAATGAGACCCTATCAAGAATCAAATAGGTGGTAGGAAAAAACCTCCCATCATGATGTGTATGGCTCAAGGGATGTCCAACAAAAGCATGAGAGATGTTATCCATCCTAAGATTTCCTCCATCTTCTATCTGCTCTTGTGAGAAGGGAAGAAAAGCATTGCATTCCATGGTGTGTTGAAGTGCATCTCCAATGAGATCTCTCCTTGAGACCTCACTTTCCTCCATAGTCTTCCAAAACCAATGAGGTATTGGATCTGAAAGTAGAATTTCCTCTTTGAGCTGAGAAGAGCTCATTGAGAAAGTGTCATCTTGAAGGGAGAAAAGGTTTCTAACTCCAAGATATCTACCATCAATCTTCAAGGATTCAAACCCCAACCTCCAATGTGATGTACAATCCAAAAATGTCTCATGAGAATTATGGTTTGATTCCTTCATGAGTGTTTCCATGTTGCACAGCGCAGTGCAACCAAGCTGCTCTTTAGTAGCAATGATATTTGACTCTTGGTCATGCAAAAGTAAATATCCACATTGATCAAAAGAATTTGCTGCAACAATGGAATGTGGAAATCTTTTCATACCTTGATGTGCATTTGGAACTTCTTGTAGGGCTACAAGAGTCCCTTCCTCAAAAGTGTTTGCTACCCCAACTATTGATGCATGTGGTTGCTCCTCCATGAGTGGGACAACGTTATCACAAGCCTCCTCAAGAGGTGATGTGATATCTTCTTTCTTTGTTCTTTCTCCATCAAAGCTTTGGATCAAAATTTGAGTGAAATTTGCAAAATTCTTCACCCTTGCATGGCTCAAGTGGCTGCACCACCAATCATAGGCTTCACCCTCCAAATGCAACGCTGATATTTCAACAGCTTCTTTCCCTGCTACAGGATGTAGTAGGAAAAATGCCTCCAAATTTCTCACCCAAGTTCTTGCATTAGATGACCCATAAAAGGTAGACAACAAAAATCTATTGCCTTTGATTTCTTTTCCGCTGCATGGCCTCTTCTCTTCCTTCAGCTGGATGAAATGAGGAAAATGTAGAGTCTCCCTAAAGGCTCTAGGTTGAGATTTATACTCAACAAGGTAATCACTGAGAATCAGATGATCCAAATATCTTCCATGCTCAATATCCTCTTCTTGATGAGAATAGGAAGCACATGGTACTTCCTCTTCTTTTTCTTCAATCTTCTTGACCTTCTCAAAGGTGGATGCATTTCCTCTAGAGCTGAAAATAGATGAGAATAAACTCATCTTTTTCAATGTTCTGATCTTCTTGGGCTTAGACTCACAGGGATCAGTGGATCCCTCATACATGGGAAAATGTGACCTCCAGTGGTATGTTGCAACTTTGAACTCTGCGTGCTAGATCCCCCATTATTCCATTCACTTTCATCCTCCCTGAGATGATAGTAATCTTTGAAAGGAAAATCTGCTCTGAATTCTTCCCCCATGGACTGCCATTTATGAAAATAGTCTCCAAAGGGTATATGATCATGCTGCCTCCCTTTCTCACTCGGTACTGGAGGTAAGAATGTAGGCATTGTGATCCTGGTTGGCTGACTGAAGGCTGGTGAATGCTGGTCACAGTGTTGTGAGATCCCCATAATTGTCACCTCTATGGCCTCTGGTGGGTAAGATTATGCCTACCCTCTTTTTTCATAGAAAAATGTCCCCACGGTTTCTCTTCCGGTGTCGTAGATAACTAGCTCCACAGGCTGAGCCAGAACTATGCTCTGATACCACTGTAATATCCCGTTTCGGGGATATCTCTAAAACACGGAAAAATCCAAACAGATATGGACTGGGAGGGAATTTACCAGATATTCCGCCTCTAAAAGAGGATGAGATCCGGAGGCTACCTGGCCCTTTCCAGACTCTGTCTATAGAGCTTCTTGAAGAATCCCACTCAAAAGTGACTTGCAACAATATGCAAACACGTATATGAGCATACCATGAAGAGACAACATTTTACAATGAGCTGTGAGAGAAGAAGATGAACATATAGCCAATAATAATGTATAGCAGCAAAGAGTGTACAAGTCTTGAGGAAACAACCTCTCAAGAAAAGCAATACAAGCCTCAATAATACATGTACATGAATATGAAAGAACACTGCTATTTCTACATAGACCCATGCTATGAGGATGCAGTATATGATATAATATTGCTCTGAAATGATGTCAATACATGGATATGACAATATATGGCTCAAATACAATAGGGGAGCAAAGCTCTAACCCTTAAAAACAATAATACATCAATCCTCCAAAGGATTGGCTAAAACATACAAAATGGCAAAAATGACGGAGTAGCTAAGCAGCTACGGCAACTTCGAAACTAGAAATACGTAGAGAAGGTTGAATAAGATGAAAAGATCTGAATTAAACCTCCTCCAATGGATCTTCAAGTGGAAGGCTGATCCTTACACTTGAGATCCCACCCTCCAATCAATCTACAAAATCCCGCAGAAAATGCACTATGAAAATAACGCAGCTATTGGAGAAAAATGCGCAGTAGGGGCAGGAATATGTGTTGGCATGATGCCAAGATCTACAAATAAGCTCTCAAGCTTCCAAACTGATCCTCCAAAGGCAAGAAATACTCCCCCTATGAAAAACAAGCAATGGAAGAGGTGTTGTGGAGTCTCCACGACAGCTCCCTACAACACAGCATTATGTTGTTGCAGCAATAACGATGTCCTGGAGGATGATGCTTCGGTCTCAAGCCAAAATAATGATGGGACAACCACACCCGAGTAGGCACTCGAAATCCCCCGGGGCTGAGGGTGAGATCTCTTAACGAAGACACTCGGTGCACTAAACAGTGCTGCAAACTAGTTAAACAACCAGCGTGCTTAAGAAGTCGAAATGACCAACTCAATATCATAAACATATGCATGAATGGAAATAGCTCTCCTCCCCTCCATTTATATAGAAATTGGAGACTCCTCATGGGCCCTTCCTCTAGAAGATTCCCTTCCTCTAAAAGCTTCCCTCCTACGTTGTCATGTAGTGCTTTCCGACTCATACCTTGCACTAGTTGACTTGGTCAAACCTCTTTGCAAATATCTCCTTTCACACATGAGGGTGTGAAATCTGGTTCCATGGTTGATCCCTTTTCATACTAGAGGGATTTTATTTATGTTTTTATTATATTTGGGCCTCCTTACCCAATTATTCATCTCCTAAATGAGTTTAGACAAAAATTTAATGTTCCAATTTATTGAAGAAAAATTTGGAACATTACACATTGGTTGACTTATTTTATACAAGTTCACTTGATCTGTTCCAGCAACTGGTCTATTGGGAATCTGATCGGTTCTACTATGTCATGCCTTTTTTACTTCTATTTTAGTGGTTGTATAAATTCAGTGCAGTTTCCTAACTGGTCTATTGAGAATCTACTTGGTTCTACTGTGTCATGCCTTCTTGACATCTATTTTAGTGGCTATATAAATTCAGTGTAGTTTCCTTTTACTGGTAGTTTTCTTTGAATTTTACTTCCTCAAACTCCAGATGTCTAAACATGTAGCTGCATACTCACTGTAACTTATTACATATTTCCAGAATTGGAACTATGGCTATGCATTCTTACTATGAACTATGAGCCACTATGTATTCAAAATGTGCAGTGTAAAACGGTGGCTCAGACTGTGAACTATGAGCCACTAGTTCCCTTGCTTCGAATCGCTTGACATTTTCTCTGAGTGGTAATTTGGACATTTTCACCTTGGTGCGGCTTTTCTTGACTCAGTAGCTATAATGGTGTAACATTGGTTGACTTATTTTATACAAGTTCACTTGACCTGTTCCAGTAACCGGTCTCTTGAGAATCTACTTGGTTCTACTATGTCATTCCTTCTTGACTTCCATTTTAGTGACTGCATAAATTCAATGCAGTTTCCTAACCAGTCTATTGAGAATCTACTCCATTCTATTGTGTCATGCCTTCTTGACTTCTATTTTAGTGGCTATATAAATTCAGTGCAGTTTCCTTTTACTAGTAGTTTTCTTTTGAATTTTACTTCCTCAAACTCTAGATGTCTAAACATGTAGCTGCACACTCGTTGTATCTTATTACATATTTCTAGAATTGGAAAAATGGCTATGCAGCCAGACTATGAACTATGAGCCACATGTATTTTTGGTTACTTAAATTGTGTCTATTGTGAATAAATGTATCTATAGGATGTTTTACTTCTTATATTTCCCTAAAAATTTATTGGATGCGTGTTTAAATCATTATCACCAAGTATATTATTTATGAAGGAATGAATGCCATGTCTTTATATTACTCTGTTACACAAATTCGTAATAAGTAACCTCTCTTTTCCCCTTTTTCTTTATTAATTTGCTATAGACCGTTTATATATAATATATTCCAGTTCGTTTGTTTCTAGGTTGCATGATATCTTCCACAAATGCGTAGTTTTTCTACTTAACCATGAAATTTCATCAATCTGATAGATGTGTTACTGGAATTTTTAGATGATTTCGATGCTATTAATATAATTTCTCCCTTTACTTCACTCTATTTCCATATTGCATATCCTTGTTTTAATTAACTACAGTTATTTTCCTCCCTCTCAGCCCCATTACCCATAGGGATCAAGTTAATTTTCAATAAACATTCAAATCTGTAATTTCTGAGATTTAAGTTAACGAGACATTCAAATCCTAATGTCTAAGATTTAAATTAAATTTTCATCGCCTGTATATATATATATATATATATATATATATATATATATATATATATATATATATAATCTCTTCCTTGTTATACACAACAACTAAGTTGTAGGTAGACTTATTGTTGAAACATCTTGACTCACATCCAGAACTACTCAAATTCCTTTATTCAAAATTCATAACTACAGATAGAAACTTCACTTGAATCGAAGCCCTAGAATACTTCAGAATTTACTTTCTAGAATATCAATTCTAGGATTTACCCTCTCAAAAATATGAAGGGTTGGATAGAATCGTAACCTCTTATTTTTCTTCTTTTAAAACAACAAAACACAACCCATATATTTCAATAAAATAAATGGAATGGAATCTATATCTGATTAAGCTTATTTTCCATGTTTTTTCCAAAAAATAAAAATTGTTAATTTCCATTTTTTATAAAACTTATTGGCCTAAATAGTATAAATTATTTTTACCTTAAAATTTTCCAAATTTTTAAATAGAGACTATACAAAATTATTAGTTTCTAAAGTTAAAATAAATTTCCAACCTTAAAATTTTCCTTGCTCTCAATTTTTTCTCTTTGATATTCATTATTTTAATTAAATTATATACATAATATATGTCGTGAACTTGCCAAAGTATACTTTCCCTTATCAAAGTCACAGACTATAGAGTGGTTTGTGGCGAAAACACTAGATGATTATGTAACACAGCTTATACATAAAGATATTTATAGTGGAAGAATGGATAACATAAATTCTAACTGGTTTTCTCTTTCAAACAGTTGGATCACTATCTGATAACCCTCAGCATCTCTACATAGATTCATTTACTCTATGGCTAATTTAACAATAAGAATACTACCTGAACAAAAAGACAACATTTACATGCAACCTATATAACGAATCTCATTTCAATATATCTCCCATTTTAATGGGGTCTATCACATTTCGAGAAAAACACATTAGCCATAAAAGTTTCCCATTGAAACAAAAAGTAATTTGATACTAAAAATCTAGGTTTTAACCTTATATATTTAATTGGTTCAAATATATTCTTAATAAAATGGAAAATATTCAATGTAAAACACATTCAAATTAACATATAATTGTGATATTTTCCCTTCTTTCCAACTTAGTCCATCCTTCTATAAAAATCCCTTTTAATGAAGCAAATATATCCATAGTGATCCATTGATATTTTTTCACCAACAACTATTCCATTTTGGACTTATATATCTCAAAACTATGATCATTGAATTTTTGCATCTATAGTAGTAAATGCCCTATAGTCAATCTCTGGAATAGCTCTAAATAGAAGTTCTTCATTTTAATATCCATAAAACAAAACCACTTTAAGGAAAACTGTTTACATGTGTCATTTCTCCCATAAATTCTTAGGAAAAGGTTTTAAAGCATACATGTCATGTTGGATTTCTCCCATTAACTTTAAAGAATGTTTTCTGTAAGTGCATAAAATAATTTTGCAAACCATGTAAATGTCCTTTCTTTCAAGCTTTAAGGCCTAAAAATTGAACCTTAAGTGGCTGAACTCTCATAGGATTTTGAACTTCCAGAGGATTTTAGTCTGTCTGTTGAGTGTTAACTTCTACAAGTTCTAAAGTCAAAGTCTGTAAAGGGCCAGGTAGCCTCTGGATCTTATCTTTTATCAAAGGTGACATATCCAGTAAATGCCCCTACAGTCAATCTTTGTAACAGATATAAATAGAAGTTCTTCATTTTAATATCCATTAACCTCAACCACTTTAAGGAAAATTGTGTACATGTGTCATTTTTCCCATAAATTCTTAGGCAAAGTTTTTAAAACATACATGTCATGTTGGTTTTCTTCCATTAACTTTAAATAATGTTTTTTGGAAGTGCATAAAATAATTTTTCAAACCATGTAAATGTCATTTCTCTCAAACTTTAAGGCCTAAAAATTGAACCTAAAGTGGTTGAACTCTCATAGGATTTTTAACTTCCATAGGATTTTCGTCTGTCTGTTGAGGGTTAACTTCTACAAGTTCTAAAGGCAGAGTCTGTAAAGGGCTGAGCAGCCTCTGGATCTCATCTTTTCCCAAGGGTGACATATCCAGTAAATGCCCCTCCAGTCAATCTCTGTAACAAAATTATGTACATGTGTCATTTCTCCCACAAACTAAGTGCATAAAATTCATTTCTCCCACAAACTAAAGCATTCCTCCCATTAATTTTAGATGTGAATTCTAACATAAAATTTTGAAGTCAAACTTTAATATGAACCATGCACATGTCATTTATCTCATGCAATTGTGTCATTTCTCCCATGCATTTGCAATAAATGTCAATTTAATATATATTTTTATTGATTTTTTTTTCAAAGATAAAAAACCGCTAAATATGGTTGAAAAATGGAAATTATGCATAGATGTTTCTTGCTATCCCAATGCAGGGAAAACAGTGATTAAATATGTGTTTTCCAATATTGCGACTAGCAATGTCGTCCAAAGGAAAATGAATATACCAGGTAGAAAAACAAACAAAGAGGCATATTATATTGGATTGATAGAAGGCTTGGAAACAACTATGGAGTATGGATCAAATGGAATTGTAGTTTTCACCAATTCTGAACTTGTGTGCAACCTGATGAATGGCGTGTACCAAGTTAAGAATGAGAGACTAAAATAACTGCATGGAATAGAAAACAATATTGTTAGCCAGTTTCAAATTTTTAGTATAAGACATTGTACAAATGTGAATAAGATGTTTGCTGATCTATTGCATGGAGCAATGCCAATTTAGGATTCATCTATAAAATATGAACTAATAGATGAATTAGAATTATTCGGGACAATGCCAATTCAAGATTCATCTCTCAAAGATGAATTAGTTTTGAGATGCTCTTCTTCAAAACTTCAAGATTCATCTCTCAAAGATGAATTAGTTTTGAGACGCTCGTCTTCAAAACTTCAAGATTCATCTCTCAAAGATGAATTATTGTTGAGGCGCTCTCCTTCAAAATTTATTGATGGACATTGTAACATATCTTGGATATGTGCGTGTTTTGTACTTGTACATGTGTCTTTTTTAATGACCATGTGTTTTTTCCAATTATATACCAAGTGTGCTCCCACCACACCATGTATAGTGCAGCTTGTTGAACTTCACATTTGCAACAAGTGGTGAACTTCACATTTTTATGAAATTAAAATGCAAGGACTTCAACAAATTTTTGTTTAAATGGAGTTTCATGCTTATTTTTTAGTGACCATGTGTTTTTTTCAATTTTATACCAAGTTTCCTCCCACCATGTAAAACACAATGTGGTGAACTTAACATATTTATAAATGTTTTTTCTTAGATTGAATTTCACACATCAATTAGCGCTTTGAAAGTTGTGTTTTACATAATTTGTGTACACTAAATTACATTAATTTTCTGAAATTTATTTTGAATTTGTTTTAAATAGTAATTTAAAAAAAATAATTGTAAATTTCCACTGTAGATATATATATCATGGAGGATGAACAATGAAGATCAACAGAATCCCATATCTCTACAAGAGAAGGGGGTCAGGGATTGAGGGATGTTCATGGTATTTAAATATATCTTAAATATCCATACATATACATACATGTGTGTACAGATGGAATTGATTTTTTATCAACTTTGTGAGTTAAATTAGTTGTTAATAAGTTTCATTTTTTTATTTTTTAGGACCTAAGAGGAGAAGGGTCTCTACTCCATCAATGGAGCATGCCCATGTTTCACCCAGTCATGGTATGGTTTTTGTTAGCACCTGATCTGGACCAAAGGCTGAGCGTGGTTTAGATGATTATTGTGCCCTTTTCAGCCCCTCACCAGTCTTTCCATCCGATCATTATTTAAATTTATTTGCTAAAATTTCCTGCCTACCTTGCCCCATGAAATACCCTGTGTCCTGATTTAATTTCCCAGTTTCAAACTGTCCCATTTTGTCCCACACATCCCTAAAAAATTCATTCCTTTATTAAAAAAAAATTCCCCATTATTATACCTAGCCTAAAACCAGTCCATTATTGTACTTTGTTGAATATCCTTTTACAGAGAGAGTCCTCTCCTGACCTTGTAGGGCTAGCTACAAGGCTGAGCGTGGTTTAGATGTTACCCTGTTTTTCCCTTTTTCAGCCTAGGGTTGAGATCAGGTGATAACAGTTTCAAAAATTTAATCAATGAATATGTATGTGTATTTATATGTATGAATGTATTTTTCAATTTATTATAAAGTCGTATTTGTTTATGAAGCTTCTCTCTCGTCTTGAGAGGTTGGTGGTGGTTCAAATACCCTTAGAGGGCCATCAATAAGTGCTAGCAGGTTACATGAAGGTGGTGATATTTATTCCTCTGCGGGCCAATCAAAACATGGCCATGTTGGTTCTCAGCAGGGTCATTTTGGTTCTCAACAGTTTCAGGGTGGGTAAGATGCTAGCCAACCACATCGAAGTTGTCATCAATTTGAATATTTTTTTCATTCAATTTTTACAAATTGGTTTACATGTGTTTTTTCTAATATACAAAATTTTATATATTGATGAAGACGCTGAAAATGCTCCAAATTTTGGTAAAAAAAGACGTAGGGTGGAATGCTTCATTCAAGAAGAATTTTTCCAACCCACCAGGACTTATCCGAATAACATTTCTAATATACCGTGGGAAAGAAACATGAAACAATGCACCTTATTAAGGTGTCAATAGCTTCATGCGAAATTGCAGAGAGATCTCGTGTCTTTGACTCTACCTATTGAGAGGCGAAAAAGCTTGGAAATAGTTACACATTCTATAGGCCAACTAGTAGATATGTACCAAAAGCTTGGGCCAACCACAGATACTTTTGTGGATGTCATGAGAAAAATAAAGGAAACAGTGATGGGTCCCAATAAATGGGAGGTTGTTAAAGAAAGAGTTACAACAACAATGGAAAATTCTATGTTTAATTTCAAAGAAGGGCCAAAAAGAAATATGTTGAAGGTAAAATATTTCAAGAACCCTAATATAGCTCACAATTTGTATGACAGACACCTTGCGGCTTATGTAAGACTCCCATGGAATGACAAGGTTCCACTTTATTTCGCAAAATTATTTTATGCATAATTATTTTTGCAAATGAAACCCAATTACAATGACCTTCCCTCTGAATTTTTTGGTCCTAGGAAAGGTCGATTGTGTGACCATAGGGGTGCTAGGCGTTATGCTGAGTTGCCTCATCCTGAGACACCATTGGTTAGTTGACCTATTCGTGTCGAAAATTTGCGGTTAGAGATGGAAACCACTTTTCAAACTAGTCGAGAAGCAGGGGATGCCATCATCGACAATGTTCACAATGGTTTGGGTGGAGTCCATGTTTCTCTAAAAAAACAAAGAGAACGTGAGAATGCACGTGCCAATTTTGTGTATTATACAGATGAAGAGATTGACAACATGAGTGTTGAAGATCTCAAAACATATGCAAATAATTGTCACAATGGTTGCCATGACCTAATTGTTCATGAGGAAGAGGGCATGGGAACGGTATTTGTTAATGGTTAGGGTTCAATTATTTTAACACATACATACAATTTGTAATAAATATATATATACATAAATTTATTTTTATGTATATTAATCAAAAAAAAAAATGCATCATTATGTGTTAACACCATTTCCAGTTGTCACGCTTGATGAATGATGAAAATGTTAATATCACGTTCGGATTCTCTGGTTCAAACAACCAAGATGGGCCTCACCATCAAGATATGTTGGAAAATTTTAATGTTTTTTAAACTTGATATTTTTAAAATAAATAATTGTGCACCCATGTACATTTTCATGTATATATAATAAAATGTTTTAACAGATTCCAATTACGTCCGATGTTTTTCATATGGTGGTACCTTATTCTTCCTTGGGAGATGTACCTTCTACTTCCTTAGGAGATATGCCAGATTCACAACAAGTATGTAAAATTTTTCACTTTTAAAATTTATGTTTTTAGATTATATATTCCACCTCAAAATTTTCCATTAAAAAATGAGATATATCTATATCTTGAGTTATTTTAAATTTTTTGAATTTTAGGTTTTTGGAGATTTTCTTTTGGAGCCTCTCTTAGGAGATGTGCCAAATCCACCTACAAAAGTATTCTTTTTTTCACTTTTAAATATATATGTTTTTAATTTATAATTTAGAAATTGAAGTTTAAAATTTTTATTATAAATTGAGATCTTGATCTTGAGTTATTTTATACTTAAATTAAATTTTTTAATTTTAGGTTTCTATAGAGGATTTCTTTTCTCCACGGACTCTAGCGATGGAGATAGGAACATCCATAACATTTCAACCATTTGAACAAGTTGTCTATTTTTTTTTTAATATTATTGAAAAAAGTTTATATATATGCATTTTCATTTGAAAATTTTTAATATGTATATATATATATATATATATATATATATATATATATATATATATATATATAACTGTACATGTACATTGTATAGTTTACTATTGGAGATGTTCCCATGGGGGAAGTTGTAGCAGACGAGCAACAAATGGAAAGGGAACCTCATGAGGTATTACATGATTTTTTAATTTTTTTTGTTTTTTACATGAAGTTCTATATATTCTCACTCAATTTTAAAACATCAAATTTTAATGTGTGTACGTGCATTGTGTACAGGTTTCCCATGCTTCACAGGATAGCTCACGGATTGAGAATTTGCTAGGAAAGACAGTACATCCATGTGTATTTGACGGATGATTTCTAGATTTGATTGAGATTTGTAGTCTTAAATTTAATTTTTTATATATTATCTATATGTAGTCATAGGTAACTTGATACTTGATACTTGTGAGATCTAAAAATTTTGGACATATTTTATGTGAACTAAATTTGGTACATGTGAATGTGATATATAATGTTTTTAAAACTTAAGTTTTGGATGGTTGAACTACACCTAGCATGTGAAGTAATGTTGTGTTATAATTTGTTTGGTTTTTAAAACTTAGGTTTTGGATGGTTGAACTACATTCAGCATGTGAACTAATGTTGTGATCTATATTGATGTTTTTCTTTTGAACTAATTTTGGCATGTGAAGTAATGTTGTGTATAATTTGTTTTGTTTTTAAAACTTAATGTCATATCTCGTTTCGGGGATATCTCTAAAACACGACAAACTCCAACCAGAGATAGACTGGGAGGGCATTTACCAGATATTTCGCCTCTGAAAAGAGGACAAGATCCGGAGGCTACCTGGCCCTTTCTAGACTCTGTCTAAGAGTGAAAGATAAATGCACCAAGTGGTATAGAACTAGAACGCTCAAAAACAATAATAGTGCAACAAACATATAATATCATAGAAAGAGAATACGACAAATACGACAACTCATCCAGAAAACATAGAGAGGAAATGCTGAGCCATTTTATTAATCAGAGAAATATAATGAAGTACAAGAGGTGATCAGAGTGATGGCACCTAATATTACCCAAGGCAAGTGAGAAAACACTCTGAGAGAATACTGGAAATGGCTGCTCTATGAACTATGTCCCAGCTACTGGAAAAATGCCGTGTAGCTGCTACTGCTGGAATGGACTGAAGAGTAGGGGTTGATCCCCTTACCAGAATAAGCTGAAAATCGGCAAACCTCCTCTCCTCAACAACCTGGACAAAATCCAGAAACCATATAAAAAATGGCCAATCCCGAAAATAACCATAAAATGCCTACCCAGTGAATTACGCTGGTCTCCAAGGCTCTGCGCAAAGGCTAGATTGAAATAGATGAAACACTACCTCAAACTCTGCCAAAAGCCTCCTATGGGAAAAGTCTGACCCTCTGCTCAAAATCCCGGCTAAATCACCTACAGAAACCCCAATCCGAAGCTACTCCACAATGGACTGCGTCCTCTCTCTCAGTGACTGCGCATTATCTATAAGCTCCAACTCCACAACAAACCCAAACAATAAAACGACTCACAAAATGCTGAAAAACCAACCTTGCCCGAGTAGGCACTCGAAGTCCCCTGGGGCTAAGGGCGAGATCTCCGACCGGAGACACTCAATGCACTAAACAGTGCTACAGACAGGCTAAACAACCAACGTGCTCAAGAAGACAAATGTCTCACTCAAAAATCATCAACTCAAGAATGAATGAAATGATAAGGCTCCTCCACATTTTATAACGTTGGTTTCCCTCCAAAACCCCAATGTAGCTTCTCTCTCTTGCCACATGCTCATCCTTATCTGCACAGAAGCTTCTAGAGCATACGTGGGCCCCCTCTCTACGTGGTCCTTTTTCCCCCCTTGGTTCACTTAAGTTACAATGTTGTGTCTACTAGGGAGTGCACTTTATTTTTAGAGTGATTTATGTCTCCCTCTACTCACCTTTATTTATAATTTAATTATATAAGGCAAAATTGATCAAAATTAATATTTCCAATTAGATGCTGCTAATTGGGAATATTACACTTAAGTTTTGGATGGTTGAAGTACATTTGTCATGTGAAGTAATGTTGTGATCTATAATTTTTTGTTAAATTAAAACTTAAGTTTTGGATGGTTGATCTACATTTGGCATGTGATATAATGTTAAATATTTTTATTGGATAGTTGAACTACAATTGGCATGGCATGTGAAGTAATGTTGTGATATAATCAAAAAGTTTTTAAAACTCAAGTTTTGGATGGTTGAACTACATTTGGCATGTGAAGTAATGTTGTTATCTATAATTTTTTGCTAAATTAAAACTTTTAAGTTTTGGATGGTTGATCTACATTTGGCATGTGATATAATGTTAAATGTTTTTATTGGATAGTTGAACTACAATTGGCATGGCATGTGAAGTAATGTTGTGATATAATCAAAAAGTTTTTAAAACTCAAGTTTTGGATGGTTGAACTACATTTGGCATGTGATTATGATATTATGTTTTGTTTTTAAAATTCAATTTGTCGTTTTCCAAACACAAAAAATTTCACATGAATATACATGTACATGTACAAATGATTTTTCACATGTTTGAATATATATGTTAAAACTATTGATGTAAAATACATATTGATGTATATATATATATATATATATATATCTAAAAACAATCATACGATTCTAGGTCTTGTTAGATGTGTTGAAAACAATCATAAAATTTTTAAAATGCAATCTATAATGTATATATATCCAGTATTTTTCATAAATGCACATGCATATAAAAGCTACTTTCAGTTAATTTCCTAGAGCATATCTGAGAATTGGACAGACAAATTTGTTACTAGATTTTCTATCAGGAATAGAGATGTGGGTCAAATCCCACCAAAATTCGGAGAAGCGCTCTGAGTCCCTTGTCTGAAATAAATCTTCGTACAAAACTATATTGTGGATGATTTATTTACATTGTCGATACTTTTTACCAGAAAATCCCACGAAAAAAACTGGTCACATTCAGTCTGTGTATATATCCAGTATGTGCAACATTTTCATCAATGCACATAGAAAAAACTATTTTCTGTTAATTTCATTCTAGAACATATATATTCAGTATGTGAAACATTTTTCATCAATGCAAAGAGTAAAACTACTTAAACAGTTAATTTCATTCTAGAACATACATACATACATACATACATACATACATACATACATACATACATACATACATACATACATACATACATACATATATATATCCAATACATGCAAAATTTTTCATCAATGCATGTATAGAAAAGCTACTTTCAGTTGATCCTAGTGTGCATGTACCAAAACAATTTGTACATATAAAAACACTTGCACAGATAACATAACAAGGCAGCTCAATTTTTATTTGAGTTATGGAAGTTCTAAAACATAATCCAAAGAGAAGAAATTGTCGGGCAGTTCAATAAAAAAAATTCCAACGGAATGCCATCTTCAATGGTCTATTCATGATCGGATTTTTACATTTTCCATTTCTTAATTTTCATTTTTTTCTTTGATTGAACCTCTATCAAGTTTATGCGTGTTGCACACACCAAGTGACTATATTGAGAACTTATGAAATCAGGTTCATAGTCTTCAAAGTAAAGAAAATCTCCACTTTGTTTAGTTTGTCTGAAAAAATAACCTTCCAGTATAATAGATCCTCTTTCATATGGAAACCCATGATCATTATAGTTTTCTAATAATTTTATTTTTCGTTCAGTGAAATACATAAAATAATACTTCACATTTTCATCGTTGTCATTAGGTGAAATTACAACAAAAACATCTCCTGCACAATAAAACAACCTTAAGAAACTTATGTATTTAAATTTATTTCTAAATATTTATCATTTGAAAGAAATTCAAATGTTACCTTCTCTAACAAGATCATAAAATCGATCACCATCGGATGATATTGTAGTCTCCTCTGATTGCATTTCTTCAAACATTGCAACGGACATTTTTCCCTTTGTATTTTTCTCTGTATGTTTCCAATATTTTACATACATTTTGTTTTCACAAACATTATTGGATTCTGTGTTATCTATGCAAAAATGACAAAAACAATAATATTTTCTTTTATCTAATGCAAACACATTCTGGACAACTTTGTTTTAATTGAATGCAATTTTCGAGTCCCTTTTATTGTTTCAACGTCATTTCCAATTGATCTATCTACTTCTTCGATCCCAATATGCCAAAAAAACCTTTATATGGAAAATTCAAAGGATAATGTAAATATGATATCAAAATACAATAAAAGATAATCAGTCAAAGATAATCAAATTGTGATGAATGTACGTTTTTTGAAATTAGATATCCAATAAAAAATTAAATTGAATGTACCTTCGCACTTCCCTTGATCGGTTAGTCTCATGGCTTAGAGTAGCGATGCACCATTGAAAACATTCTTTAGCGTCCACAAGTCGGCTTGCAGAGGGGTTCATTTGATATCTTCAAAGTGCTCATTTTATGCATGCCCCTACACCGTCATGTTCTCCTTTTCCATGACCAGTCTCAAAGAAATTCCAACAATGTTCAATGCAGGTTTTCTTATGAAGATAACACACCCAAAATAATGATCTTACAGATTTGAATTGACCTCCGCATCCATCTCACCATATCCAATGTTCATTGAATTTTATTCCGCTACTTTTCAAGGAGTCATAAATATTTCCAAAACAATGTTGTCCAAAATATGTATCATGTGTACGATCATCACTTCTATATAAGTGATATTCTTTAATAACATGTCAATTTTCACTGGTGTTTTCTATATGATCCATGTTTTGTTCAGCATGTATGTATAGAATATGGATGAGCATGGAGACTTGGTCAAAATGATAGTGTTGACTCTGAATTTCCTTTTGTGGAACAAATGTGTAGTTTTCTGCAAAATCAATTACTGACAAAATGGTCCCTCGTGGAAAAACCTCTTGGGATTTTTTGAATTTCAAGTCTTTCCATCAAGCTCTATGGGAATTCTTGGTGTATTTATAAATTTGTACCTAAAACTTCTCAAAAGTTCTATCACAAAAATTTCTTCTTCTTGTAATTCAATTCTTTTAGCACTATTTGCACCTTGAATCGATATATGGATGTAATGTCTCTCTTTCAACAATTTTTATTTTCTTTTTATATAGACAATACTATTTAACTCACCAAATTCCCCTAGAAGATCTTCTACATGTTTTATCTTCAGCTAGAGGTAATTAAATAGACCCAAGTCTATATAAGCTTATTCATTTTCTTAGGAATTATTTATATCTTATCATTCTATTCCCTATATTAAAATTAATTTACTTTTGATTTTCTCATATACATCCATATATATATTATTAAATGGATTAAGGTAATTTACTTCCCATTCATTTTCTCTTTCACGTACATTAGGTTTTTCATTTTTCGGTTATGTCAAAGTTTTCGTAGTTCTATTTTAACCAACCCCATATCTGATCCTAACTTCTTGTCCTCACCTCCTAGGGACATTGTTCGATGCCATATTAATAAGCACTCCGAAATATCTCCTCAAATCCTACTGCGATTTGGTAGACGTTAATATGGTAATAAATGAATTCGAACATCTCTTAGTCTTGTTTCTCGTTTCGAAAATCTTTAATGTCTGGCATGAGAAATTTTACAGAGTTTGGTGATATGAGAAATTAAATTTTCCTACTCCTACAGGGTTTTGTACACTTTCATTTATTTCGTTGAATCGTTGGAGTACTTATAATATCCTTGGCCAATTTACTTCTATTTCGCTTGGATTTTCCAGACATCTCCCGCATTGACTTAACTCTCTAATTGGGCATCTTTCGCCACGTGGACGGTGGATCTAATAAGAATTTTAGGGTTTTCGTGAAGGTATGTTATTGAGTTTCTTCACTGGTAAGCTTCATTTCTCATTTCATTTCTGAGAGGGTTCCGTGTCTGCTCGCTACAATTTTGTTTCTCTTCAGTCATGAATGACATTTTAGCTCTGGCTACAATGCTTCAAAATGACTGCATTAGTAGCCACCATGACCTCAATGTATCCATAGGAATTCGAAATGTATCGTTTCACCTTCTGACCACGGTCCATGCTAACGATGGTAAAATTTCCTTGGTAAACTGCTCTTGAATTCATCTGAATGCTTCCATTTTTAACTTCCTCATCTAAGTATTGCGGAGATAATCTACATATGTCTAAGATTGTTAATATGGAGTTTGTAAGGATCTGGGAATGACTATTTTCTTCTTCGTCCTGAGTTATTGGGAAACGTTGTTGTATATCATTTAAAATGTTTATTGAACTGTTTAATTTCGCAAATTCTGCTCTCCTTCATGTAGGCATATCGTTTTTCATTTATAAAAAAATTTCTTTTAATTTATACTTTGTTTCCTTTGTTTTTCTCCATTTCAATTTTCCACCGATTTATTTAAGGATCTCATCCATTACCTCTCTGTGTCTGCGTCGAGTGTTCTCAGCTTCTCGCTCAACCTTTCCCAATTTAGACTTGGTTGTGCGACATTACCAGGTTCGATGGGGTGACTTGTTCACAATGTTAATTTCAATGATATTAATATTTTACATCAGTTCTGTAGTCTATTTCTCTCACAATCCTGCATTGAAATTCATGAGAATAATTACCCATTTTAATCTATGAACTGTAGGTAGTCAAATTGGCAAATATGAGTTCCTGAAGGTAACCATTGAATCCCTTAACAGTCAATAATTTTATTTCTTTCTATTTTGTTTACATCTCATTTAGCATCAGTTTCTAACTTATTTTCACTCGATTCTTGTAGGTATTTATGCGTCTCCAGCTCATTTTTTGGTTTCCGTATAATTCGTTTTCTGCTTGGTCAAATCTAGTGGATTTTATACTCAATTTTGTTGTGCTTCACAGGTCGGTATTCTTTTATTTTTGACCGTATACCCCAGATAGCCAAGAAGTCGAAATGTCATCTCCATTAAATTTATATTAGTGATGAATGTCTGAACATAAATGTTTGAAATATTTTGTAATAATTTTTTTCTCTTTCTGAGATAATTTCTTTAATTTCCACCCGGATTGTGAACTAATTTTGTATATATATATATATATATATTCGATTTTCCCCAACACTATATTTCGTAATTTC
The DNA here is from genome assembly GCA_034641835.2 of Pinus albicaulis. NCBI lineage: Eukaryota > Viridiplantae > Streptophyta > Pinopsida > Pinales > Pinaceae > Pinus > Pinus albicaulis. The sequence continues at coordinate 318,225,392 of CM076569.1, forward strand.
CAATTATCTACATACTTGGATTTCCTATTGAGAAGTTTATGTTCATATATTCTCGAATACTCTTAATTCTGTTCTATAATACCTCACTGTTTTTTATTTGACAGTATTGAGTTCAATATTCTTGTATACAAATAGCCTTATATATATTCATGCAAAGTCTGAGGTTCATTTATTTTAACATAGTTAGAATATTGACATGTATTAAAAAAAAAATTATTTGATTTCTTTAACAATTTACTTTCGTTCAACTGTCACCTTGCTATGGAGTAGATAATTCCATTAATTAATGAAATTATTTTACTGTACAACATTCTTGTACCTTTCCAATTGTTAAATTTCATATTAATTTACATATAGCAACAACACGCAATTCTATTGCCTTAGAATTTTAATTAGTTACTGTAGTTCTAAAATTTCTGGTGATATAAGGAATTATATTTTTTTAGTACTACTTTAATTTTTTTTTTGCCTCTATATTGTTCCATAAGACTCTAATTAGGTCAATAAAGTGTGAATTTCTGAATTTAGAGTAATATATATGTATGTGTCAATAATATCTGCAGGTACTATCCATCATATAGAGATATTTTTTGCAGTCCTTACTTTACCATTTATATTATCTGTTATGTTTAAATTTCCCAGTTCTATTCTATAGCAATATTATAAAATTATTACCTCACTTTGATGGTTTAATGTTGTACCATTTTATGAATTATCATGACAGAAACTAAAGACTCTAAAGTAGATTGGTGCTTATTATCGATAATTGATTTTTGTCCAGTATATGACATAAATTTTCGCATAAGCATATGTAGAAATTTTTAAAAATAGTACTACTAGCATTTTCTACTAGGCATACATAAAATAGTTATCCATATTCCAATACCTTACTACTTTTAATTTTCTGCTCTACTTCATATCTATGTTTATTATTGGTGTACGATATTAGGGTACAATTGTGCTTTACTTAGTAAATTCTGAGTTTTCTCTACTATAATTTGTAGAGTTGTATAATAAACATGAAATTCTAGTTATAATTTCCAGATTATTAACTTCTTTTCTGCAACTAAATTTAAAATTCTCATCAAGGAATATAGAAAATAGAGTCAGCTACCAGCAACAGTTATATCTACTAACCAGAATAACATTTCTCCATAAGATACTGATCACCAGATTTAAACCTATCCTAGGTTTAGAGATTCTAGTAGATGGGTCTCATTAGATTTTTCCCATATCACTATACAGATTGCAGTATTTCTGCTTTATCAAAATCTGTTAAATGTATGGGATACTTAATAACTCAGCATCGAGTAATTTAATTCTAACTAATTAAAAACAATAATATCTCTACACATAGTAACACCATAAGATTATGAAATAACGTGTTCCAGTGTGCATACCAGTTTATATGACTAGTCCTCCCAACCTTAGAGTTTTATCTCCTTAACTCACCCTCGAGCTGAGATCCTTGCTTCCTTGGATAGACAACCCCTTGTCTGTCCTAGAGCAGTTTATTTAAGCAATGATTTCCCAAGCATGTTTCTAATTTCTACGTCCAGAAATTCTAGGATGCTTTATTCCTGTTCTTGCCTAGGCTTCCCTCAGTGAGGTACTTTAAAGATGTCTTTTCTGCATTTCCAGCTTTTCTTCCTCTTCCCAATTACTTTCCTCTTCATTGGGGAAATTATATTTTTCTCTCCCAATCGAATTTATTAATATTCCTTTCAAGGTTTTAATGAAAGGTTTTGGGAAATTCTAACCTTATCCATATCCTCATGGATCAAGGTTTAGGATCTCAAATCTTCATCTAGTCATAGTGCACATATATCCATTATATTTATTTTTATAATTAAATAATTAAATAAATCCACACATTGTTTCTCCATTGGGGTCCACTTCCCTTTTGGATTTTGTTCAAATTTCAAATTAAAAAACATAGAAATTTGGGGTGCTACAATGGATATATTCATATATCTTCCATTTCATGTTCATTTTGAACAATGATTGATCATTTATATCAGTCCGATATTTGTTTTGAAATTTAGTCAAATTTCCACAATCATCACATTTTTTACCACCAACACATTTCTTTTCGTAAAATAGTTCATCACTTTGTCTTTCACATATAATTTGAGATATGAAATCATGAATAGTGGAAGGAGGAGGTGAATCCTTCCAAAATTTTCTACCAAAACTAAGGAATGTGTCATAATATATCTCAAATTCCACATGATAACAACAACAAAAAGTGTCGCGTACGGTGATAGGTTTTACATGCCATGGTTTTTTGTTGCACAAAAGCACTGATTGACACATGAATTTCACGATTCTCTTCTTTGAACTTGTTAAACAACTCTATCTGAGTGGTTTCCAAGAAATGCTTTTCATGTTGTTCGTACTAATTGCATGCTATGCTTCTTCGTATCACATGATTTGCAGTAGGTGAAACACGCTAATTGTTCTTCCAATATTCATATATTACTTTTTTAACATTTTCTCCAAGTCTATCTTCGTATGGTTTCCTACAAATAGCTCTACAACAACCAAGTTCATCATTTACATCTATTTGCAACTGAAATTTCCGATGTTTGTGCAAATTTTTTCGTGAGGTTCCTAATGCTCATGCCATAGATTTTACCAAGTGATTCTCTTTAGTACTTGATGAAACCAATTCCATATGTATTGCTCTACATACAACTGAAACATTTTTCTGTCTAGATTTTCTAATTGAATTTATAGCACTATTTGTATTTTGGATCACATTTTCCTTCATTTTTTTTTATCTTTGGTTGATTTTCAAATACCCAATAAAGTCGTAGCTTATTTTAATTCCCTTAATGATAGGAGACCTTTCAAAATTTGGTCTTGAACTATCACATTTTCCTTTATGAAGTACGTATCAAAAATGCGGTTAACACGATATTGTATATAATGGTTAGCTCTTTTATCTCTATATGTGTGAGTGTCAATATTTTCTAACATCTCATCATCGACATTGATTTCATTTGTACATATTCGAATGAATAACTAAATTAATAAATGTATGTATAATTTCAATAAAACATGCATGTGTTCAACATATATATATATATATATATATATACCTTGTGATTCAATTTCTTCACTTGAATTTCTTTCAACATTTTCACCATCTTCAATCATTGGTTCAATATCTCTTTCACTTTCTCTTTCAAAATTTTGTATCTCATCATCAATGTTTTGAAGAATATCTCTCTCTGTTTACATTGCAAAACATTTTTCAAATTAGTTCATCAAATAAAAATTAAGCTTCATATTTTACACTAGGAAAATTTTAAATATTTCAAACTCATAATATTTACATTTACATACCTGCTTCAACTTCTAGTTGAGGTTGATTTTCCCCTTCAATATTTGAGAGTGCTTCTATCTTTATTTTGCGAGATTGTCTCGTCTCTTCTCTATATTCCTCAGGGTCTCTTTTTCAATCATATTTTCTCATACAATTCCTTCGATTTACCATGATAATAGAGTTTAAAGTTCAAAAAATTTCCTTCAAAAATTTAGACAAAAAATCAATTAAAAAAAAACATCACAAAATATTTAATTTAAAAAAAAAACCTCAATTTAAAAATTTTGCAAAAAATACATACTTCAATCCAAAAGACTTACTTAAAAAAATCCGAGAAAAAAACGTCTTATAAAAATGAAATGAAGCTCAAAATATTTCCTTTCAAGTCCTACAAAAAAATTTCATTTAAAAAGTCAGACAAAAACCCATTTTAAAAAATCATTATAAAAGATTTACTTCAACCCAAAACACGTACTCTAAAAAAATGTCACCTCAGAAAATGCCTCCAAAAAATGTCCATTGAAAATTAATTCTAACTTCTTAAAAATTGCCACTTTAAAAAGTACTTCAAAAATGCCTCTAAAAAAAATATCACTTTAAAAAATACTTCCAAAAAATGTCCAAAAAATGTCCTTTGAATATTAAGCCTAAAAAGATACCCTTCGAAATTAAGCCTAAAAAGGGTCCTTTGAAAATTAAGTCCAAATCCAAGAATTTGAACTCATAGTGCAATTTTGCCTCTCTGGTCGCGAAGCGTTCTCTGCGAAGCGATTGGACTAGGGCTTTCGTGCCTCTGCGCGCCCTTGGGGCTGTCGTGCCCTTGCTATCGTTCTGCCGCTGTTGCGCACAGCCATGGAGCCTTCTGGGGGATCGGATCTGCCTCCCCCCCCGGAGGTTATCGCCTTCAAAGAAATGATCGCCCAATGCAACAAGCGCCCACCTTCAGTGAGCCAATAGAAATTTGTCAAGAAGATGGATACCATCCCCTCAGTAGCCCTCCCCGAGGAAGAAACCTGCAAAGCTTCTCTGAACCTGGCTGAACGTGGCCTCATAGGTTAGTTCACGGGCCTCTGGCCCTCTCCCAAGTCGGTGGAGGATTGGACTCAAAGGAACTGGAAGCCGCTTACCAAAGAGGGAGTTAAAAGTTACTTCGTTGGCAAAGGTTTCTTCGTCTTTGTCTTCGAAAATGCAGAGGATAGAAGCTTAATCTTCAGGAATGGCCCTTACTTTATGGATCCGCAAGGTCTATACCTTAATAAATGGTCGCCAGATTTCGATCCAGCTCAGGACGTTCCTTCGGCCGTCCCGGTGTGGGTGTGGCTTCCTCACCTTCCCCTCCATTGCTGGAACCCTAAGTCTCTCCAGATCATAGGCAACGCCTTAGGCAAATACATTGATCAAGCCCCAAGAAAAGATCAATACTCTTGTGCCCGCATCTACGTCGAAGTAGATCTGGAGGAGGGTTTACCGGAAGCCATCAATCTCACAGTAGCAGGATGGACACATGTCTAAGAGCTAGACTACGAACATCTCCCATTCAAATGCAGACACTGCCATGGCTACGGGCACTTTGCCAAACACTACAAGAAAAAGGCAGAAGATCAACCTGAGAACCAAAATGGAGAGCAATGGACTCTAGTCCAAAAACTCACCAATCACAAAAAGGGCACCGGGAAAGGCCCCCTGAAAGAGGCACCAAGCAGCTCCAATCACATCCAAGGTAAAAACTCAAATGGCAAAGAAAACAGTCAGAATAAGGCAGCTACAGCAAACCAGGAAACCTTGGACCAGCCCGGATCTCCCATTATCAATCAAGATGGCGGGGAAAAGTCACTTCGTGAGGCCACCCAAGGAAGCCCTTCCAACCCCACATATGCAGATGTCACAAGGAAAAAGCCTATTGACAGCTCTGGGTCCTCGGAGGATGAAACCTTCGAGCAACCCACCAAAAAAGTTGGCAGGAAATCTCACAGAGAAGAAAGGGAAGAGGAGGCTGAAAGGCTTAAAACTCAAGGAAGCCAGCCCACTATAGAGATGTCTATTGGGAGAAATACTAGGACCAGGCCCCCCAAGGGAGGCTCCCTCCACTTCCCAGGTAAATAATGCGCCTCGTCTCTTGGAACTGCAGAGGTCTGGGTAATCCCTCGAAAGCTGAAGCGATCAAAGATCTTCTCAAAATGGAACCCTCAGATATTCTCATGCTCCAAGAGACTAAGATTGAGGGGAAAGCACTCCTAGACACCAGCAAGATGAAATGGAAAAAAAAGGCAGGAAAAGCTGTCAGCTCAAGAGGCTCCTCCGGAGGACTCACAACCCTCTGGACAGAAGATCTCTTCCAGCTGATCAATTCTCATGAAACACAACACTGGATCTTCATGGAATTAATGCATATTCCAAGTAAGTTAACTATCTCCCTCTTCAATCTTTATGTTCCTGTTCTATACTCAGAAAAGAGAGATTGTTGGACCACCCTCATAGCCTTCCTTGAGTAGCACTCCCCCAAAAACATCATTCTGGCAGGGGACTTAAATATTGTTTTGAATTTTAAAGAAAAAAGGGGAGGGACAAACAGCAGAGACCCCTTCCTCCCTCTGGTCGAAGGCCTCATCCAGGATTGGGACCTTGTAGATTTCATTCCGGCAAAAGGGCTTTTCACATGGTCCAATAACAGAGTGGGAGGGGAACATATCTCCGCCCGATTGGATCGATTTCTGGTTCAGGGTGCATTGATGATGACTAAGAAGATTATTACCACCAAAATCCTTCCCAAGCTGACTTCAGATCACAAGCCAGTCCTGCTCTCTCTAGAATATGAAGACAATTTGGGCCCTATCCCCTTTCGTTTCATCCCTCTATGGACTGAAAGAGATGGCTTCTTCGACATAGTGAAAACAGCTTGGAGCAAAACCTTCTCAGGGTCCCCCAGCTACGTGTGGGAGAAAAAGCTCAAAGCCACAAAGCAGGCTCTGAAGGAGTGGATCAGAAAACCTGCTCCAAATCCAACTAGTTACCGAAAATAAATTGTGCAGTCCCTAGAGGCATTGCAAATAGACATGGAAAGCAGAGATATCACTCCAGCGCTGCTGGATAAAGAAGTCAAAATTCAATGTTCATCATTCCAATCCTTCCGGCTAGAGGAGGAGTACTGGAGAATCAAATATCGAAGTCTGTGGCTGAAGGCGGGCGACAGGAACACCTCCTTCTTCCATCGCCAATACCGTGCAAGACTCTCCAGAAATCACATCTCTGAATTCACAACAGCAGAAGGGCGGATCTGCAAAGGGTTCAGTCAGATAAAAGAGGTAGCTGAAAGTCATTATAGACAGCTATATACTGCAGGAACCCAAGGTAATGAGGAGGACACTGCTGATTTCCTTTCCAACATTCCCCTCCTGGTCAGACCTGAAGATAACATCGATCTCAACAGACCCTTCACTGAAGAAGAAGTCATTAAAGTTATCTGGTCTATGGACTCAGACAAGGCTCCTGGACCCGATGGTTTTACCATCCACTTCTACAAGATGTGCTGGAACATCATAAAAACTGATCTCCTAAAGATGATTAAAGGATTCATGAATAAAGCCAAGGTAGGGGGAGGAACCAACTCCACATACCTCGCCCTCATTCCAAAAGAAACTAATCCTGAAACCTTTGCTAGATTTAGGCCCATATCGTTGTGCAACGCCTCTTACAAAATTCTGGCAAAGCTCCTTGCAAATAGGATCAAGCCCCTTCTAAATAGACTTATCTCTAGCAATCAAGGAGGCTTTGTTGAAGGCAGGCACATCCTGGACAATGTCATCCAAATCCAGGAGATTATTCACTCAAGCAAGCAACGAAAAGAAAAAGGGATGCTGATAAAACTTGACATGGCCAACGCCTTTGATCGTGTCAATCGGCCTTTCCTCTACAAAGTTCTCCTCACCTTTGGTTTCTCCCCTCACTTTGTCTCTCTCATCAAGGCCTGCACTGACAACCCTTGGATTGCCCCCCTCGTTAATGGCCGCCATACCTCTTTTTTCCATGCCCAGAGAGGTCTCAGGCAGGGATGCCCTCTCTCTCCCTTCCTGTACATTCTTATGGCGGACTCTCTTAGCAGAAAGCTCTCAGCAGAAAAAGACGCAGGCTCCCTTCCAGGCCTTAAACCTTCCATTCATTCTCCTGCCTAGAATCATGCTCTCTTTGCGGATGACTCTCTCCTTCTCGGAGGCGCCTCTGCAAGAATTTCCAAAGCTTTTGATAAATTCCTAAAAATTTACTGCAAGGCCACGAGAGCCTCCATTAATGAAGGGAAAAGCGAAGTTTATGGCTGGAACATCGAGCAACATGAGCTCACAAATATCTCTTCCCTCCTTGGATTCAATAGCCAAGCCCAATGGGAGAGGATAAAATACCTCGGTCTCCCCATAATAAATGGCTGCAATAAGAGAGCGCTGTGGTCTGAAGTAATCAGCAAAATCAAGTCAAAAATCACAACCTAGGGAGGATACTGGCTCACATCTGGAGATAAGGTTATCCTGATCAAGTCTGTGCTTTTCGCATTACCAATCTATCAAGCTGCCTTCCTCCTCGCTCCAAAAAAGGTGACGGACCACATCTCCAAATTGATTCGTGACTTTCTCTGGCAAGGGGGGAAGGGTAACAATCATAAAATGCATCTTGTGAAATGGGATCTGGTCAAATGCTCAATCTCAGAGGGAGGACTGCAAATTCGGGATCCAGCCCTGGTCAATCTGGCGATGGGAGGTAAAATCCTCTGGAACCTTTTTAAGAACCCAAAGCACCCTATCAGCGAAACTCTGAAAACGAAGTATGCCCATAAGGTGCCGCTCCGAAATCTCCAGGCGACTCAAACAAAAAACGGCCCCCAGGTATGGAAACTCTGCAATAGAAGTCTGAACTTTTTCAAAGAGAGAGTATAAAAAATCCCAGGTAATGGAAAACACACAAATCTGTGGCATGACCGCATAATGGACAGAGATTCTCTTTCAGAAATCGATGAAATCGCAGAGTTGAGGAACTGGTTGGAACGCACAGGAATTAATAGCGTTCATGACCTCTCCAAATGGGATTGTCATGGCGCATGGAATGGTTGGGATTTTTATGGCATTCCTGGTCGCTTAAATCATCAGATGCTCGTGCTGGAAGAGATGTTGGAAGAAGCGGCCCCAGTGAACAAAAGGATGAAGGATAGTTGGGGATGGGGGCAATCTAGAATCTATACAACAACAGCAGCATACAACGCTCTCCAACCCATCAATAACAGCAGCAGAAATCCAGATTTCTGGAAGAAAGTCTGGGAGCCCCTTGCTCTACCTAAAGTCAACTTCTTCTTTTGGACGCTGGCCCATAATAAGTTGTTAACAGGAGACAATCTGATGAAAAGAGGCATAGCTGGGCCTCACAGATGCGAGTTGTGCAGAACCAGTGCAGAAATAGCCAAGCACCTCTTCATGGATTGTAAGTTTGTCAAAGATGTGTGGGGTCTTATTCTCCTTGAGCTTCACATCACAGTCCCCTCGTATAACTCTGTAGCAGATCTCTTCGACTCTTGGAACCAATGTTATCCCTACATAATCCCCAGCAAATCTTTTTGGAGGAAAATCTGGAACGCCATCCCCAAATTTAGTTGCTGGCAGACTTGGTTGGCTCGGAATGACTTGATTTTCAATGGAAAGGAGCAAACTCCCTTTGCGGTAGCCGCAAAAGCGAAATCCCTCCTCCTGGAAGCTGCTCAACAACAATACTTTTCTGCAGATCCTTTGCTGCTCCCTGAAGAAGAAAGGTGGCTGGGTCCTCTCTCCCCCCACCCCCGGAGGCAGCTTTCTGTTCCTCAATCTGTGAATCCAGTATGGCGAATAAGAGACCCCGAAGTGATCTTTCAAGAGTGGTGGAGAAAACAAAAAACATCTACGATCTTCTTTGATGGTGCCTCTAAAGGCAATCCCGGGGTTGCTGGAGCTGGTGGGGTCATCTACGCCTCGGATGGAGCCAGAAGGGACAGCTTTTGTTGGGGCGTTGGGCAGAAATCTAATAACCAAGCCGAGATCCTAAGCGTTCTTAAAGCTTGCCAAATTGCCAGAGATAGAGGGGACAAAGAAATTCAAGTTTTCGGAGACTCTGAGATCTTAATTAAAAAGTTAAATTCAGAGAATTTATTCACCAATGCAAGTCTTAACAAAACTCTGAGCAGATTAAAGGAAGTCCTCCTTGACTTTGAATCATATAAATTCTTCCACATTCTTAGAAATCTGAACAACGAATCAGATCTTTTGGCAAACAAGGGCTGTACTCTTGGGAAAGGTCAAATTCTCATAAATGGGGATAGTTCAATCCATCTCTGTAACCCATGAGGAATCTGCAACATGTAACAAGGAATAGAAATAGATGCAATGTAATGATGGTAGCAATGGCGTAAGTTCATATTTCTCTCCAAATTAAATAAAGATACACCTGTTTCAGTTAAAAAAAAAAAATTAAGTCCAAATCGATACCTTCAAAAACAATGAAAATTAATCCCAAATACATACACTAAAAAAATGAAGCCCAAAAAACTCGCTTATTAAGTCTATCTACTAGGTAGTGAGGGGATAAAATATCTCGAGATGCAACCCTATTTTTGATGTGAAAATGTGAGGAAATATGTGTACCTAGAAAACTTTGATTCCTCTCGACACTTGGTAGATGAGGAGTTGATGGATCTATGTTAATTATTCATACTATTATTTACCTAGAGAACTTTGATTCCTTTGGTCACCTGGTATATCAAGAGTTCATGGATGTTTACTAATTCTTAATAATATTATTTATAAGTATATAAATTTAGCATCTCTATATAAATATTAATATATCTTAATTTTATTAAAATCTAATAATTAATATAGTTATTTTTCTTTTAGACGTTTTATAATTTTTTAATGTGATATACATAACATTAATTATATATATAGAGATAGATAATTAAATATATAATTTTATTTTTTAAAATTATACTACATTGTATTATTTCACAATATCAAATTACATCCATTATTTCAATTTTTCTGGTACTATCCTCCCATATTGATGCCTTGATTAGTAAGTTACCCTAAAACAATTACTTACTTGCTACTTAGGAAAAGATAAAATAACATTGACTTGTAGTAGTAGTTCACTAGTATTTATTTTGGAATTTTAAGACAACTAAATAAAGAAAAAGACTATACATTAATTTATTATTTATATGTAACCCTTCAATTCACTATCTTATTATGTTAGAAAACCTATTAGATTCTCTTTTTTTTATGTAAATATAAATTATTATATTTAATGAAAAATAAAATAAAATTGATTTAATTTACTCAAACTTGTATAAGACTAATATGTGTATTGACTCAACAGGAATTACCCGTATAAGACTCATATAGGAGTCTTGCAAAATAAAACTCAAAATAATATCGTTAGCCCCTCCGCCTCATCTAAATTCTAAGGAAGGGTGTTTGATACCATCATATACGAGTCAATGGGTCCATGTGAATCTTATGCAGGTAAGGGCCTTATACGCGGATTCTATGCTAGTGACCTGTTTCAGTATATCACACATCAAAACCCCGAGTTCTTGAAGGGTCTTATAAAAATCTTGGTTCAGCTATTTATAAAGCATCCAATTATAAAATATATGTTAATAATTTTAAATAAATAATAAATTACCCATATAAAATTCCTATCTTAATATAATATTCTTCTCAAATATTAATTTCTATCTTAATGATTACCAAAAGAATAAACAGAAATTCCTTTGTTATTAAGTATAACCCTACTACCCCAAACGCTTACTGCACGCATGCCTTACTTGCTAGTGAAGACAGGAATATAATGACCATCCATGGACGTAACTACGCAGTTGAATTTTGAGACATCTTGTGCCTTTTCAAGCGTGCTATTTGGACGTGGATGAGTTATGGAGAGGAGCGGATGACAAAACAGAAACTATAAACCTATTATGCCTCCAATCATCACCATCACGGCCCATACACATAATGGCTTCTTAAGTCATGCCCACCAATCATTCAGCCCCCTAGCGTTCCCTCCAATCAATATCCACACGGATGGATGAGATATATGTGGAGGCCAAATACATGACGTGTACTCCTATAAAGGGATCAAATTTTTCTAAGTGGTCACTTTTTGTATTTGGAGTGTAGAATTTGAGAGAAAGTTTTTACCTCGAGGGATTTGATTTTTATGGGGTGTCTCATAGATGTGAGATGGATCTAGGTTCTAATTCTAGTTGAGGAAAATAATGACACATTTTTAGAATATCATTATTATGTATATGTTGATATTATCTTTACACATTGAAATTTACATCATGTTTTCTTTGTTTGAGAGACTATATCATTCTCTTCTTTAATTTTGTTTTTGTTGCTTGTTTTGAGTGGTTGGTTTGTATGTATGTGCTTGGATGGTTTGAGTGGTTAGTGTGTTTGGATTTGGACGGTAATGTTTGTGAATGTTACAATTGTTGTCTTATATTTTTATGTGTATATAAGTGTTAGTTAATAATTAGTTCGTGATGAAAAAGGGAGACAAACTTGTTAAAAGTTTGCAAGAAAATTGATATTGCACATTTATTTCATTTAATTTTAGGCATCACAAATTTTGAGAATTGAAATCATTTGCTTCATTTCTAATGTTTGAAATAATTTATTTTCTTCAAAATATTTTGATGACCTTTTTTATCTATACTTTTTTTTGCAAAAGTCAAGAAATAATGTAATTTTGATTCTTTTTTTTAATGAGTAGTCACATTTACAAAATATTTACATTATTTGTTATTTTTTCCATCTTTTCATATCTATTATATGAAAAGGATAGTTGAGATCGTAAACCATTCAATTTTTTAACTCGAACTATTGTAGTAAACATCATACTTTGTCTCTCCTGCTCTCCAATATTAATAGGTTGAATTACTATAACACAAAAACCAATGCATATTGTCAATCATTTTTCTGTGCTTACAGTGAAATCAATACACATTGTTAATCCAATCACTTTAAGTTAATGTATCATCATACATTAAGTTAAACCAAATCACAAATCATCATCTACACAAAAATAATGCATCTAATGCATGCAATCAAATAAGATTAGAAAACATATACATTGAAATCTATGAATCTAATGAAAGAAAACAAATAATATTATAAATAAACATGTACACTAAAATCAATGCATCTAGTGCAAGCAATGAAATAGGATTAGAAATCACCATCTACAATGAAATCAATTCATCTAGTGCAAGCAATCAAATAGGATTAGAAAGCACCATCTACACTGAAATCAATGCATCTAGTGCATGCAAAGAAAGAGAATTAGAAATCACCATCCCCACTGAAATCAATGCAACTAGTGTAAACAATCAAATATAATTACAAATCAACATCTACAATGAAATCATTGTATTAGTGCAAGAAATCAAATAGAATTTAAAAACATCTACACTTAAATCAATGCATCTAGTCCAAGTAGTCAAGTGGGATTATAAATCAACATCTACAATGAAATCAATGCATGTAGTGCAAGGAATCAAATATGATTAGAAATCAACATATACAACGAAATCAATGCATCTAGTGCAAGCAATCAATTATCATTAGAAATCAACATCTATGTTGAAATCAATTGCATCTCGTGCAAAAAATCAAATATGACTAGATATCACCATCTACCATGAATTCAATGCATTTAGCGCAAGAAATATTATTTCCTCTCAACCCCCCTCCCTCCATGTATATCTCACTCCATCTCTCCATGTTTGTCTCTCTATCTCACCCCTAATCATACACACTCTTTCTCCATCTCTTCATTTTCGCTCTCTCTCTATCCCTCTCCATTTTCCTCTTTGTATGTCTTTCTTCTTCTCTTCTTATCCCTCTTTCCCCTTCCAAATCCATATATTTTTCCTCCCTCTCTCCTCCTCTGTGTCAATTCCCCACTCTCCCTTTCTCTCGCAGCTCCCTCTTTGTCCCCCACCTCTCTCTCTCCTTCTCTCTCTCCAACCATGTCATTGTCTCCCTATCTCTCTCCTTCTCTCTATTCCCCCACTATATTTGTGTCACCTTGTCTCTCTCTTACCCTTCTATCCCTCACTCATTGCTCTTCTTCTCTCTCTCTCTTCATTCCTCCTCTCCCTTCTCCTTTCGTTTATCTCGCAAGAAATCAAATAGGACAAAAAATCACCATCTACATGGAAATCAATGCATCTAGTGTACGAATTATTCTTCCATATCTCCCCTCGCCATCTATATCTATATATCCCTCCATCTCTCTTCCTTTTCCTCTCCACCTAACTCCCCCAAAAAAAACATGTCCTTTCTCTCACCATATTTATCTGTCTCTCTTTCCCTCTGCTCTCCCTCTGTCTCTCTTCCCCTTCTCTCCCACTCTCCTCCCTTCTATCTCTCTTCCCTCCTCTCATATCTCCCTCTCTCTCTCCACCTTTATCTCACTCTTTCTTTCTTCTTACCTCCCTCTTTCTCTCCCTTCCTCTCTCCTTCTCTCTCTCACATGTTGGTTCTCTTCCTTCCTCTCTCTCCCTTTCTCTCCCACCTCCCTATGTCTCTCTCACTCATATCTCTCTCTCCCTCTCTCTCTCTTTTTTCCCTCCAACTTGGTCACTATTTCTCCTTCTCTACCCTTATTCTCTATATATTTCCTTATTTATCTCTCCATATCACCACAAAAATATACATACTCTCTCCATCTCTCCCTTGTCACTCCCTCTATCTCTCCACTTTATCTCCCTACGTGACTCTTCTTCCCTCTATTCTTTCCTTCCCACTCCACTTCTCTATCCCCGCTCTCTCCTCATATCTCTCTCTCTATTCTCCCTCCAACTCTGTCACTATCTCTCTTTCTCTCCTCCTCTTCTCTCTATCTATCCTTATGTATCTCTCTATCTCACCCCAAACATATACTCTCTCTCTCTCTCTCTCTCTCTCTCTCTCTCTCTCTCTCTCTGATTCTTCTTCCCTCCAACCCTTTCCTTCCAACTCCACTTCTTTATCCCTCCCTCTCTAATCCTCTATCTCAAGTCCTCTCTCATCCTTCTTCTCTCTCCCTTTCTCTTCCTTCCTCTCAATCCTTCTATCTCTTCACCTCTACCACTCTTTTCCTTTGTTCTTCCCTCCAATATATATCTAGAGTTAATATATATTATAATATAACAAATTTAATATTTTATTATATTTAATATTTCATTAATCATACATTATCAAAATTTATATATTAATATTAATAATAATATTAGATTTAATGATATTTTTTACATGGTATGATAACAAAATATTCAAATATTACAACTTTGAGGTGGAAATATTTATGTCTTTCGAGATTTTAATATATCCATAGGATATAGTTTTCCTTTTCAACATGAACTTTACAAATATTTAATTAAAATAAATATTAAAAGATTTTGGAGCAAGATTTTTTATTCTTTATGTTGAATTAACAATTTTACTTTATTTTATGAAATGATATTGACTTTAGTAAAGAGTGAAAATGTTTAAAATTTTTGCCGATTTGGAATTTTAATGTTTAAAATTTTATGTTGAAAGCAAATTTATGATCCATACAAATTTAAAGTGTATAATAAAATAGCCATTAAACACATAACATAAATGTATTATAATTCTTTTTTCATTGATTTCTAACATAAAAAAATTAACTCATAGAGAACTTCATTGTTCTTGCAGATATTCCATGGACACTTACTACGTTTATCAATTATCATGTAAAACAAGATTCTTACATCAATTAAACTATAAAAAAAAATGATACGATGCTAAACAATGATGCGTTCTTCTTAAATCAATTGTCACGATTCAGAGATGATTTATAATATGAAATAACATAGGATGAAAAGCTTGGCTTAAAATGAACACATTATCATATTATATGTTTTTTTCATGACAAACTCTATCCATCGTGAATAATTGAATTTATGGGAATTTGTTGATGCACTACGCTTTTATAACTGTGTGAAACTGTGACAAAAACAATGCAACAAAGTACTAATCATATGGAATCAAGGTTCTATGGTATAATCAAAACAGTAGACGTTGTAAACTTTATTATAGGTTAGAGTTTGTAATGTTATGTTTCTCATACTACATTTCGTCAAAATATATTAAAGTGCATACTAAAATAATTAAATTGCTATAAAATATAGAAATTATTAAAATATGTGTTTATAAAATAAAATTTAATTAATTAAATAAAGAGATTAAAATATGTTTGAATTTTTTCATAAATGATAACTATTTAGGTGAGAAGATGAATATTTAAGTGATTTGGATTGAATTATTATTTTTGATCTATTTTGATGTTCTCATATTGGGAAAATTGGAGGAATTAATTTACAAGATCAATTTTATTAAGTTTTTTTTTTATGACAAATTGGGGTTTAAAACGTTCCAGAGGCAATCTAAGGAATTTAATGATTTTTTGGGGGTTATGAAAAACTCTCACATGTGGCATACCCTTTGGAATAGTTTTAAATGAAGATACGTTTCCAACGATGCAAGAAATACTTTCAATCCAATAGGTATGGAAAAGTTATGCCACCTAAAAGTTCACTTTCATGTTTTATCCACCACGATTTAACAGTATGCCACATTAGCCCCATTTCTCATGAAAAATGGGCTAGCAACATGACGATGATGAAAAAGGCTTTAGAAGGGTCAATATTGTAAATCTAGTTAAGAGTTGAAGGAGTCATACTTAACCACTAGTTGCATATTGAGTTGAGTTATAACCGTACCAATAGGAAGAAGTAGGTTCCATGCTAATCGGGTGTATATTGTTCCATAGATGGGCACAATAACTAAAATGGACAGATAGAGACAATTTATAGTGTTTATTAACCCATGCTTCAGTGGTATCACTCCTTTGAGTATGCACTATTTTAATTAAGAGATAGAGATAGTAGAGTAGTCTCACCTTCCAGCTGATGCATAAGAGTTTAACAAAGCATATATTGTGTTTTTTCATTCATATTTATTTTCTCATATTATAGTTCTTTGAATGTTGAGGAAAGAAATGGTAACTTAGTAGATTTAGAAATATAAGGAAAGTTAACCCTCATATAATAGATATTTTGGTTTCAATATATTTTTATAAAATATGTTGTGTTGAACTATCTAGTGAAATATCCACAATAGTCCATTTATCATATTTGTATTTGTAGATGGTGTTGGATATTGCCAACATACAGGGGATCTCCCCGATATGATGTCCCAAATAGACCTTAGGTCCCAATTAGACCTCACACCATTTGGTGTAGGAGTCCCATCCAGAAATACAACTTGACAGTCATTTACCTAGAGATTTTCCTTGGCTTAAGCGATTAGCATTAGCGAGTAGCATGCATGTTCTTTTGAATGAGCAATAGAGTGTACCTTGTGAAATTTTCATTTGTATATGTATCAAGGTTATTTCTTTGCAAGGGAGAGAAAGTGATATTCTAAAACAAAAATAATATTACGGCTCGAGTGGAGATACACACACATAAATAAGAAAGGATTGTTAAGCATCAAGTGAAGTAGTTCACATAGATGCAATGGTCTTTAAATCATCACAACAAATTTCCAACAAGTTTAGCACAAAAGTCACCAGAATAGTTCAATTACTTTAGTACATATGAAAGCCAGTGTAAACCAAAAAAATTAGAAGAATACTCTCAAAATATCCACAATTCATGCATGAAATTGTGTTGGTGGAATGTCTTCAAGTATTAAGAAAAAATTCCAAAATACATAAGTACAATTAATACCACTAGCACTCATAATGGAGAATTGGAGCCACTACTTTCTCCCCCATAATACTATCTCTATCTTTGTAATTCCTCATGGAAGAATCCATGGTTAAAATTACTTTTCTTGAGGAATGATGATCATTTTATCACTTGAGGCATGCACTTTCATATCCTCATGGCTCTTCACATTCCAAATTCTAATTACCTTTGGAATTCTATAGCTCTTTGAATTACATGTATTTTAGACTTATATACATGACTCTTTTTTCCATACATGACCTTTGGAGTTCAAATTCTTTGTATTTACACTAATTACATTATTACATCGTAATTTCCACATCATAGTGTGGTGAGGACATGACAAGTCATTATCACTAATGACTAGCACTCATAGTGACTAATGACATGGAATTTCTTCAATAGGTGACAAGGTTTCCATTTTTGTCTTTTATCTTTTATGCTACTTTCGTGTCATTAATGTCTTCACCCTACAAAGGGTCTTTAATCACACACGATCTTTAGGGTCCTTCAATCATCAAGATTTCAATGTGTTCTTTCAACTTCTTGAATGATTCCCTGGATTGCCTTATTTTCTCGATCTTCTTAATGCATCTTTGACATGTTTTTCTTGAAATACCTACAACTATAATCACCCTGAAAAATCTCCTACCCTTACATGTTTTATGCAAATTCCTTATTTGTGACTTAACAGTGTGCTTCAAATGACCAAGGAGGTCATATGTTTTCATGAGGGTGAGGCTAATACAAATGTTGCAAAGACTTGAAAAGGCCATGTTAGAGAGTGATTAAAACAAATATGATCCCATCGATCAAGGTCAACATGTATATAACCAATTCGCATGACATTGAGGTTGAGGGAATGAATACAAATAATGTCACATTACAAATTACACCCCATTTTGATAAGTGAAGATAAGAAAGAGATCACTTGATTATATATATATATATATATGTATATACATATATACATATATATATATATATATATATATATATATATATATATATATATATATATATATATATATATATATATATATATGTATATATATGTGTCAAAATTATTGACACCCTTGTTGGTGTGACAAGGGGTACAATCCCCTATTCGGAAATCAAGAAGAAAAACACAGTTAAACCATTATTTATATGGTATTTTAAAATTAAAAATTTGAGAAGAAAAATACAAGAGATTATAGGGTCACTGTTATATTCAAAGGGAATTCAATTTAGACAATACATTACACATGTTATTGAATCTATCAGAACATGAAGTTATAGAAAATAATTGGTAAATAGAAATTAATACATGTATTATAAAAAAAAAATGCACTATATAACTTCATGGTAAGTTAATAGGATACTATATGTTATTTCTAAGGGATGTTATAGCATTGGCTTGGAATGGTGATCAAAGAATAATGTTTAAAAATTTTGAGATAATTTGGAAAAGGATGGGCTATTGTGCATAAAGTTACATTTAAAAATAATAAAATAATAATTACATTAACAAAATAAAAAATAATAAAAAATAAAAAAATAATGTTTTCCAAAATAAAATAAAATAAAATACTTCAATTTCCACCTTAGTTTTACACCAATTTTATACAAAAATATAAAGTAATTCAAAGGAATAAAAAATTTACTTTTTATTATGAAGAGGATATGAGATTCCTCCACAGTAAAAATGATATTATTGATATTATATGTTGTAATTCATTGTATGTCTAGTTAACATATAATATGTAAAACAATAAAATATTAATAAAAAAAAATTAATCTGAACCATAAATAGAATATTTCAATGTAGATATTAAATAATACAATCTTATATCAACATTATATAGAAAAAATAAAGCAATTTAAATTATATATATATATATATATATATATATATATATATATATATATATATATATATATATATATATATATATATATATATATATATCTATATATATATATATATATTCATTTTCCATTGTGTGGGATAAGTATAATTTATTTCATTCTTAACATGTATTTGATATATAATATTTAAAAATATTAATTCAACTCATGAGGGACATTTCTAATTCCTTTAACTTTTAATACAGAGTTCACATGTAATTTTTTTTTTAATATTAAGAATAGAAGTAATTCAATTTATACATACATAAACATAAACAAATATACGTGTAATATCGATGCATCCACACACATTAATATAGAGAGATCCATTTATATAAAAATAAACAAATACATGTAAGATACACACACACATATAGAGAGAGATCAGAGAGACGGGGAGAGGGAGTGGTGGGGGATAATGATAGATTTTTTCTTGATCTAAATATGAGTGGGAGATAATAATATATCATTTCTATATCTCACTATAATGGGGCATGTATTAACATTTTAATGTTGAGAATATGAATCATAAAAAAAATATTGCAAAACATTTTATTAGAGTGTTGGCAGTGTTGGACCCACCAACATTTAGGGGATCTCCCCGATATGAAGTTCGAATTAGACCTCACACTATTTTGTGTAGTAGTCCCATCTAGAATATGACCGAGTTTCCGAAGAAGTGGGTTTTAAAGATGTGCCTTGGATGCAATAATGCATAGAGTGATGTATTTGTGACTTCAGGGAAACAAGTGTGTGACTGTGCTTAGGTTCAAGTGAAATGCGCGAAGGCTCTAACACACAAGGGGAGAGTGAGTGATACCCTTAGAAACCTTTAATAGTACACAAGTTGAAACGAACACACGAGCATAAAGACATCACAAGCTAGCTTGAAAAATAGTTCACAATTTAATTGTGCTGGAAATATATGACAAGACACATTCAACAAGATTTGTACTTAATGCAAACAAAGTAGTTCATAAGAATAAGCATAATTGAAATAACATATATTGCAAACCTAACAAGAATATTCCTACTATATTCACAACATATGCACGAAAACATGTTGGCTCTGAGATTTTAATAAAGTGAAAGTTCCAATCATACATATTACATTGACGAACCACTAGCCCAAATAGTGGAACGTGAAGTCTACACCTGCTCTTCCAAATAAATATATTCCCTCTATGCCACGGAGAAGACAAGGATCTCAACCAAACTTCCAAGCTCCTGATCCTAAGTAAAATTGAAGCCAAAAGTTTGGTTCCCAAAATCCTTTTACATGAGTTATCAGGACATATTTACAACAAAAGGGGTGACTATTCATCTCTCTTTTGTGACTCTTGGACTTATCCCATGAGTCTTCAACTTATTTACAAAATCATTCTTCACATTTCATAATTGACACTTGGAAATCCACTTACAGATAAATTAAAAAATAATATTACAATATGCTCATACCCATATAGGACAAAATTGGGTCGAGAAAAATACACAATATGATAATAGAAGGCATGTTAAGCTTTATTTTGGGGAAACTCCAGCTCAACAACTTCCACTTGTTATTTCTTGGTCACGTAATGGTGCCAATAATTTTACTACACAATGATTTCCCCAAATGATGCAATGGTATCAAACTGGAAGTGGATTTTAGCCTCGATGGCATCAGGGTACACTAATTTGGAGCCGGTCTGAGCTTCTTTCTTTTCAAGGAGAAACATAGTATTAATTTGGATAAGGACACCAATGTGATTTTTCTTATTATACCTATTCACTTCAAGATCTTGCTTCATGGTTATCTGTCTGCACTACTCCAAGTACTCTTTGATTTCCTGTGGGACCTAATTCATGTGTTTAGCCTCAGTGAGTGAGCCAACTGATGGGATGCTATGTGATTTCACCATCAAATCCACTCTATTATACAATTGTTCATATGGGGCTTGAATCCTGGCAATGAATGATGCAAGTTGTTTGTTATTATGGATGAGCATCCAAACCTTTGATTTCTCCAAGGTTTCTGCTAGCCTTACTTTCTTTCCCAATTCAAGTGGTGCACCTTTGTTTTGAATTGACCATTCATGCATGGCAGCAATAGTTGTATGAACAATCTTAAGAGTTTTGACATGATGTTTACACCTATGATACAAGTTGTACAAGTGGAAAATTTCCTTATGCATGGTGACAACTTATTCATACAATCTTTGCCTAGTTTCTCCTTGATTTATTCAGTATGGATTCCTTGAGTTCTTCCAAATAAAATTATGCGGGTGCTACGCTCTAAAATTTTGGTCGAAGTTGTTCAACCTCTTACCTAGTAGTCTACAGGTTCTTTTCCAACTAATTTTTTTAGCCATCATACTCTGGATTTGAATTTGTTGCTCCTACGAAGGCCAAGGTCATTGCCGCAATGTAATTTGGATTTCTTCTAGTGTTTGACACAATAAACCTGTCTCTAATGAATGCAGAATATGTGAGATCACTAGAAAATGTTTCTTCCTTTCTTTTACAATCTTCTTCTAAAGCTATTCATAAGTGAGATTGTATCTGGCCATAATTGGACCTTCATCAAGGGGAAAAATGTCCTCTTCCCCGCTTTGATCTTGCTCTGTTGCGTAATGGGAAGGAGAATGAATGGTGAGAAATTGTGTGCTTGGCATGAGGTCAACATCTTGTTTCAATGAATCTAGTTCCACCCCCATGTCATGAATCAAAATCAACTCTTCAATTTCTTGAGCAATGTCCTTCTCTTGCAATTGTTCACTCTCCTCTTTTGGTAGCCATTTATGCTCTTTCGCCTTGAATTTTTTATGTGAAACTTCTTATTTCTCTACTCTTCACATTTATTCTTCTTCCTGCCTCTTCCTTTCTTCCTCCAATCCCTTTCACTCTTATTATTCTCTCTTCTTATGTTCTTCTTCCTGCATCCTTTGTTTCATATTCTTATCTACTAATATGAGCACTTTCAGAATTCTCGGTTTCAATTTAATCTTGTAGCTTCGCTCTCCCTCTCAAATATATGCAACCTTCCTTTACCCTTTTAATGCACTAGTTTTTGCCTTTTGACTAGTACTACCTCTGGGATGACTTTTTTATGCAGAGTAACCTATGATGTTCCAACGAAGCTAACCAACTCATGGGACTTGGAGGCATTATAAAAATTATTTCGTGCTTCCTCCTTAGTTTTTTAGAATGTCCCGCTTGTCCACTGGAAATGAATCCCCACAAAATGGTATTTTCAAACATTCCTTGCATCATACTTATTGAAGTCCATAATTTTGAATGCGTAATTTTCTATTTCCTTACCTTCAGTGTCTGTGACTTTCAACTTTTTGATTTCGTACAATCTTAACAGCATAGGAAGAGCTGGCCAAGGTTCTTTCTTCTTCCTATGTAGAACTATTGATAACCCTATGGAATGATGGCATTCAACTCTTGCATGACTAAATTATCAGTGGCATACTTTGATAGATTATGGTGAGACATTTGTCCGCTGAACACTATGAGGAATGTGCCATACGATGAGGAAAACCAATCCGTTATCTCTGAAATTTCTTTCGTTTCCCCATGTGACATGCAAGGTGGCTCTTCCTCAGAGATAAAATTGTATTATGGAATGAGGAAGTGATCATTGATTCGTTCCATTACTCCTTTGTGGCTATACTCTAAAAGAAGCTTGCAATAGATGTGCATGACATGCTCTCATGGTGTCCAAGTCCAATTCTTGTGAGGAAATGAATTGTGAGCAAAGATTTCATTCGGTTGATAGGTATACATGTAATATATAGCTTTCTTTCCCTTTCGAGGATTCAGGGCATTAGCTACATGGATATTCAGTTGTCAAGCCAACAAGTCTCACCAATTGAATTGGTTTCCTTCGTTCACAACCGGGTTCTATAAAAAATCCATCCCTTAAGGGAAGGTATTAGTACTCTACTGTCCATAGATTTTGCAACAGAACTATCAAGAGAATATAGGCCCTCCTAAGAGATCTTGTCTTCTATGAGTTCGTGGGTGTCTAATGGAACTTTATTGGCTCTTTTACACAACTTTTCAAAATGTCCTTTGTGCTCAAGTACTTGGCGATGGCATAAAAGTAATAATCCATGAGTGTTTCTAGCTCTGGTAGATGGTACATGAGATGGTAATTTGGTGCCAAAAAAGAAACAAGGCTTTTTCTGCTAGAATTGTTTAGAGTCAAAATATTGGGATTTGTATGTGGAATTATGCAACTGAAAATGTTTGCACATTGGAAATTCAGATACCTTATGCAACCAAGAATTTTGGAAATTGATATACACCTTTTTGTCCTCCATATATGCTTAGAAGGTTTTTTCTGATAAAACATCCTTTAATTTGTGCCATGTGATACATGAATCCTTTTTTATGAACAGTTGAGTATCTCCAAAATCTAGTAGGTTCATTAGAGTACTCCCAAATGCCTCCCTCATGCTTCTTTCATTGGTATCCTTTTAAGAAAATATTTTTGGTTCCATGATGACAATGACTTATGAATATAATTTCCCAACAACTGAAATACCTATAGGAGGAAAATGAACTCATGCAAATGTTTAATTAACTTCAACAAAGTGAATCACAAAGAAATATCACAACAACAACTAAATGACTGAAGGGAAGGATTACACAATTATTGAGGTGAAAGGTGGGGAAATAGTTGTACGAAGTGTGAATTGAATAATATTAGTAGCCAGGGGAGAAACTTGAGGCATGGGACTGCATAATGCACAGTCTCTGTCTGGGAAGGCTGAGAAAAATAACTCACATTGCACATTTTTAATGGCCAAGGGAAAAAATTAAGCCCTGGAACTGTGAATATCCTACTTGGTTTAGCATGGTACTATGCATTGTATAATATCAGTGACCAAGCATACATATTGAGCCTCGGAGTTTCATAATGCCCAAATAGACAAGGAAATGGGTGGCCAAGGGAAGGATGGATATGACGGGAAACTAGAATATTTGAGTGATGGTGCAATTTAGGGTTAAGGTATGAATAAGGATAGATATATCAATGCAAATATAGTGCATATATCAATATGGAAAAGTTAAAACTAACTTGCATGGAGAATCGTCAAAATGATGACCACAGGTGGGAAAAAACACAAAAACTAATGCAACAATTGTAAAAGGTGAATGAAGGAATAGACCAACACTTATACAAGATAATCTAAGTTAAAGGATGAGAAAACATCAAAATAAATAATTCAAAAATGCCTCACATAATCGAAACGACAAAAAGAGACAGAAAAGGCAACAAGAAAAAATCACGAGGAAAAGCACTACAAACTCCACTAAATATTCCTTGATATGTTCAAGAAACTATATCTCCAATATCGAATGTAAAAATTATCTCTAGGGGTGCCCATTATATATATCTTTGTTGAATAAGTTTTATGAAAAACATGCCTAAAATTAAGGAAAAATCGACACTTGGAAAATGTCCAAAAATAAAAATTGTGTCATACTTCATGAAGCTAATTATTCTCTCCCTATTTTATAGGGATTTCCTTTTTCCTTTTTATTTTTTGGTAAATCAACCATTCATGTTGAAAAAAAGGAATGCGAAGTTTCCAATCATTGGGAAACTTCTTGAATTAGTGTATTGCACATTTTCTGAACTCAAGGGAAGCTTTGCATAGTTTCTGAGCTTAATATTGGATTGTCTCCCAGAATTGTGCAGTTTCTAAGCTCAAGGTTGGATTTCCTGTATGGATTGCACAATTTTGATCCTTAAGGCTCACATTCCTTCTAATATTGTGCAGTTTTTGGAGGGAAGACTAAAAATGTTGCAAAGTCAAGAGTTATCTTGTGTGTGAAAGGCATCAAACTCGAATCAAATCATCATAAACACATCATGAAAATATAAGTCTGGATCATGGAATGTGAAAAAAATTGGAGGGTGGTTGTAGCAACTACAACACTTGGCAACATAGTGGTAGAACTCAAGCTCTATATATGGGTCTTGACTCGTGGAAACTGTGTACAACTCTTCCAGAAGTATTGTTCAGTACATTGATCACCATAGCTTCTTTACTTAGCTTCAGTTAAATATGTAGTCCCTACCATTCTCTTCGTCAACGACACACTTAACAAAGCCAATTCAAACTCAATTGTTTCGATTGGGGATGAAGATTATATAGATACGAAAGTGAATTAGGATTTTCAGAGTCTTGCTTTTCATCTTTGGTGTTACTCTTCTGCCAGAAGGTCTAGAAATTACCCCGACAGAGTCACTTAAAGGACATAAGCATTGCTCCACTACCAGCAAGCCTAGATAGTACCCTGACGAAGTGCTTCAACTCCCTGCGTAGGAATCCTTTCTCTTATTTCACCCTTTTCTTTATTTTTCATTTTTTTAATTTTTTCATAGAATTGTGCATAGGAACTTATTGATTTCATGGGGTGTAAGAGGGAGCTCGAATTATTGAGAGGAAAAGAGGTCGTCCCTTTAGAGAAGGATATTTATACATCTCTGAAATGTATTTCACTTCTTAAAGATTCCTCCCCTCTTTACTCTACTCAACTCAGTTGAAAAGTAAATATGATCAATTTTAAAAACTGATATAGAGTAGGCGGTGCTAGTTATGGATTCAAGCATAGTAATTCCACTAGGGCAGAATTTCTCTGTAAAGAAAGCATTTTCCATAAAATTATCAACAAGTATTAATAGTAGCACAACTTCCTTTCAAACTTCATCATTATTTCTTCAGGAACCAAATACGACCTGATGCAAAATATATCCTATGATGACAAGGAAAGGAGAGAAAAGGAGTAGGGTGGAAGCTAAAACAAAAACAAAACAAAAATAATAAAAGATACAACTACTCCTACTCCTAAACTAACCAAGAATAGGAAAGACTTAAGTGAAATGAAACTTCCAGTGAAACCACCATCGTATAGGTTGACCTATAAAAGCGAGGGAATCTATATCAAGAAATATATAGAAGAATAAAAACAAACAAGAAAGATAGATTGATACATGCCAGAACATTCTAAGTTTGAAATTGCATGCACAAAAATATAGAATAAAATTTCATGTAAGGCACTCTACGGATGAATTATGGTGTTTGAACGCACTACAACAAGATGAAATATGAGAGTGATACTTCCAACTTCCAAACTCGAAAAACATAAAGAAATTAAAAAAAATAAAATTTGAAAACATGCTTTCTAGGTATCATTCCTCAAATGATTGAGTGATAGGACCATGAAAAAAAAATGGAGGGTGTGAAAATTGAGATACAGATTGATTTTTAATTTTCACGACAAATTGACGATGATCCTCGAAAGATAAAGGAATTTCTTGATCAATATTTGGACTATCATCAATGCTACAAGAACCTGGAATAACCATCAGCATGGGTTGAAGTGCCTCGACAGCTTGTAGTAGTTCTAAAATATCAGAACATATATCATCAAAAACCAGTGGATTACGAATATCAACAATAGAAATATCATAATTATGACTAGGTGAATCGATAAATAAATCATGACAACCATGATCAAAATGCTCAAGATTGAAAATAGAGGCATCCTCATGATCTGATGCATCATAAAGAGAGGAAGAATGAAAACATGAAATTTCATACTTTATTTCTTGAGAATGATCAGATGACATATTGGGAAGATCTTGGAAAGAAGATTTTTCTTCTCCATATTTGGATGTAAAACTGAAATTCCACAAGTTATGTGTATGATCAAAATTAACATCATCATAAACTCACCATTCGAAAGATTCATTAGGAACGGCATAGTTGTGGAATATGTTAAGATAATGAGGGAGAGGTTCAAAAGGAGAATTATCAACTTTCATTGCAGATTCTTGTTCAAAAATAGTCTCCCACACATAATGATCATAAAAGATATTGCAAGTTTTTTTTTTGACACTAACTCCATCCTAAATTGGATCCTCATGAACATCAAAAGAAACGACTAAAACTGATGAAACAAACAACTCAAATTTGGGAGGACCAAAATAAACAATAAATGGAGGAAAAGGAAAAAAAATGTCACCAGAGAAATCAAACTTAGTCTAAAATTGTGTTAGAATTCTAAAAATGTATGGTTGGATAAGGTGGTGAGAGATCAATGTAGGGACTATAAATTTCTCCAACCTCAACCTCCGTAAATTAAATTGTTTGATCAGGGGAAGACAAAGAGTCACTTGGGACAACAACTTCCTTTGTCGCAGATTTAGAAGCTCCATAACCATTGTACATTGGGATACTTTTGAAAGACTCATATTCATTCGGATTCATGGAAATATGGAAAATAAATTCAAACTTCTCTTTCTTTAAATTCCAATCGATATAATATTCAGAAAATTCATAACAAAAATGAATGAAATGATCATTAAAATAGTTAAGAGATTCATCGGTGCTTTTCTCAAACACATTATTCTATTGAAAACATATTTATAATCATACATGTCAAAGGCGTGATAAATCTCATTGACAGGATGTTCCAAACAATGTATAGAATCATTTGGAAATATGTAACACCATTCCTTTAAGCACGCTTTGAAAATGAGGACAAAAAACCTACACGTAGTATCCTCACAGTGAATATTATAAATGGTACAAAATTCAATAAATTGAGTGGTGTGATCGAGAATGGCTCTTCCACCCTCACTGTCAAATTTTATATGTGACAAGTCATTGTTTATTCCCACGAGAACTTTTATATTTGCAATTATGGAAAAACATGTCACGGTTAAGATATGGGAAGAAGCCATTTAAAGACGTGAAAAGTTCAAACAGACTTCGTGGGCTCAAATTTTCATATGGACCTCCTTTTAGCGCCATAAATTTTGATGGTGCTGGATTTTCCAACATTCAGGGGATCTCCCAAATTTGAAGTCCCAATTAGACCTCACTACATTTTATGTAGGAGTCTCATCCAGAATACGTGTAGTATCCAAAAATGGAGAATGCAATATTACTCAAACATAATATGAGAACTGCAACAAGATAAACAATAAATATGAAGACAAAAATATAATATACAGAGAAGCTAAGCCATTTTATTCATTGGAGATAGATTACAGTTACAACAATGTAAAAATAAAGGTACTCTAGCCAAAGAAGTGGCCTAGAATGACCCTGCAAACATGATACAACTAGCACTGCATAGCTAGAGATCTACAAGAAGCAATACTGCATTGTCCCTTTTTCCGATGATGTACACATAGCCGCTAAAAAGGGAAATGCTGATCTATGGAGCTCAGGAGCTCTGATGATGCCAAGATTCAAGATCTGGACAATGTGATGGAAACCTAGGATAACCTAGAAAAGTATTTTCCAGATCTATGAGTTTGGAAAATCACCCTCCTAGGGTTTGATCCTTTGACTGTTGGGTTATGTAGATATAAAGCTAGATCTGATCCAAATATGGGTGCAGTATGTTATACAAACAGATCTAAGCTTTGATGGTTGATCCCTCCTTCAGATCTCCAAGCTAGGAGCTTGGGATCTTGTCTCTTCTTCCTCCTCCTTCAAGATGCAGCAACTGAAAATGAAAATTCTAGGAAAATTTTGTTGTACAAGAGGGAGAGACTCAATGCCTGCTAAAATGTGCTGCAATATGCTCCAGGCCGATGGAAACAATGATGGCAAGATGAGGGGGCAATCATTCACAGGATTACAAGCCTAATAGCTGGGTAACTTTTCCTCTGATCTTAATGATGGATCGTAATCTTGATGGGACTGTTGCTGATAGGAGGTAAATATTTTTTTTCCTGATGCCAGATCTGAAATGAGGCCCTAGGGTTTCTGATCTTGAAGTCCAAGGTTATAGGAATAATCCTTCACTGGTTCTCCAGTTGAAATACTTAAGACAACCTCCTCCTCCCAAACTGATCTTCACTGAATTGCATAATTCCTGAAGGTATGTGTTCTACATAGAGTGTAAATGGTGTGGCACTAATTCCTAATGATGAATGGAAGGTCAAAATAACCTTCCCAGGGTAGACACACAAGTCCTTCTTCTGTAAGGGTGGGATTCCTGCTCGGGAACACCCTGTGCTAAACAACACTGAAAACTTAGCTAAACAGCATAAGAGTGTATGGAAATGTCACCTAACAAATCCATATCTAAACAAATCAACAAATCATAAACTAAAGCATGCCTTATATTTTTCCTTCATCTCCCTTTTATAGTTTATGAGCCTTCCCATGCCTTGGCCCACCTCCAAACTGTGTTGTGCATGTGGACATAATCCTCCATGTTTGAATGTGTTGTCTCTCCAAGTCCTCCATCATGTCTACATGTAATGTGCACCTTCTCCATCACGTGTGCATTAATTGCACTACTTCCTCCATCACTTCATCATGAATTCTCTATGATCTTACATTAGATTTCGTCCATGATCTCATTTGACTGCTTCAATCTCCATGATCTATCTCATTAATGAGTCATGATCTCCATACCTTTCACATTAGTATCTGCTCCACTACTCCATTATGTAGATCTATGTTTAATTAATCCACATTCACACATCAAATGTGGATCTTATTCATATTTGAGGATTATGGGTCCCTCCACCCTTTTATTTACTTAATTAAATAAGAAAATTAAGAACTCTAATATTCCAAATATCTTGTGAAAATTTAGGAATATTACAATACGACCTCCTTGCTGGAGTAGTAGGTTTTAATGATGTGCCTCAGAGGCAATAATGCATAGGGTGGTGTATTCGTGACTTCAGGGAAACAAGTGTATGACTCTATGGAGGGTCAAGTGTAATGCAAGATGTTTATAACACGTGAGGGGAAAGTGAGTGATCCCCTTAGAAGCCTGTAATAGTACGCAGCATGATAGGAACACATGAGGATAAATACATCACAAGCTAGCCTACAAAATAATTCAAAAGTTAACCGTGGTGGAATATATGAAAGCACACATTCAACAAGATTCGTACTTAATTAAAAATAAATAGTTCATAATCATAAGCGTAAGTGAAAGAACATATATTACAAACATAACAAGAATATTCCTACTATATCCACAACCTATGCATGAAAATGTGTCATCTCTGAGATTTTATCAAAGTGAAAGTTCCAATCATACATATACCATTGAAAAACCCAAAGAGTGGAACATGAAGTGTACACCTACTTCTCCAAAGAAATATACTCCCTCTATTCTACGGAGAAGCCAAGGATCTCAACCAAAATCCTAAGCACTTGATCCTAAGCTAAAATCCTAACTAAAATATTGGCTCCAAAAATCCATTTACATGAGTTATAAGGACATATTTATAACAAAAGGGCTGACTGTTCATCTCCCTTTTATGACTCTTGGACTTCTCTCATGATTCTTCAACTTCTTTACAAATTGAATCTTTGCATTAAACAATTGACACTTGGAATTTCACCTACAAATTATTTACAAAATATTATTGCCATATACTCATACCCATATAGGACGAAATTGGGTAGAGTCAACTAGACAACCTAATCAAACAAAACATGTTAAGATTGAGTTTGGGGAAATTCCCCCTCAACAAATTCCAATTGTTTTTTCTTGGTCACGTAATGATAGGTCACACTTTGTACTGTGCAGTAAATTCCCCAAGTTGTGTGATGGCATCAGGTTGGAAGTAGAATCTAGCCTCCATGGAATCCGAGTACACGGATTTGGAATCGTTCGTAGTTTCCTTGTTTATTAAGAGAATCATAGTATTGATTTAGACAGGGCCACCAATGTACTTCTGCATATTCTTCATGTTCAATTTAAGATCTTCTTTGGTGGCAATCTTTCTGCATTGCTCCAAGTACTCTTCAATCTCCTTCCTAACTTGATTCCTATGTTTAGCGTCAGTGAGTGAGCCAACTAGTGGGATTCTATGTGATTTTACTATGAAATCCACGTTGTTATAAAATTTTGCATATGAGGCATAAATGTTGAAAATGAATGAGGCAAGTTTTTTGTTATTATGGATGAGCATTTGAACATTTTCTTTCTCCAAATTTTCCTCTTGCCTTGTTTTCTGTCCCAATACAAGTAGTGCCCCTTTTTATTGAATTGACCATTCATGCAAGAAAATAATAGTTTTTTGAACAACTTTAAGAGTTTTGACATGATATTTTCACTTTTTTTGCAATTCATGCAAGTGCACACTACCTTATGCATGGTGAAAATTTCTTCATACAAGCTCCACATAATTTCTCCCAATGTTGATACTTTTCCAAGTATGGATTCCTTCAGTTCTTCCAAAAAAAAATTTGTGGGAGTTGCATTCTAAACTCCTGATTGGAGTTTTTCAACCCCTTTCCTAGTAGCCTATTGATTCTTTGCCAACTATTTTTTCTCGGCCATCAAGTACTTGGTATTTGACTTTGTTGCTCCTATGAAGGCCAAATTGGATATGACAATTCAATTTGGATTTCTTTTGGTGTCTGTCACAATCACCCTTTCTCTCATGAATGTGAGAGATGCGATATTGTACAAAAAATGTTTCTTCCTTACTTTACAATCCTCTTCTGAAGCTCATCGTAAGTCAGATTGTACATGTCCATAGCTGGACCTTCATAAAGCAGAAAAATTTCATATTCATCCCTTGGAGCTTGCTATGCTTCCAGAGAGGGGGGAGAGTGAATGGTGCATGATTGTGTGCCTAATCAGGTCAACGTATTGGTTCAATGGCTCTAGTTCCACCTCTTTTTACTGAATCACAATTAACTCTTCAATTTCTTGAGTGAGCTCCTTGTCTTACAACTATTTAGTCTCCTCTTCTGGTATCCAGTTCTGCTATTCTTCCTTACTCTTCATTTGTTCCTCCAATACCCTTTTCTATTGTTCTTCCCACTCCTTCTGTTGTGATTCTTGCATCCTACGTTTACCCTTTTTCTTTGCTGCTATGGTCGCTTTCAGAAATATTGTATCTGATTTCATCTTGTGGCTTCGCCCTCTCCCTATACTATATGGAACCTTCCTTTTACCCTTTCATGCACTGGGTTATGCCTTTCCACTGGTAATGCCTCTTGAATGACTTATTTATGTGGAGTAACTTGTGATGTTCTAGGGAAGCTGACTGTTTCACGGGAATTGGAGGCATTATAAAAATTCTTCTATGCTTCCTCCTGAGGTCTGTAGAATGTCCCTCTTGGCCATTGAAAATGAATCCCCACACAATGGTCATTGAAAACATTCCTTGGCTCGTGTGAATTGAATTCCACACGACTGAATATGAAATTTTATATTTCCTTACCTTTACTGTCTGCGACTTAAAAATTATTGATTTTATACAATCTGATATGCATAGGAAGAGTGGGCCAAGGTGCTTTCTTCTTACTATGTAGAACTATTGATAACCTTATGGAAATATAGTGTTATCACCAAAAAAATGAAGCATCATTTAACAAAGTCATATAGGTTAATATGTCAAAGTTAGGGTTGTAGGATTCATTCTTTATATACTTGGTCAAGGAAAGTTTTAATTTTTTCTTGTTTAAGCTTACCTTAAGGTCCAAACCCACTCACTTTCAAGTCCCCTCATGTCACATCGCTCATAATTTTCTGATAGATTTCAATTCCCAATATTTTTGTACCAAAATAGTTGTTTTAGCCAAGAAACCATAGTTTCATAGCGAAATACACTGAGAAATGCCACTTTTCGCTACGAAACTGCTGATAATTTCATAGCGAAAACCTCTTGATTTACACTAAACATGCTATGAAAGTGTGGTTTCGTGTCTGTCTTGTCAGATTAGCCGTTAGGTGTTAGAATATCATTGGGAAAGGGTAAGTTAAATACCATTCGAGTCATTGAGGGATAAAATCAAAGTACATGGTCAGGTTTGATGTCATCATCACCATTTTAGGCAGGTATGAGTCATAACTATGTTATGAGTGGACATCGAACTTCAAAATATTTCCTAATTCTGTCATTTCTCATTATTCATTTCTTCTTCGCATGATATCGAGCTCTGGAGAGCTATTGCATTGAGCCAAAGCTGTGGCTGGTGTTTTCAAAGGTTTACAAACATCACTAATTAATTGAGGCTAAAAATGATCAAGCAGGGCTGAGAACTATCAAGTGAGGCTAAGAAGGCGTTAAAGAAAACATGGCAGAGAAAAAGAAGGTCAAATAACTGTGGACAATGTCTAAGATATGAACCAGTAGATATGAATCTGATCAATGAAGACCCAACAGCTGTAGAAGTCTCAAGAAGGACAGGTTTCTTACGGTTTTGTGAAACATTACAAGGCTTCCATGTACAGGTTTCCAAAGAATTTTCTTTAAAATTCAATGGAACAGCTACCAAAGTGGGGATGCTTAATTTTTCCATTATACCAGAGGTAATTACAGTAGCAACAAGAATTCCAAGGGGACAAGAAAAGTGGTTCAAAGGGTTCAAGTTCAACATGGAGTAGTTCAAAGAGTTTATGAAGCCTGAAAACAGTGAAATGGACCTTACTAATGAAATTCCAGGGAGTTGCATGAAGGATAACTGCTCAAAATTGCTTCTCATCATCCAAAATTATTTTACTTGTGAAGGTAGACATCATAAATTCTACTCATACCATTTCAAACTACTCCTACACTTTACTGGTAAGATATCTCTTGATGTGTCATTCTATTTACATAGAAGTTTATCAAAAATGGTAGATAAGGTCCAAGAAAAATATGAAGGGAGTGATACTTCATTGTTTCATCATGGTTTAATGAAACTACTGGTTTTAGATGAGCTTCAAAGACTAGGCAGAGACTGGTCTTCATTTTTGTTTGTTAGTGGTTTTGAGTTGGATTCTTTTACTCCTTCAAGAACTCCTAAACCTAGGAGAATCACATCACCCTTAGTAGCAGAACAAAGTGAACCATTGGTGGCAGAACCAAGTGAACTAGAAAGAGTATAACCAAGTGAACCAATCATGATGGAAACATAGAAATTGCAGAGTTTTGATACACCCAATGTACCACCTACAAAACAAAAATCAGAAGTGGTCAAACTTGCAAAACAAAAACAAGTTGTGAGTAAACAAGGAACCAAAAGGATTACAAGGATTAAAACAATGGGTGTAGAAGATAGAGTAGTAGCTAAAGGAAACCTAGAATACATATTACATGCCATTGACATAGAAGAGACTCCTATATTCCAGGCTGAGGTTATAGAGGAAGGTGGACAGAAATTAAAGAAATCCAAATCTGCAAAGAAACTAGAATTTGAAGGAGAAGCTACAGGTTTTACGTTCCAAGAAAGAAAGCCCATGACAAGGCATGCTAGAAAGTTATTAGAGAGAAACAAAGAGGTTCATCCACCTACTGACATAGTTCAGACACCACAAGACATCATTGATCTTTCATCACCTGCAGAGAAATATTCAGTTAGCAAGTCAAAGAAAGGAAAAGAGAAAGTAGTGAAAAAAACAGAGTTTGAACTCCTTAAAGAACAATTGAAGTTGGCCAACCATGAGATTTTTGTTATAATGAAAGAAGTAAGGAGACACAATTTCCAGAAGCTTCATTTTGAAAAGATGAAGGAGATTTGGGAAAATTAGGTTGACAGTGTTTCCAAGACCCTAGATGATACACAACAATTTATCAAATGGACCATGCCATTGAGAAAGGAGGTGAAAAATGTCAGGAAAATGAACTTGCATTTGAAATATTCTAACAAGAAGTTGAAGGATCAGGTTAAATACCTCCAGGAACATCTTGAACTAATTCATGAGAAGTTGGAGAAAAAATGTCTTAAAATGACAGTAGTTGAGGATCCAATTGCTCAACTAATCATCAATGAGGAATAAACCCCTCAAGAGACATAGTGTGAGCTGTTTTATGATTTTGAAGGCTAATGGCATGTTAGAAACAAGTTTTTTTCACATAGAAGGTATTTTTTGAAGCTACACAAAATTGTGGATTTCTCACTGTTTTCAGCAATTTCATAGCGTTCCTAGGCTTGAAGAACATGAAAACGCTATGAAACTACTGTAGATTTTCTTTTTGTATTTTCAACCAATTTTTGGAGCTCCCAAGTGATGAAAATGGTATGGAAGATGTATTTAGGCATAATGAACATCATGTAGAAGGAAAAAAACAGAAATATTTTGAAGGCAATAGGCATTTTTGTAATGCTACGAAAGTACGCTATGAAATTGTCATACTTTCGTAGCGTACTATTTTTAAGTTACATGAGCGTATTTTTGTGCAGTTATGGACAACTGGGTATTCTCAAAGGTTCAAGGGATCTTTCCAGCATTCATCCAAGACTTAAAGACTAGGAGATGAAGACAGGTCATCAGCCAAATCATGTGTTGAACATAAGGACCAGTTTTCCTAAAAATTAGGGTTTGTTTCCAGTTTTAGAGGAGGTCAATTAAGATGTCATGTAGTGATGAGTCCCATCACACCCTATTCGAACATCTGAAGGAATACTTTTCAAGGATGTCACTGGGATTATGAGATAATTTAGTTGATGTAATAATGAACAGTTTGAGTCCTATTAGGAAAAGCATTTTCAAATAGAATAGTTGTCATTTTCTCATTAATGTAGATGTTTTATTGTTATGCAAGGTGTTTTCGACCCTAGAGACAGCCTTGAGTTGTGAAAGACCAGTGCCTAGGACATATTATATAGCAAGGAGCGTGTGATATAACAGGGGGAGTTATCAACAAAAGGCTCTCATGCTATCTCCTGTAAAGAGGGAGGTTAACTTGAATGGGACCAAAACCTTCAGAAAAGGGACACAGGGAAAGCAATACTATAGAGGAAAGGTGGGGAATTCTAATACAAATGCATCAAAAAATTCAGAGATAGCTTACTGTAAAGAGGGCCGGTTCGAAAATGCCTCACAGAAATAAATAATCAGAAGGTGATTACTGTGTATGAAATATTGAGATAATACTATCTGTCATTGAGATGATATCGAGATACAAAATATCACCATGTAATGGGCTTACCAATTTAAGAATCCATACATGACAATAGAGTTTTAAAAATAACCTCCCAAAGAAGCTAATATAGCAGAAATATGGTTGAATTGAAAAGTGAAACAGTATATCATGCATGAGCTATATTTAAAGCACTTGACTAGTTCAAGCACGGGTATCAACTAGGATAAATCCATACCAAAAACCAGTGAGTCACTCGCATTCTAGAACATGATACAAGAAAGGCGGATGAAACGAAATGAACAATTAAACTAACACATAAAGGGAGAAGTTACAAACTGTGAGACACCAAAGACCAGAATCCTCATTAAATATGGAACTCCTCCTCACTGAAACCGAACGGGATCTATGCATTCATATAAAAGTTCGACAAAAATGCATACAAAATTCTCTTACTGCCTAATTTTCTGAAAATCTGGAACCCCTGATAATCCGTTCCTGGGGGTTTTTATAGGATAAAAACTCCTCACAGGAGTGGATGGTGAACATTAAATTGATTCATTAAGATGGCATGGAGGAAGCGTCCATGCCCATACTACTCCATAACCTTGCGCTGTACTTTGTAGTCTGGTTCAGAGATTTCTGTTAGGTCGAGATTGACCTCGGATGTGTTTTTTGAGTCCTTTCTGGTTGTAAAGCTCTCTGTTCTACCTTCTAAAATTGGTGAAATGGGTAGAAAGTCCGTGGGCTTCCATACTCCATAACTGTTGGTTCTGACAGTCTTTAAGAGGCTTCTGTCAGCGTAATTGACTCTTTTTGGGTTTGAGGAGACATGGAAGCTTTAATGGAAAGATGTACTGCCTGGAGGAAAATGTCCCGCAGGTATTCAAACACAGACCTGGCTATTGTGTGTGCTCTTCAGGTCTTCAAACTACATATTTATCCTTTGAATACGAGATTAGGCTCTAAATATGTAATTAACAAGCCCAAA
This sequence comes from Pinus albicaulis, assembly GCA_034641835.2. Lineage (NCBI taxonomy): Eukaryota > Viridiplantae > Streptophyta > Pinopsida > Pinales > Pinaceae > Pinus > Pinus albicaulis. Next base: position 318,262,266 of record CM076569.1, read on the forward strand.
TCCCTTAAATCTGTTTCTGTAGTTTCACTTGGCCGTTGCTATAATGATCTCCCTGCGCTCTCAATTGCAGTGGCTTTAATTATGGAAAACCAAGTGAATTTATCACTCCTATGAACCCTGCACAATACGTTAAACTCATTAAGAAATCGAGGGAGTGGCGGAAGGAATGTTGTGAAGGCATGTGGGAGCGGTGGCAAAACAGTGGAGAACAGTGGAAACTGTGAATGAATGGCGGAAGAATGACCTTTAGTGTTAAACACTAAGGTTTGGGCCTTTGAATTGTGATACAAAGGGGAATACACGAAAACATATGAAATGATTTTGATGGTGGGAATCGGCATGGGCGGAGGGCGATTAAATGTGGGTCGATGGATTTGGGTTGAATGGACGGTCACGATTGGATCAGCAGATTGCAATCGGGGGACACATTTGAAAAATTGCGATTGCGATTTGGAGTGACGCGCGATTGAGCGCCATCAGATCTGGGACCAGATCAATGGCCCACATTCAATCGGAAGGAGATAGAGAGGGGCGATGGAGTGACAAGCAATGAGATCTGAAACGTTGGATCACAAGATATCAACGACTCAGATCAAATTGGGGAATTGCAATCAGAGGAAACGGAAGGGCGGTACAACAAAAGGTTCTGATTGATATTGGAGCAGTGGTGCGATGGAACAAGTGTGATTAGCACTGAGCCATCGGATCTATACAGATCCACATCTGGTATCACAGCAGGAATAAAAAGGAAGAAGTCAATCGCATCGGAGATTTCGGAGTGACAAAGGGAAAGCGTTTGCCCGCTCTTCTGATTGCGATAAGCGCCCAGAGCTTAGATGCTTGGTTTCGGTGCTTGGTTATATGGTGGGAAAGTGGTTAGGGTTGGGCCAAAAGGGGCTAAGCCTGATAAATGAAGCAAGGTGGGTTTTCTTAGCCGAAAAAGAGGGTTTTTAAGGCTAAAGAGGGGAGCGATAGAGAGAATAATGGGGTTTCAACCAAACAAAGGGTATTTGTGAGGTTACGAGGGGAATAAGGTGAAGAAACAAAGGTTTAAAGGGGATGAGAAACTATGAAAAGGGAGGCCTCTTGGGCATTTTCTTCACGAACAGGGAGACTTTATAATGGAAACGTCAGTGAGGATTTCACAGAGGACAAAGGCACAAGGACTTGGATACTCAATGTTATCTTAAAAATGACTAATGTTAACCATATGATCAACACAAGGTGTCATTAGAAAATTTTTTATGAATCTAGCCATGAGGAAGATCATCTCATCATGTAACAAGTCTACTAAAGGGCAAATATTTGAATTTGTATGGGTTGGATACTTTTTGGCAAAACTGCAGCTTTATGTAATTAACTATTTTTAGTAATAGAGAGACTTGTTTCTTGAACAACCCGAGATTTTGATTGATTTTTTAGCGCCTATCTTATATATATATTTTATGCGTAGAATTTGTAGTGTTTTTCATCTTTAATACTCAACATTCATTCATGTAATGCTCTGACTTCCATTATAGATGAATTGACTGTGTGATTTACTGTTTCATGTGTTTGTACTTCTTCTAAAAACACTTACCTTCCTCAGCTTCCATGTCAGGTGAACTTACTACTGAGCTACTGAACTTGTTGACTCCATAATCCCAATGTTTGCATATTGATGTTCTCTTCAACCTACACTTATCACAAACAAGTCATTTTCTAAATAGAGTTAGCCATCTAGTTTATCATTATCAAATATCATTAACCCTTTTTGAGAGAGCCCTCTCAAACTGAAGAGGCTAAGCTTCAGTCACAAGTTGGTTTGAAACAGTTACATAAAGTTCTTTGGTTAGCAGCCAATTAGGTGCAATTTTGTGATAACATTTTGGTGCTTCTGATGGTAGTCTGAATATATACATCTCTCGAAATTTTAAAGCTGAACTCTAGAAGGTAGAAAGAGCTCAGAATCTATTCGAGGAAGCAACTAACTTGGGTACTCCATTGTTGAAGAATTGAAAATTTCATAGATTCATGGTGATTCCACTGGACTTATGAGGAACTTAGATGTTTCCATTCTTGTTTCAAGGTATGAATGAATAGATTTTTCAATAATTTATGGCTTCCCAAATCCTTTTCCCAAAAATGCATATTTTTTAAGGAATGTTCCAAAATTCAATGGGGAAGATTTGAGTTTGACCTTGAAGCATATATCATATTTTTGTGACTTTACTGAGCTTCTTAGAGTCAAACATGAAGATGTTTGCATAATATTGTTCTATGATTCGTTTCAAGGGAAATGTAAATAGTGGATTGAAAGCCTTCTTGTCAGATCTATTTAAGTCATTTGCAGATTTTTGGCTTATGTTTTTGGAACAATAGATAGACAGAATAGAGTTGGTGGCAGACTCTCCTTCAATTCAAGGTTTTAAACAATGGAATGATGATCATATTAATGAGGAAGTAGATGAAATTTTTTCTTTTTCCTTGTCTTCTTATCTAAAATCAGTTGAGTGAAATTCTGAAGATCAGATTCAATTTTTGGATGAAGTTGCTAAGAACATTGAGAAAGACATTGAAGTTTTAGAATGTCAAATTCAATCCTATGGTCTTCATGATCAAGATCAGTCTTTTCAAAAGTTTTTCATGCCAGAATACAAAGACAGGGTGTTGTTACCTTTCTCTTTTGAGATTAAGGAAGAATACCCTGTTTTTGAAAAGAAGTTTGAAAATCATTTTGTTAGTACACAACTGAAATCTTGTGTTGTTGAGAAAAGCTTATATGAGTTTTCCAAAGCTACAGAATGTCTTGAGAATAATCAAACAGATTATGTCTTCTATGATCCTATAGTTGACTACATGGAAGAGTTCTACAGTCCAAATTTCCAGTTATATTTTCATTATGAGGATGAGATACATTTTATGTTGCCTTGGTCATTTCAATATCATGCTTAGTTTTGGTTCAAGTGCATTCAAGAGGTTCAAATGTCAAATCAGATCAATGATGGGCTTTATTGGAAGTTTCATTTTTCTTGAATTAAAAATGGAGATTGCAGCTGTTAGGGTAGGTAGGAGTGTGTGAATAAGCTCAAAGTTGACTGAGCACCTTTTGAGTAGGTACAAAGTTTTTTTTTTAGCAATAATCATCAAGCTTGAGCCCGAGGTGAAGGCCATTAGAGTTTGAAGGAAGCTTGGAAAATTTCAGAGTTTTTATTTCTAAGAATATGGATGGAAATGGAACTACAGGTTCTTTGGTATACCACAGGGGCACACCATCACAAGTGGAGCCACTGTTATCACCAAAAAAATGAAGCATCATTTGAAAAAGTCATATAGGTTCATGTGTCAAAGTTAGGGTTGTAGGATTCATTTTTTATATACTTGGTCAAGGAAAATTTTAAATTTTTTTTGTTTAAGCTTACCTTAAGGTCCAAACCCACTCACTTTCAAATCGCCTCATGTCACATCACTCATAATTTTCTGACAAATTTCAATTCCCAAGATTTTTGTACGGAAATAATCGTTTTAGCCAAGAAACAACAGTTTCGTAGAAAAATACACTGAGAATTGTCATTTTCGCTACGAAACTGCTGATATTATCGGAGCGAAAACCTCCATATTTACACTAAACATGTTACGAAAGTGTGGTTTTTTGTCTATCTTTTCAGATTAGCTATTAGGTGTTAGAATATTGTTGGGAAATGGTAATTTAGATACCATTCGAGTCATTAAGGGAGAAAGTCAAGGTACATGGTCAGGTCTGAAGTCATCATCACCATTTTAGGCATGTATGAGTCATCATTGTGTTATGAGTGGACATCAAACTTCAAAATATTTCCTAATTCAGTCATTTCTCATTCTTCATTTCTTCTTCACATGATATCGAGCTCTAGATAGCTATTGCATTGAGATAAAGTTGTGGCTAGTGTTTTCAAAGGTTTATAAAGATCACTAATCAAGCGAGGCTGAAAATTAACAAGCGAGGTTGAGAAGGCATTAAATAAACCATGGAAGAAAAAATAAGGACAAATAAGGGTCGACAATATCTGAGATATGAGCCAACAGATATGAATTTGATCAATGAAGACCCAACAATTGTAGAACTCTTCAGAAGGATAATTTTCTTATAGTTTTGTGAAATATTACAAGGCTTCCATGTACAGGTTTCCAAATAATTTTCTTTAAAGTTTAGTGGAACAACTACCAAAGTGGGGATGCTTAATCTTTCCATTACACCAGATGCCATTGCAGCAGTAACAGGAATTCCAATGGGACAAGAAATGTGGTTCAGAGGGTTCAAGTTCAGCATGGAGCAGTGAAAAGAGTTTATGATGCCTAAAAACAATGAAATGGACCTTACTAATGCAATTGCAAGGACCTGCATTAAGTATAACTACTCAAAATTTCTGGTCATCATCCAAAAGTATTTTACTTGCAAGGAAGATATCATAAAGTCTACTCATACCATTTCAAACTACTCCTACACTTTACTAGTAGGATATCTCTTGATCTACCTTTTTATTTACATAGAAGTTAATAAAAAATGGCATATAATGTCCAAGAAAAATATGAAGGGAGTGGGACTTCATTGTTTCATCATGGTTTAATGAAACTGCTGGTTTTAGATGAGCTTCAAAGACTAGGCAGAGACTAGTCTTCATTTTTTTTTGTTAATGGTTTTGATTTGGATGCTCTTACTCCTTCAAGAACTCCTAAACCTAGGAGAATACCATCACCCTTAGTAGCAGAAAAAAGTGAATTTGGTGGCAAAACCAAGTGAACCAATCATAATGGAAATAGAGAAATTTTAGATTTTTGATACACCCAATGCCCCACCTACAAAACATAAATCAAAAGTGGTCAAACCTGCAAAACAAAAACAAGTTGTGAATAAACAAGGAACCAAAATGATGACAAGGAATCAAACAGTGGCAGTAGATGACAGAGGAGTAGCTAAAGGAAATCTAGAAGACATATTGCATGCGATTGACATATAAGAGACTCCTATAGTCCAGGTTGAGGATATAGAGGAAGGTAGACAGAAACTAAAGAAAGCCAAATCTCCAAAGAAACTAGAATTTGATGGAGAAGATGCAGGTTTTATGTTACAAGTAAGAAATCCCATGAAAATGCATGCTATAATGTTATTAGTGAGTAGTAAAGAGGTTCATCCACCTACTTACATAGTTCATCCACCCAAGACATTATTGATCTTTCATCATCTGCATAAAAAGATTCAGTTAGCAAGTAAAAGAAAGGAACAAAGAAAGTAGTGGAAAAAACAGTGTTTGAACTCCTTGAAAAAAAATTGAAGTTGGCCAACCATTAAATTGCTATTATGAAAAAGGAAGCAAGGAAACAGAAGGTTCAGAAGGTTCATTTTGAAAACATCAAGGAGATTTGGGAAGAGCAGGTTGACAGTGTTTCCAAGACCCTAGATAATACACAACAATTTATCAAATGGACCATGCCATTGAGAAAGGAGGTGAAACATGTCAGTAAAAGTGAAATTTCATTTGAAATATTCTAACAAGAAGTTGAAGGATCAAGTTAAATACCTCCAGTAACAACTTGAACTAATTCATGAGGAGTTGGAGAAAAAAGGTCTTAAAATGATAGTAGTTGAGGAGCCAATTGCTCAACGCATCATCAATGAGGAATAAACCCCTCAAGAGACATAGTGTGAGCTGGTTTATGATTTTTAAGGCTAATGGAATGTTAGAAACAAGTTTTTTGCACTTAGAATGTTTATTTTTGAAGCTACACAAAATTATGGAATTTTCACTATTTTTAGCAATTTCGTAGCATTCCTGGGCTTGAAGAACAAGAAAATGCTACGAAACTATTGTAGCTTTCCATTTTTCATTTTGAATCGGTTTTTGGAGCTCCCAAGAGAAGAAAATGGTATGGAATATGTATTTAGGCATAATTAACACCATGCAGGGTGAAAAAACTAGAAATATTGATGGCAATAGACATTTTTGTAACGCTACAAAAGTACGCTATGAAACTGTCATACTTTCGTAGCGTATTGTTTTGAAGTTATATGAGAAATTTTTTGTGTAGTTATGGAAAACTGTGTATTTTCAAAGTTTCAATGAATCTTTCCAGTAGTCATCCAAGACTTAAATACCAAGAGATGAAGACAACTCATCAGCCAAATCATGCGTTGAAGGTAAGAACCAAATTTCCTAAAATGTAGGGTATGTTTCCAGTTTTAGAGGAGGTAAATTAAGATGTCATGTAGTGATAAGTCCCATCACACTCTATTCAAACATGTGAATGAATAGTTTTGAAGGATGTAACTGAGATTAGGAGATAAGATATTTGATTTCATAATGAACAGTTTGAGTCCTATTAGGAAAAGGACTGTCAAATAGAATATCTGTCATTTTCTCATTAATGTAGATGTTTTATTTTTATGAAAGGTGTCATTAGAAATTTTTTGATGAATCTAGCCATGAGGCAGATCATCTCATCATGTAAAAAGTATATTAAGGACAGATATTCAAATTTGTATGGGTTGGAGACTTTATTGCAAAACCGCAGCTTTATGTACTTGATTGTTTTCAGTAATATAGAGACTTGTTTCATGACCAACCTGAGATTCTGATTCAGTTTTTAGTGCCTATCTTATCTATCTCTTTTATGTGTACCATTTGTAGTTGTTTTCATATGTAATACCCTGAATTCATTCATGTAATTCTCTGAATTCCTTTATAGATGAATTGACTGTGTGATTTATTGTTTCATGTGTGTACTTCTACTAAAAACTCTTACTTGCCTCAGCTTCCATGTCAAGTGAACTTACTATTGAGCTACTGAACTTGTTGACTCCATAAGCCCAATGTTTGCATACTGATGTTCTTTTCAACCTACATTTATCACAAACAAGTAATTTTCTAAGTAGAGTTGGCCATCTATTTTATCATTATCAAATATCATTAACCATTTTTTGAGAGAGCCCTCTCAGACTGAAGAGGTTGAGCTTAAGTCACAAGTTGGTTTGAAAAAATTACATAAAGTTTTCTGGTTAGTAACCAATCAGGTGCAATTTTGTGATAATATTTTGGTGCGTCTGATGAGAGTCTGAAGATATACATCTCCTGAAATTTTAAAGCTGAACTCTAGAAGGTAGCAGGAGCTCAGAATCTGTTCGAGGCCACAACTAACTTTGCGACTCCATTGTTGAAGAATTCAAAATTTCATAGATTCATGGTGATTCCACTAGACTTATGAAGAATTCATATGCTTCCATTCTTGTTTCAAGGGATGCATTTATATATTTTTCAATAATTCATGGCTTCCCGAATCCTTTTCCAAAACATTCATATTTTTTAAGGAATGGTCCAAAATTCAATGGGGAAGATTTGAGCTTGACCTTGAAGCATATATAAGATTTATGTGACTTTACTGAGCTTCGTAGAGTCAAACATGAATATTTTTGCATCATATTTTTATATGATTCATTTCAACGGAAATGTAAAAAGTGGATTGAAAACCTTCCTATCAGATGTATTAAGTCATTTGCAGATTTTTGGCTTATGTTTTTTGAAGAATGGATAGACAGAACAAAGTTGGTGGTAGACTCTGCTTCAATTCAAGGTTTTAAACAATGGAATGGTGATCATATTAAAGAGGAGTAGATGAAATTTTTTCCTTTTCCTTGTATTCTTATCTAAAATCATTTGATTGCAAGTTAGAAGATCAGATTCAATTTTTGGATGAAGTTGCTAAGAACATTGAGAAAGACATTGAAGTTTTATAAGGTCAAATTCAATCCTATAGTATTCATGATCAAGATCAGTATTTTCAAAAGTTTTTCATGCCAGAATACAAAGAGAGGGTGTTGCTACATTTCTATTTTGATATTGAGGAAGAATACCCTATTTTTGAAAATCGGTTTCATATTACACAACTAAAATCTTGTGTTGTTGATCAAAGAATATATGAGTTGTCCAAAGCTACAAAATGTCTTAAGAATCATCAAACAGATTACGTCTTCTATGATCCTATAGTCAACTGCATGGAAGATTTCCATAGTCCATATTTCGAGTTATATTTTCATTATGAGGAGCATATGCGTTTTATTTTTCCTTTTTCATTTCAGTATCATGCTTACTTTTGGTTCAAGTGTGGTCAAGAGGTTCAAATGTCAGATCAGATCAATGACTAGCTTCATTGGAAGTTTCATGTTGCCTGAATTAAAAATGGAGATTGCAGCTTTTAGGGTAGGTAGGAGTGTGTGAATAAGCTCAAAGTTGTCTGAGCATCTTTTCAGTAGGTACAAAGTTATCTTTTCAGTAGTAATCATCAAGCTTGATCCTAAGGTGAAGGCCATTAGAGTTTGAAGGAAGCTTGGAAAATTTCAGATTTTTTATTGCTAATAATATGGATGCCACTGTAAGTACAGGTTCTTTGGTGTACCATAGGGGCACAACATCCCAAGTGGAGCCACTGTTATCACCAAAAAAATGAAGCATCATTTGACAAAGTCATATAGGTTCATGTGTCAAAAGTAGGTTTGTAGGATTCATTTTTTATATACTTGGTCAAGGAAAATTTTAAATTTTCCTTGTTTAAGCTTACCTTAAGGTCCAAACCCACTCACTTTCAAATCCCCTCATGTAACATCACTCATAATTTTCTGGCAGATGTCAATTCCAAATATTTTGTAAAGAAATAGTCGTTTTAGCCAAGAGACCACAATTTCGTAGCAAAATACACTAAGAAATGTCATTTTTGCTACGAAACTGCTGATAATTTCGTAGCAAAAACCTACAGATTTACACTAAATACAGTATGAAAGTGTGGTTTCCTGTCTATCTTATCATATTAGCTATTAAGCATTAGAATATCATTGGGAAAGGGTAATTTAGTTACCATTCGAGTAATTGAGGGATAAAATCAAGGTACATGGTTAGGTCTGAAGTCATCATCACCATTTTAGGCATGTATGACTCATCATTGTGTTATGAGTGGACATCAAAATTCAAAATCTTTCATAATTCAGTTATTTATCATTCTTCATTTCTTCTTCGCATGATATCGAGCTCTGGAGAGCTATTGCATTGAGCCAAAGTTGTGGCTATTTTTTTCAAAGGTTTACAAAGATACCTAATCAAGCGAGACCGAAAACAATCAAGAGAGGCTGAGGACTATCAAGCGAGGCTGAGAAGGAATTAAAGAAGCCATGGCAGAAAAAAGAAGGACAAATAAGGGTGGAAAATGTCTGAGATATGAACCAGCGAATATGGATCTGATCAATGAAGACCCAACAGTTGTAGAAGTCTTCAGAAGGACAGGTTGCTTATAGTTTTGTGAAATATTACAAGGCTACCATGTACAAGTTTCCAAGGAATTTGATTTAAACTTATGTGGAATATGTTATCACCCTAGTAATTTCTAAATATTGTGGGCTTTTGGTTTTTAGTTTAAGAAAACTAGGGGTAACCACAAACCTACTTTGGAAATTTAGGATCTAGCCTTCCTAAATTTCAGAGAGGGCTCTCTCTTTATGATTTAACTTTTTTTTTGTTTAACGTTTTAGGCTAGTTATGATAGAATAATTGGTTTTGGTTTTGAAATGTTTGGTGGAAAATAAAATTACTTAAAGACAAATAAAAGAGGGATCTACTAGTCCATTAGGCTATGGAGTCAAAGTCTAGAAAGCAGAACTAGAAGGCAAGGCCAAAATGATTCTGATGTATTCAGGGCAGGGTAGATAATCCTCGGAGATTTGGATAGATTGTTTTGATGAAATGGCTTGCTTCGGGATAAAGGTCAATGAAGGATCCTTTGATCCAGAAAAAGAGGAAGGAGGCAGGGGTCAAACGGGACTAGGAGCAATTAAGAATTCCTAAATCCAGAAATGAGCTGAAAACATTTAAATGATTAAGTAGTTAAGATAGGGAGTTTTTACACTAGTCCTGAAGTAATACTCCTAATTAATCATTAAGATTGAACATATATGAAATTGTATGTAACTCAGAAAAGTAAACAATGACAGTAAGAAAGTACTTTACTCTTCAAATTATCGCATGAATCCTGAATTATGAAGTCCAATTGGCTATTGTTCAGACAACTGCTTTGAAATCAACACTTGTGAGCCTCCAATGTACCAACAAAATGTCTATAATGTTCTTACCAATTTTACTCCACCCTAAACACTTCACAAACTGAATTATTTATACAAATTTTTATTACAAATATCCTATAGATATCTAGGAATAACTCTAGGAAATATAAAATATCTATACACATTAAGAGGGATGGCTGCTTAACAACTTTAGCAAGCTGACCTCTTATCTAGAAAATATAGAACTAACTTATCTAACCAAAACTGTTTATTGAATAGTTCTCCATGCTTGCTAGCACATTGAAAAATATCTTTTTTGAAGATAACTTAACTGATACTATTTCCACTTATACTCTTTAACATTGTACTTTATCTTTGATGTTCTTTCATGCTGTTTATTTATCATTTTACTGCTATAAAAAGGGAAATTATAGTAGTCAAAATCAGCTGGTTTTTGCTTCTCTCTCTGATACACTTTGACTCTATTGTTCACCTTGATGCTCTTTTAATTGATATTTTAACCTTTAACTACCATAAAAAGAGACTTCTTAGCAGTAAAAAATAAAAATCAAATAAATGTTTTATTGTTTCCTTCTCAGATTGACTATTTTTCTTCTTTGCTACTATAATAAATCTATAAAAGTCTTCCATTGTTCAAATTTTAGTATTTTTACACTTTTGAGTTTTTTGAAGTTCTCATCAGCATCAGTATACTTGGAAAAATTTGGTTTAATTACAAAAAAATGTTTGATTTCATTTTGAAGGAAAAATAAGTCTTCAATATACTGGAGAACAACTTTCCCTATTGGAGAGCCCTGTGGCAGTGGCTTGTTGACATGTTCTTTGGCATGATCCCTTATCTTTTTGTCATATTCCTTCTGTTCCATCAACTTCTCATCGAAGACATGAATATCTGGTATACCAGCTTGTCTTAGCATGGTTTTGCTAGAAACTTGGTAATATAAAAATTCCTAGCATCACATTTTTCTTTCAAATTGTTCATCAGAGTTTTATTTGTTAGTACTTTCTTGATTTGCAATATAGTCTTTGTCCTATCCTGTATCTTCAATTCTTATAGCTCTATCTTGTTTTTAATGTTTAAGAAAGTGATTAGCTTTAATGTTTGTGCTAGTTTATCTACTAATTCTTTTGTTGTCTTTTGTATTTCAACTTGAGCTGCTAGAAGGAGGTCTCTCTGCTCATATATTATCTGGATCGATGGCCACTGAAGATGTATAGCCTCAATTATATTGGTCCACAGGTAATTTCTTATATAAGAAATTTGTGCAGTGAAACTTAAATATTTTTGAAGGCTTTTGACTTGCTCTTCAAGGGTTTTGGCCCTTTGCTCATAATTTTTGGCATTAATTAATGTTGCTTTGTTAGAAACTTCCATATTCTAAATCATTTTCTTCAAACTATTAATTTCATTATTTTTTAGGGACATTTCCTCCATTGCTTTGACTATCTGCCCTGCATCATTTGTCTGCTGTACCTATGATGTTGAGGATTCTATATTGGAGGTAGTAGCTGATTGCACTGACACTGCAACTACCAGTGGCTCTTTTGGTGCTAATTTTTCTCCCAATGTGGAAGCAATTGTTAGCCATCAATAAAATTTTGTCATAACTGATGATGGCTAAAACAAGTCTTTTAGTCTTCAAGAAACAATTTTTAAGCAAAATTGTGAGTTACTGAAGCCTTGCTGTGTACCTTGGACAAAAATATCCATTTCTTTGATCTCTTCATTCAAAACCTTCAAAGAAAGCCCTGCTGTCCCAAAGAAAAGACTGTTTTCAGACCCATTTTCCATCAAATTTTCCTTTGAAAAATCCCTCTAAAAATCCTTTCATTTCATCCATTTTTCCCATTTTTACCCTTTATTTTCCTCAAAAATTTCCCTTTAAACCTTATAAAATCCTTTTATTAAGGTTTTTACCCGTTTTTTTAACTTATCGTAACCCTCAAAATCCTTCAAAAACCTTCATTTTTAGTCAAAAGCCTTCATTTTTAATATAAGGCCTTAAGCCCCTTTCGCTTAAGCCCTAGCCCCTTTTTCGCCATGCGACCCAGCTCCACCATCGAGCGCTAAAGCCCATCGGCGGTCACACTTCGGTGATTCCAAGTTCCTGCTTTCATTTTCTTTTTTTGCCGATGGCCAATCTTTCGATGAGATCGGGACCGTCCATTCCCCAAGATCTAATGGCCATCGCACTTTGCGCTCCATCACATCACTCCATCGCAACGGCGCATCACATCGCACTTTGCCATCGCATCACTCCATCACATTGGGCTTCACCTTTCCCTTTCCCCTTCCCTTCTCTGCTGACTGCCGATCCATCGAGTTAATCTCAGTCGTCCTTTTCCTCGATCTGACGGCTACCATAGAGACCCTCCGCTCAAGCTTCCACTCCTATATCTTAAACCCTGGTCCTCTCTAACCCCCACAGGACCACTTCCTCTGCCACTCTTATAAACCCCTTTTCCCATATATTAACCTTTCCACCCTTTTTGTCTTCAAAAACCACAAAAACTTTGTATAAAGACCTAACCTTCGAAAAAATTAAAGGTTGGCCGTCACTTCTCTCATATTTCTACCCCTGTCATCCACTTTTCTCCAAAACAATCTCAACTATGGATCATCTGGATTTGACAGTGATCATCACCCCCCCCCACCATCCATCCTCTCGACCATCGAACTTATTCATTCAACCTCCGCAATAGATCTCAACCATAGATCTTATAAATGTAACGGCTATTGCTGCATCTCCCACCTTTCCATCTCGTCGATAAACATCCCACTACCTGACAAAAGTGCCCACGTCACCTACTAGCCCACCTTCCACTAACCGTTCACCAGCGCTTTCTCTGCCCGCCACATGTCCTCACCACTCATCCTCCCGTGCACCTTTACCATTTTGTGTGCCCTGTCCATTGTTGGATCTACAACCATAGATCCAATGGTCATCGCGTCGTTTCGTGCTCAATCACCAAAGTTTCCCCAACGTGTAATTTCCGCGTGAAATAGGTGGTTTTGCTAAGGACGTGTGTCAACGCCTAAAACATATCGCATTCGATTTGCTGAAAACCGTTTACCACCCATCCCTTGCTCGAAAACCACTTCTGGTTTCATAAAACTACTTTTCGCCATTTCGTTCCCTAATTCAATTTTTCCCTTGTTTCTGCATGGTTTCGTCCATAGAACCCCTTCTATGCATTTTCTTTCTCTGAAATCACTTCGTCGCCTTCTCCTCGAGCCTCTGAATGCAGTCTACCAAAACGCAGGTTTTTATTAATGTTTTTGTTTGTTTAAGCAGGTTCAATGGTGGCTAAGGTTTTAAAAGGTCCTCCACAGCCAGACCAGTGGCAAGAAAGGCCCAGGATGATGATCCTTGGGGTCAAAAATGCAAATAGTGATTTATCGTGGCTTTCAAGTGTTTTATCAGTGCCTCATGAATGTTGGTAAAACAAATGAAACCCCCAGCGCGCCAAAGATACCTACCCACAACAAAGAAGGAAAGGACAATGAAGGTTAAGAGACAAAAGGTCAAAGGCTTAACCAAGAAAATTATGGATAAAGCACCGTGTTAAGACAAATAATTAAAATTTTAAATTAGTTGGTAAAGGATAAAAAGCCCGAAAAATGATTAAAGGAGGCCTAAAGCTATATCAAATGCCTAATCAGTGTTTAAAGCCACAAAGCATGAAAAATCAGCAAAATACAGCCTTAATTGCCAGATCATCAAGGCTATTTACTCCCCCAAAGACTAAAAATGCCACCAACAAGTTTATTTTCCTCAAAAGCCTACAAAGTTAATGCACAGTCAGAGGTATTTGCCAAAGACAACTCATACATTAATTGCCAGCCTACCAAAAGCCTCAAAAGTCAACAAAAGTGACTGAAGTAGATGAAAGTTAATGTAAAAATCAATTAACAGAGTTAAGACATTAGATATCCTCTCCATTAGGCCTCCCAAAGGTTGAGAAGCATTTACTCTATATTAATTGAATAGTTAGACCTTCCTTTCACTCCACCTCCTCAATTTACCTATATATATCATATGAGGAGCCTAGTATTGTTGTTCGTTGAATACCTATTGAATGTAAATAGTTATTGAGGTTGTTGAAGCTCTATTAGAAATTGAATAAAGATAGGCTAAGAAGAGAAGTTTGAAGTTGTAAAGACCTACTAGACTTGAAGATTGTAACTAGTTTGAACATGAAATATACAAGTTGATTTATGGGATCCTAGTCTATGTCAATGGTGATGTTTTTCTTACTGTAATTGTTGTTTTTCTTATGTTTTCATACTTTCCACTTTCTCTGATAAAGAATAGGAAATATAGATTAGGATTTACTACAAAGTACCCTATTTCTCACTGATAAGCTGTATCTCTATGTTTCCTTCTAATTGTTGCCTTGGGAATGATTTCAATAGAGTATAACCAGTCAAGGAATGTTGATGAGCCCATGTCTTGCTAAGTAAAACCTGAGATGTTGTTCTTGAATGATTTTTTCACAGCATGCCAAGTAGAGTCCTAATCAAGGAATTTTATGGTTAGCCCTGTCCCTTGTTTAGTCTTCAACAACTATTTTGAAAGTTTCCCTTGAGAGTATGCCAAAAGTAGGATAGATTCAATGTTCTTACTTGATCTTAGGCTATTATTTTGTTTATCTTATATTTTTTCTTCTTTCTGAAGGTAATCTATTAGATTGTTGGATTGTTGTCTGAAAAGTGTGCTTTAGTAAAAGTTTTCCTTTGGCCTGCTTCAAACAGTTACTTTGAAAGGCTTTTCTTGTTTAGTGAAGTTAATAGATTCTTAAATGGTTATTAGCATTGCTTCTTTCACAATAGTTTTAATGTTCCATATCAAAAATCAACCTAAATATATCCTTTGATATAGATGACTTTCCCCATGGACCACTCTTGAAACTTGTTGTGAAATTAAATCCTTTTGTGACTCCATAGCCCAATGGATTGATACTGTCTCTTACCTATCCTATCAGCTGAACCACTATTTCAACTTACTCACACCTTTACCCTTCAAAATACTTCCTTTATTTTGATGATATCCTACCCAACCAAAAACAAACAAATCCCTTGTGCTTCATAACTAGCCTAATATCATATCATGAGCCTATAAGTATATCATTCTAACACACATATAGAGAGATACCTCTCTGAATCTAGGAGGGCTATATCCTAGGATTCCAAAGTGGTTCTGATGTAGGCCCTGCAATGTTTGTTCTTGCCAATCTTCCAAACTATGGGGACCCTAACATAGTGGTGACCATATTGGGGATTCTGAGTGAATTACATCTTATACATCCTTAAGACCTCAGAAGACCCACAAACCTCCTTAGATTGGTATTCAATTGCTGATGGTGGACAGTAACTCATCTCAAAATTTTTGAAATCCTCCACCTAGCGACTCCACAACTCCTAAAAAGACCAAATGACTCCACTGGTAGAAGACTTTGAACTGGTTGAATAGACACAGTGACCTATTTTTTATTTACAAACATGATTCCAAGGATACAATGAAGATATGCCCCAGTGAGTAGAGATCATATCCCTGGGTTCCCACATAAGATGCCCCAGGTGTTTTGGGATGATAACTTTCCTGTTTTTCAAGGTGAAAAGTTTGATGACCCATCGTTACATCTCATCAAATTTCATATACATGTACGGAAGATAAAGACTAAATGGCAAGAAGACTGCCTTATGAAAATGTTCATGTTAACATTAGAAGGAAAGGCAAGGGATTGGTATGAATGGTTAGAACCTAAGAGCTTGTTTTCTTTAAAAGACATGCACCAAGTATTTTATGAAAAATACAAAGAAAACTCTACATCCTTATCATGGGTTGAAAAATATTGTGATCAATCTCAAAACATCATACAATACCTGTTAGATATTGATGAGGATTTAGTTAATATGCATCCTAAAGATCTGTTAACAGCCATTCAAGAATTTCATATGCATCCTAACTATCACAAGAACCTAGATGAACCAGTTGAGGAATAAATCAATCAACGAATAAAAGAAATTCCTCAATATATCCCTCCAAGCATAAATAATGATTCATCATCCCCTCTAGGTGAGGCTCAAGAAGACATCCAGCCTCAAATTCAGTCTTCACAAGAGATAGAGAACAACTGTACTTCTGCTCAAGGAAACACAGAAGCATCTCCCCCTTTGACAGAAGAAGAAATTGATCAAATTATAAACAAACAGCTAGCCTCTGAAAATTTTTATAAAACAAATACTCTTGCCCATTCACCTAATGAACTTTGTTGTAAAAATTTAGAAATTTCCCTTATAGATCAGAATAAAGAAAGACCTGCTGATAATCCAGTATGTTTGATTGGTGACATTACTTACATTAATGATTTTCCTAATTTTGATCTATCTGATGATGATGTTCTCCAAACAGAAGTTGATCTTGCGGGACCATCATTATTATATTTGTGGGAGGAAGATCAGTTCCACCAACTCTGAGAAAGTAATGAGCCAAAACAGGCTATTTATGATATGATGAAGAAAGCTTTAAAAATGCAAAAGAGGGCAAAGAATCTCTGAATATTTTCTCTTCTTCATTACAACTCATTAGTAACAGTTGTCGTGTGATTGGGAATCAACAATATCTCAACTTAGAGGTTGAGGAGGAAAACAATGAAGAATTTCTTGAGCATGATGAATATAAGGAACCTTCTCCTAAGAGGGTTGAGGTAATAAAGGATACCCCTGCTCAAGAATATGATGATCTCTTCATAGAGTTCAGTCCACTGAGTGAGAACATACCAGGACTGCAAGAGGAAAACACTGCAATGTATGATGAGTCCTCCAGTTTAGATAATAATAAAGATGAGGAAGATTTTCTTTCTCAAAAGAATCTTGATCTTGGTCCAGTGGAAAAAAAGTAATCCTGGTTGAAAACTATCTTTCAAATACTCATAATCAGGTATTATTTCAGGATCCCGATGCTAATTTCTTGAAGACATTTTAAGAGGGAGTAAAGGTTGTTAGGAGCAGTTTATTGTCAAGTGCAAGGAAAAATTTTAGCACTGCTACTAAAAGACAAGTGAGATGGGATTGGTCCTTTTGTTTATCCAGCATGCTTAAGGAGATGAGCAAAGACCAATCATGGAATCATCTGATTGATTGGATGTATTAGAAAAGAGAATTTACCAACTAAATGTGTAAATTCCAAGTTAGTGTAGGGTAGGTAGGAATGTCAAGAAAGCTCAGCCTGTGATCATTTAGTTAGTTTTTTGTTTTTTTCTTTGAAATAAAAATTGAAAAAATACAAAAAAAATAGAAAAGAGAAAAAGAGGGGAGATTAGAAAAAGAAGAAAGGTACAGCCCATACCAAAAAAGAAAAGAGAGTTTGAAAGTGTGCAATCTTAAATGCCACTAATTGAAAGAGCATTGCTATTTAGTCATATAGCCTAATCATGACTAGATAGATTTCAATTTACTGTTGATAGGTTAGTGAAGAAGATTTTCCAAACAATGAAATCTTGGCTTATCAGTAGAATAGATCAGTTGTTGTTCCTGTTGGAGTCATGTGATTTGGCAGATTGACATACCAAATGACAAGGAAAAATCAGAACCACTTTGAAATCCTAGGATCTATCCCTCCTGGGTTCAGAGAGGGATCTCTCTATATGTGTGTTAGAATTATATGCTTATAGGGTCATGATATGATATTAGGCTAGTTATGAAGCACAAGGGATTTGTTTGTTTTTGGTTGGGTAGGATATCATCAAAATAAAGGAAGCATTTTGAAGGGTAAAGGTGTGAGTAAGTTGAAAGAATGGTTCAGCTGATAGAATAGGTAAGAGACAGTATCAATCCATTGGGTTATGGAGTCATAAAAGGATTTAATTTCACAACAAGTTTCAAGAGTGGTCCATGGGGCAAGTCATCTAAATCAAATGATCTCTTTAGGTTCATTTGTGATATGGAACATTAAAATTGTTGTGAAAGAAGAAAAGCTAATAACCATTTAAGAATCTATTAACTTCACTAAACAAGAAAAGCCTTTCAAAGTAATTGTTTGAATCAAGCCAAAGGACAGGGAAAACCATAGACCTCTTTGGGAAAATTTTTACTAAAGCACACTTTTCAGAGAACAATCCATCAATCTAACAGATTACCTTCAGAAAGAATAAAATATATAAGATAAACAAAAGAATAGCCTAAGATAAATTAAGAACTTTGAACCTATCCTGCTTTTGGCATACTCTCAACGGAAACTTTCAAAACAGTTGTTGAAGACTAAACAAGGGTCATGGCTAACCATAAAATTCCTTGATTAGGACTCTACTTGGCATGCAGTGAAAATATCATTCAAGAACAACATCTCAGGTTTTACTTAGCAAGACATGGGCTCACCAACATTCCTTGACTGGTTATACTCTATTGAAATCATTCCCAATGCAACAATTAGAATAAAACATAGAGATAAATATTATCAATGAGATATAGGGTACTTTGTAGTAAATCCTAATCTATATTTCTTGTTCTTTATCAGAGAAAGTGGACGGTATGAAAACATAAGAAAAACAAAAATTATAGTAAGAAAAACATCACCATTGACATAGACCAGGATCACATAAATCAGCTCGTATATTTGATGTTCAAACCAGTTACAATATTCAAGTCCAATATTTGTTTATAGCTTCAAACTTCTCTTCTCAGCCTAGCTTTCTTCAATTGCTAACAGAGCTTCAACAACCTCAGTAACTATTTACATTCAATAAGTATTCAACCAACAACAATACTAGGATCCTCATATGATATATATAGGTAAATTGAGGAGGTGGCGTGAAACGAAGGTCTAACTATTCAATTAATACAAAGTAAATGCTTCTCGTCCTTTAGGAGGCCTAATGGAGAAGATATCTAATGTCTTAACTCTGTTAATTTATTTTTACATTAACTTTCATCTACTTCAGTCACTTTTGATGACTTTTGAGGCTTTTGGTAGGCTGTCAATTACTTTCTGATCTGTCTTTGGCAAATATCTCTGACTATGCATTAACTTTGTAGGCTTTTGAGGAAAATAAACTTATAGGTGGCATTTTTAGTCTTTGGGGGAGTAAATAGCCTTGATGATCTGGAAAGTAAGGTTGTCGTTTGCTATTTTCTCTTTCTTTTTGGCTTTAAACACTGATTAGGCCTTTGATATAGCTTTAGGCCTCCTTTAATCATCTTTTGGGATTTTTTTCCTTTACTGACTATTTTAACTTTTAATTCTTTGTCTTAACACGGTGCTTTATCCATAATTTGCTTGGTTAAGCCTTTAACCTTTTGTCTCTTAATCTTCACTCTCATTTCCTTCTTTGTTGTGGGCAGGTATCTTTGGCGCGCAGAGGGTTTCATTTGTTTTACCGCATTCATGAGGCACTGATAAAACACTTGAAAGCCACTATGAATCCCTATTTTCATTTTTTACCCCAAGGATCGTCATCCTGGGCCTTTCTTGCCACTGCTCTAGCTTTGGAGGACCTTTTAAAACTTTAGCCGCCATTGAACCTTCATAAACAAACAAAAACATTAATAAAAACCTGTGTTTTGGTAGATTGCATTTAGAGACTCGGGGAGAAGCCAACAGAGCGATTTCAGAGGAGGAAAATGTACAGAAGGGGTTCCATGGATGGAACCATGAAGAAATAGGGGAAAAATTGAATTAGGCCGTGAAATGGCGAAAATTGGTTTTGTGAAACCAGAAGTGGTTTTTGCGCAAGGGATGGGTGGTAAACAGTTTTCTGCAAATCGCACGCGATATGTTTCAGGCGTTGACATGTGTCCTTGGAAAAACTGCATGTTTCCTGTGGAAGTTTTATGTTGAGGAGACTTTGGTGATCGAGCACGAAACGAGGCGATGACCGTTGCATCTATGGTTGTAGATCCAACGGTGGACAGGGCACGCGAAATGGTAAAGGTGCATGGGAGGATGAGCAGTGGGGATAGGTGGCGGGCGGAGAAAGGGCCAACGAATGGTTAGTGGAAGGTGGGCCAGCAGGTGACGTGGGCTCTTTTGTTGAGTAGCGGGATGTTTATCTATGAGATGGAAAGGTGGGAGATGCAGCAATAGCCGTTAGATTTATAAGATCTACGGTTGAGATCTATTGTGGAGGTTGAATGAATAAGTTCAATGGTTGAGAAGACGGATGGTGGGGGGGGGTGATGATCACCATCGGATCCAGATGATCCATTGTTGAGATTGTTTCAGAGAAAAGTGGATGATGGGGGTAGAAATATGAGAGAAGGGAGGGCCCACCTTTAATTTTTTTAGAGGTTGGGTATTTATACAAAGGTTTTGGGGTTTTTTAAGATAAAAATGGCGGAAAGGTTCTTATATGGGAAAATGGGTTTATAAGAGTGGTGGAGGAAGTGGTCCTGTGGGGGTTAGAGAGGACCAAGGTTTAAGAGACAGGAGCGGAAGCTTGAGCAGAGGGTCTTGATGCGAGCCATCTGATCGAGGAAAGGGACAACTGAGATTAACTCGGCGGATCGACAATCGGCAGAGAAGGGAAGGCGAAAGGGAAAGGCGAAGCCCGATGCGATGGCGAAGTGTGATGCGATGCACCGTTGCGATGGAGCAATGCGGTGGAGCGATGCGATGGAGCACAAAGTGCGATGGCCGTCAGACCTTGGGGAATGGACGGTCCCGATCTCATTGGAAGATCGGCCATCAGTGAAAAAATAAAACAAATGTGATAACTTGGAATCGTTGAAGTGCAACTGCCGATGGTCTTTAGCGCTCGGTCGCAGAGCTCGGTCGCATGGAAAAAAAGGGGCTAGGGCTTAAGAAAAATAGGCTTAAGGCCTTATATTAAAAATGAATGTTTTGGACTAAAAATGAAGGTTTTTGAAGGATTTTTAGGGTTACGATAAGTTTAAAAAAAAGGGGTAAAAATCTTAATAAAAGGATTTTAGAAGTTTTAAAGGGGAATTTTGAGGAAAATAATGGGTAAAAATGGGAAAAATAGGTGAAATGAAGGGGTTTTTAGAGGGATTTTTCAAAGGAAAATTTGATGGAAAATGGGTCTGAAAACAGTATTTTCTCTAGGACAGCAGGGCTTTCTTTGAATGTTTTGAATGAAGAGATCAAAGAAATAGATGTTTTTGGCCAAGGTACACAACAAGGCTTCAAGAAATCACATTTTTTCTTAAAAATTGTTTCTTGGAGACTAAAATACCTGTTTTAGCCATCATCAGTTATGACAAAATTTTATTGATGGCAAACAATGGCTCTAATTGGGGATGGCAGCTCCTTGGAGGTGTCAAGAACCTCAGAGATAAATCTCTGGAATGTAGACCCGTGCTTTGCATTTTGACAACCTCTTTCTTGTTTGATCAGTGCTGCTTAAAAAGATGATCAACATTACATCATAACAAATCAATTTCTCCCAAACAACAACCTACACGACCTACCTTCCAAACATTTTTTCTTCAGCAGGGTGCACTTGGACTTGCAAACCCTTTGACATCAACATTTTGTTCTTTTATTGAAAGCATGAAACTAATTTAAATCTACCCTTATAACTCCCATGAGTTTAGTTTAAACAGTTGAACCCATTAGCTTCTCTACCTAGCTACTATTTGTCAGGATTACGCTGTCTGACAGATCTTATTCCCTATATTCTAAAATAGAAATTTAAATATAGGCACACCAGAATTTATATGTCTAATTTTTTGTAAGAATATGGGATAAAAATAAGCTACACAAACTGAAATTTACAGAAAATTGAAACAAAATTGTGAAGGCTTAAGATCTGAAAATTAAGAATGTCCTTCTTTTTTCTTATGACTCAGATTTTGATCTGTTTAGAGTCATCCTTTTTATTTTTATGTCTTGGTTTAGATTTTGAGCATGTTAGAACCATTCTTTTCTATCTTTGGCTCAATTCTTATTCTGATTAGAGCCATTTCTTTCTATCCTAATAATAGGTATGAATGTAGGAATGGTGGAAGTATCAGTTTCCTTCACAGTTTCTTTTTCTTTCATAAGCATATCCATTTGACTTTCCATATCTTTGATTTGGGAAGTTAGCTTTATGATCAACTGCATCATATCCTCTTTTTATTTTTGTTCTTGAAGTATCTCCTTACTCTATGGGTGCTCACTTTGAGGACGTTTTAACTGTTTCCTTAAAGCAGCAATATCATCATTTTTCTTATTCATTAATACTTCAGCAGCTTGTACATTTGATGGGTCAACTCCTATTTGTAAAATCAAATCTTATAAGGCCTTGATCATTAAATATTTTGCATACAAAGAGCCTTTGTCAAGTTTCATTTGGACTTGCATGTTGATAATGGTATTATGCAAATTTGTCACACTCATGGCTTTTATCACCATAGTAGAATATAGCATCTCAGAGCTATGTCTATGGAATTATATTTGATCTAGTTCATGCACCTTTTCAGTATCTACTTCAAATTCAACTTTTTTGTAGTCATCCACTGTTTTTGGAGTTGAATTAGTTGGTTGTAAATATGACATGATCATTTTACTTGAGGAGTAATCAAATGATGTAAGCAACTGGTTCTGATTTCCTGGCTTCTGTTTGATAAATTGAGAATAAATCTCACCTTTTATTTCTTCATTCCTTTGTTTGATATGTTTATATCTTTCTTTAATATCCAAATCTTTTTCTTCTATTGTCTGAGAAGAAGAAGCTTCCATATTAAGCTTCTTTTCAATCATCTGAGTGTCTGATTCTTTAGCTGCTACTTTCCTCTTTTTCTATTTCTATTAAAGTCTCTTAAATTATTTCAGTAGCCTCATCACTGCTTACCTCAGGCTCATTATTTTTTTCTTGGCCATTTGTATCATCAATTTCAATCACTTTATCTTTCCCTATGGAACCTAATCTGAGCCTTTTGTTGTAGTCGAGTTTGAATTTAGTCTCTGTAGTAGTCTCTGCTGTGTAGGCTCCTTCATCCATGCTTCTTTTGTTTGAAGTTTTTGGCTGTTTTGAAACTATCATGGCAAGTGTAGTATCATTCTTTTGTATTGCCTCTGTATTGATGACTATATCTACCAATGTGTTTTCTACCCATTCTATCTGATTTGCAAATTTCTCTATATCAGGCTTGGGTTCATGTATGAAAGGAGGCAGCTTACATTTAACTCTTATACTGTTGAGAAGACCTTGAGGGTCATAATTTGAAGGGAAAATTTTCTGAAATTTTAGATCTGACAATCTTTTGTCTATCTCTTTATCAACTTCTCTATTATTCACAATGAAAGGACCAATCTAATTTTTCAGTTTGAATTTAGTTTTCTTGTTGGAGGTCAAGAAATTGATGGCATCAACATTCAAAACCTATCTCAAATACTCTAAAGCAAAGACTCTAATAGTCAAAAACTTAGGTAATTTGTATGGGAGCAGACTGGTTCCAAATATTCTCAATTTAGTGTGTTTCTCATACAAGTACCAATCTCCCATTTTGCATTCCTCTGATAGTTGTAATATCCTTTTCATTTCTTTACCCTAGGCTATTCTGATTTATGTAGCAAGTTGATAGCTAGCCTGATGAACAAATTTGTAAAATCTGCGTAGTTGTATTCACTTCCTTCTTTTCTCAACAGTAATGTCCAAAATACAACTGATAGAGGTTGGCCCTCTACATTCATTTTCTGTAATGCTATTGGAAAGTGATCAGCTTGTGAGAATAAGAACAATTGAAATAAATATGAAGAATATTTGAATACCCCTTCAGTGGGAAACTTGGTCAATTGATGATGGATAGAATTAGCTATAAACTGGAAAAGTCAAAAATCATAGCAGGAGGTTGACTAGGAGACAAGGTAGACAAAAAAAAAAGGATGGATTCATCAATGAATCCATCAGTGAAATAGCCCAATATGAAGGATAACATTGAAATGACATGTCTTGAACCCTCAGGAAACTTGGAAGTGGAATAAGAAGGATTTAGCTTTGGAATGTCCACATGAGGTGGCATGAAGTTCCAAAAAATCATGAATCTCTTAGGGAAATCCAATCCCAAACATAACTGAGTCAATGCTTTAATAGATAGGGGAACTGCCCTAGGGTCAAACTGAAGCTGCAACATTTCATTAATAGACTCTATAGTGATAGAAAATAAAATCTCCCTATCAGCATTCACAATTTCTCTTTGGTCTGCAACATAGTACTTCTGACACAATCTTACTAGGTCTTGACCAGGATGTGTTACTGGGACTACATATTTGGGTAAATTTGTATCCTAGAGAGGTATGCCATCTTTATCTAGGAATTTTTCATGACACCAATTGTGAACTTCTAATAAGTTGAATTCTACCACAGGGTCTGTAATTTTATAATCCACATCAATTAAGGGGATAATTTCTTCATTAGACACTGGTCGCTGAAGGGGGTTAATAGTCATAGTGGTTTTTATAGTGATTGCGGGAGTAGATTTTAAGGCTTTTGCTGCTTCATAATTGGGAGGTTTGGATCCTCTAGGTTTAGCAGGCTTGGATCCTCTAGCTTTAGGTGTCATTTTCTTCTTTATCATTTTGATATAACTAAAGCAAGATTACACAGTTTGCAATAGTTAATTTTTCTTAAACAAAGTGAATTTGATCAATTCTTGTGCAATTTAGGAATCTGGGATCTGTTCAACAGATTTAAGGCAGAAAACATAGGTTTTCTGAATTACTAGGGATGTAAAATAGATTTTTTCAAACAATATGTAGGTTTAAAGATCTTTTCAAACTATGGAAGTGATTTACAGGAGTTTAGAAATGAGGATTTGGCTTTAAAATGACGCTTTTTGTAAACAACAATTTCTGGGAAAAAAATTCCAGGGTTTGCCCTATTATTTCAAGGTTTCGAACACACTAGGACAAATTTACTAATCACAGCTCAGTTGGTTTAATTGTAGGTTTAAATTGTGAATATTGCAGACTAAATTTGGGAAAATACCTTTTGCAGGTATTTTGGTAGTCGGAAGGGTTTCTGCAATTCGTTGTAAGTTGAAGTTGAGCTCTGGTTCGGCTTATTGGTGCATCAAAACAGTTTACCTAGTCTTCAAATGAAAATCAGTGGCCAAATCTAGGTCTTTAATGAAAAATGGGCAAACAAGGTCTTGAAACAGTTAAAACATTCAAGAAGAGCTCTTTTTAGAGTTCAAATGCATGAATAAGCAATGAAAATAGTATTATAAAAGGTTTTAACATTCGATATTGGTTGCCATTAATGCATTAAATGATTGTCTCATAAAAAAACGGGGGGGATTTCTATTTTCGAATGCGAAAAACCAGAAGTTGTTTTCACGTTGACACTGGGTAGTAAATGGTATTCCTCAAAATGAACGCGAAGCAATCAAATTGTGACACGTCAGAGGAGGCAGAAATGGGAAAGCCACCCATTTCGCACCCAATTTCTGTTCGAGTGAATGATTGGTTTGTGAGCACAAAAATGATTTTGCATCGTTGGATCATCGGGAAGGGAGCGAACGGTGAGGATTTGTTGGGAAGTTGCGATGAAACGGTAAGGTGGGACTGGGCGACTTAAGCATCAGGTAATAGCGTATATAATAAAACTTTCATGTATTTTCATTTAAACCAAAGTTTTATTAATATAATGGCGATATGCATAAGCAGAATTAATACATGATTTAAAAGGGTTCAAATGATGATATTATATATATAAACAAAGTTTATATATATATATATATCTATATATATATATATATATATATATATATATATATATATATATAAAGGTATGAGGTTATTTATGGAATTAATCAGGTTGCTATGTATATAGTACATTACATATTTGAAAGCCAATGCGAAAACATGGTACAAGATTTTTAATATTTTTCCACAAATAAACCTTGGGTTATTTGTTTAATGCGGGGATAGGACCACTTATTTACCAAGTATTATATAGTTTATTAAACCATGAAGGCTTAATAACTACATGGGCACAGGATATTTACATAATGTTAGTTTTATGCCAAAGGGGATATAATTAGGATTTTTTATTTAAACATGTGGATAATTAACTTTGGCAAAAAAGCTTATAATAGTGGGTTTTCGGGGATAATTAGATAAAAGGAGTTATAAAAATAAGATAAGGTTTGTTTATAAGGATTTAATAAATAAATTAGAAGTTAATATAACCAAGGATAAAAAACACCAAAATATAATTATATAACTAAGTAAAGTGATAATGTAAAAGAAAAGCTTTATCATTTATAATTTGACCACTTTGACCTGGAATATAATATTTTTGGAAGGTTTTTATTTTTTTTATGAATGAAGGAGATTAATCAAAAGGGAATTTTGTTTTCCATTAAGTAAAAATTTCTTTACTTATGAAATTGAAGTGTAATGGATGAATGTAGGGTAAATGATGATAATTTGGGATTAATATAGGAATTCAACACTTTTAACTTAACAGTCATTGAGCCTTGGGTCTGGTCCCAACAGAAATCAAAGAAATGCTCTGAGCCTCTTTGAATGGAAGTTTAGAATGCAAAACAACTATAAGGGAGGGGAAATTAGTGATTTTTGCTTGGTAACAAATATTTACAATGATTTTCCCACTTCTTTCTACCTACCCAAATTTTAATCTAACATTTTTTCTTCCATTTTGCAGGTGCATTTGAGCTAGAAACCTTGACCATTTTATTCTTTTGAAAGCATAAAAACTATCTAAATCTACCTTATAGCATCCGAGGGCTCAGATTAAACTGATGAGCTCCTCTTTATTCTCTACCTATCTACTAATTAGTCAGGATTAAACAGTCTGACTAATATTTATTCACTATTCTACAACAAGAAAATTGAAATCATGACAGGTCAAGTTTAAGCAATTCAACTCATCATGGATTATGGCATTTATTGACACTCTGCCATAATCATCAGTAACAAAGTAAAAAGTAGTGGCATTTGAATTTGCACACTTTCATGTTTTATTTATTTTTCTTTTGGGGTCTATATTTTTTGTAAGTCCTTTGATTTTTCTTTTAGGACTTTTACCCTCTTTTTGATTTTGTATTTTTTATTTTTTTACAGAATATGGAAAAAAAACTTGCAGAAAGCAAGGTATGTACGTATTTTTACAAGACTATCATAAGTCAATTCAAAATTATGAATCCTATCCTTATATGACCCTAACAACGGCTTCACATGGGGATGGCATTTCCTGGTGAAATGTCAAGAGCTCTAAGACTAGTAGCCTTCAATTTTTACCTTGATAATCAAGTAATTGTCTTTTGTTTTTTGAAAAAAATGATATTTATGACATTTTACTTTTGAAAGCTTAGGGCCTTCACTCCAGGCTTCAAATTTGGAAGAAAATATCCAATCCAATCTACACACTTGCAATGAATATTTACAATGATGTAAAAGTTCATGGGACTAACTATTGGTTAACTCAGAGGAATAATAGTGTTTGAGAATTCTACCATTAACTGGTGTATCTTGAATATCAATTCCATCCAAATCTCTTATGAAGAAAGCATTTTTACCCCTATATACATAAATTTCATAGGGTCCTTTCCATATAAATTCAAACTTTCCATGCTTCCCTTTTTCTTCTCTCCTGGCATCCCACTTTAACACTTTATCTCCAATGGCAAAGTCATCTTCTTTAGTTATTTTATCAAATATTTTCTTGATTTTCTCTTGAATGACTTGAGATTTTTCATATACTTCTTCCCTTGTCTGATGTAGATGAATAGTTTGATTTATCCTTCTTTGTATATCATTGATTTCTACTTGTGATTCTTGGATAATTTTCATTACTGGAACACCTAAAGATGATGGGAAAACTGCATCTATCCCATATACAATCTGGTAATGAGATGTTCCAATTGACTTCTTGGTAGTAAGTCTATCTGCCCATAAGGCATAGACTAACTTTTTATTCCAAGTTTTCTTATTTTATTCAAGTAGTTTTTTGATGATACTCACAAGGCTTTTATTTGAAGATTCAGTTAGGCCATTACCCTGAGGGTAATAAGCAATAGAGTGGCCTAGGGTAATATGATACTTGTGACAAAAGGCAATCATTTTCTTAGATTTAAATGCTACTGCATTATCAATAATTATTTTCTGGGGGCATCCAAATCTAGATAAAATGTTGTTTTCTATGAAAGAGATAATGACTGAATCAGTGGCTTGTCTGGTAGGAATGGCTTCAATCCACTTGGTGAAATAATCTGTGGCAGTCAATATCCACTTGTGTTGGCCAGAGGATGGAGGGTGAATTTCTCCAATGAAGTATAAACTCCATTGTTGAAATGGAATCTCAGTGGAAATAGGTTTCAGGGGTAAAGGTACCAATTCCTTTTTTCCTTCAAAAATATGACATTTGTGACATGAAGTAACAAATTTTTTCACATCAGCAAATAATGTAGGCCAATAGAAACTAGCTCTAAGAATCTTATCTGTTGTACTTTTCCAATATAAGTGTCCTCCAAAATCACCTGCATGAAATTCTCCAAGAATTTTGTTAGCTTCTGATTTCAGTAAATAGTTGAGTAATATCCCACTTTGTTCTTTCCAAAACAACACATTATCTAGAATACAGTATTTCATTGCTTTAAGTTTGATGAATATAGATTTAGTTTTAGTTAATTCAGGAGGAGCTTGCAAATTTGTAAGTAAAAATATATTATCTGAGTACCATGGTGAGTCTAGAAAGGCTTCACTGATCAATGGAGTTGCCATCTCTTCTTGGTCATCAACTTGGGCAATAAAATTTATATCCAAAGCATTACAATTGGATTCGGCCATTAGTCTAGCTAAACCTTATCCTTTTATGAGCTTGGTTGGTTTAATCTCTATGTCATATTCAAGGATAGTGGCAATCCACTTTCCTCTTCTTCCATCTGGCCCATCCTATGTTAAAATATCTTTGACTACAAAATTAGGGACATAGGCAATAATGTGGGAGTAAAGAATGTACACTCTGAAATATTTTATGGCTTTAACCAGGGCTAAAGCTTGTTTTTCCATTATTTTATATTTCAAAGGTGCATATCTAAGTGTTTTACTGAAAAATGCTATAGGCTGTTCAAAACCTTGGTCATTTTTCTGTAATAGAACTGCAGCTATGGTATGTTCTGAGGCAAATGAAAAGATTATAAAATCTTTCTTGAAGTCTAGACTGATAAGGACTGGTGTTTTTGTTAAAGAATGTTTAATGGATTCAAATGATTGTTTTGCTTCAACTGTCCATTTTAAAACAGAGTCCTTTTTTAGCATGTTATTCAGTTCTTTGATGATTTCTGTTAAGTTAGAAATAAATCTTCTCAAAAAGTTAATTTTACCTAAAAATGCTTGTAACTCTTTGATGTTCCTAGGTGGGTGAATTTTTAGTATGGCTTCTATCCTTGCTGGATCTATCCTAATACCTTCCTTGGAAATTATGTGTCCGAGTAATTTTCCTTCCTCTAGTCGAAAAAGGGTTTTCTTAGGATTTAATGATATACCAATTTTTCTACACTTAATGAAAACTTGTCTCAGATGATCCAAATGATCATTATTTGTTTTAGAAAAAATGGTAATATCATCTAATTAAATAACCAAGAATTCATGTATTTACTTAGAAAATGCTATGTCCATAGCCCTCTAAAAGGTAGCTCCAGCATTCATCAAACCAAAAGGCATTTTCACATACATGAAAGTACCCCATGGAGTGGTAAAATTTGTTTTGGGTTGGTCTTCCTTTTGGAAAAGTATCTGGTTATATCCTGAAAAACTATCTAATAAATATATCCTAGAAGAACCAACTACCCTTTCTAAAATATGGTCCATTTTGGGTAAAAGGTAATTGTCCTTCAAAGACACTTTATTAAGATTCTTGAAATCTACACATAATCTGATTTCACCAGTTTTCTTTCTTGTAGGTACTAAGTTAGAAACCCAATCAGAATATATGATTGGTGCAATTATTTGGGCATCATACATGTGTTTAAGTTCTGTTTCAATCAAAGGTAATAAGATAGGATTAATCCTCCTCAATTTTTGTTTAAATGGTTTCTGATCATCTTTTATAGGAATCTTGTGCTGAATGATGTTTGTGTCATATGCTTTTAAATATTCATAACTCCATGCAAAAACATCTTGGTATTCCTTTAAAAGTTCAATGTATTTTTCTTTTTCTTGAGGGGGTAAATATTTTGACAATTTGATCATCTTTGGTTTTGTTTCTGTCCCAATGTTACATTCTTCAATGTAAAACTTGGCTGGTTCCATTTTAGGCTTTTTGGGCACATCACTGGAATCAAACAAGTCCTCCAAAGGAGTTAAACCCTTAGGTAAAAAATTATCTTTTAAATCTAACATCTCAATTTCATCTTCAATTATTTCCTCTATATTTACCTTCTCTAACTTATCTATGTCAGATTGAGTAAATACAGTGGGTTTGGTAAGTTTATGTGCATATATGTTATTTATTTGACAATTAACATCTAAATTTATGTTACATTCTGAATCTAAATTACCATCTGTGTCTATCTTACAATTTTGAAATTCATCCTCATTATTCAAAAATGATAAATCTATTCATCTTCAGAGAACATCTCTCAGTATTTGACATTGTCTGGGACAATGGGTCTGTATTTAACTTTAGCAGTATATCTATGTGTTGGTTGAAAAGGTAAATTAGATGTGCTCGAAAAAGTTGCTAGGCAATGTGCTTGCAAATTTTGATTTCTAGGAATAGTAGCAAACTTACATTCTAGTAAATCATCAACCATATCAGTTGTTGCATCTCTATATCTGGCTAATCTAGGATTATGAATAGAATATTCAGCATTTATTTATTTAATGACTAATTCTGAATCTCCCATAATTAAAATTCTCTTACCTCCTAAATTTATGATGATTTGGAAGCCTAAAATAAGTGTCTCATACTCTGCCATGTTGTTGGTGCATTTGAAGTTGAGTCTAAAGGCATGTCCTTCCGAATGACTGGTCCCAATGTTTGTGATCCACACTCCATCTCTTGCTCCTGACTTGTTCACTGAGCCATCAAATTCTAAGTGCCAAAGGGCTTCATGAAAAATATTATCATTGTTTGGTTTAGGCTTTATGTCAATTAATTCAGTTTGGATTTCATTATTATCAGAGTTACATAAAATGAAAGAGTCAAGATCAGTTTTTGTTGAGTAAATTGGGTAATTAATTGATCTCTCAGCACTGCTAATCATGTATTTCATTAAAGTTTCTCTATAAAGTTTCTTAGGTTGTCCAAACACTGATATGGTGGCATAGCTCATGTCTAATTGTAGAGATCCCTACAACTTAGCTCCCCATGAGCGAGAAAGAAGCATACCATACTTTGGTGGGATATCAGCTACTAGAATATCTACAACCATACTTTTACCAGGATACTGAACCAAATTCACACATAAGCCTTTTATCAATCCTATGCACTTAACCTTGCTTGAATAAAAAGAGAATAAATCTTTATAAGGCCTTGTTATTTCTAAATTCAGAGTTTCCATGATAGATTTTTGCATTAAATTGTGGGAAGATTCTAAATCTAACATTTCATTGTGTAAAATATGATCGTGAATAGTAAGACAGATATAAAAGGGAGGAACTAATCCATCTAAATTCTTACCATTTACATCAGGGCCTAAAATTAATTCAGGTTGATCATCATTTAGATTAATAGCATCTTCACCATCATTCATGTTCAAAGTTTCAGTAATTGTTGGTCTATACAAGTCATTTTTTACCAATTCTGTTTAAGGAATTGGTATTTTTAACTTAGCTAATTCAGTTTGAATATTAAAGGATGGTTGAGACTTACTAATCTGAATTAGTTCATCTTTTGTGGTAGTTATTTGAGTGGGTTTTCCATGAATTTCAGCAGATGTACTTTTATCTTGAGTTTTTATTTTGTTTTTTCTCTGAGTTTCTTGACTTTTGTTGTCTTTTGTTTTATTTTCAATGACATATTTAGGGGAAGCAGAATTTTTTTCAGATTTTGAATTTTCAACAGAAGCTTTGGTATTAACAATTTTGGGATTTGTTGAATTAGAATCAGCCGCATTCTTCTTTGGATCAGGAATTGCTGATTTTACTGAACTAGGGGCTTTGGTAGTGTTGGCTTTTTGGGAATTATTGGAGGATTGGGCCACTTCTTCAGTGATGTCAACAATTTTTGGACTTGGCAATTTTTTGGGGCTGGGAGGGTTAGATTTCTTCTTGTTTTCCCTTGGGAGAATTTGCAAAATCTTTGTTTTTGGTACTTCTACATTCTTTTTGGTTTGATTTTGAGAAGTGTTTTTTGTAGAAGGCTCATTGTTTTTTTTTCTAAGGTTATGCTGACTGTGAATTTCGTTAATAACGAATTCATAACCTTGTTTGAAATCATAGGATTCACTAGATTCTACTTTGAGTTGTTGAAGCTCAAAAATTTCTTGATCTTCCTGAGTGAGGAAAATAGTGTTTTCTTCATCTATCCCCATTGCTATATTGATGTTATCCTCATCTTCATCATTATTATGAGAACTCTCAGCATAATTCTCTTGAAATGGAGGCCTAATGTTTTGATCTGGAGCAGCTTCTTTAACTTTTGTAGGGTTATTGTTTTTTCTGAAGTTGGGATTTCTGATTTGTGGTTGGTTATCCCATTGTGGTTTTCTCTCAATATTTTATAACATATCAACCACCTTTTCTAAAGTTTTAGAAAAGAAATCTAGTTTAGCATCTGAATTTGATGTTTCTTCTTTGATTGTGACTCTCCTTTGATTCCTAAGTCTGGATTTTTTGGCTAGAATATTAATTTCTAAACCAACAACATCTAATTCCATCTGTTCTAATGTTTCAACATTCCTTTCTCTTAGTTGATAAGCCATATCTGGATCAAATCCATCAGGGAACTTAAGAGGTACAGAGTAGGGTGTAGGTTTAAGATCAATAAGAATGGCATTATAAACACTGTTATACCTAGTGCAGTAATCCTAAACAGACTCATTAGGAGATCTTTTTAAAGCATCAAACTCAGAAAAAAATTGCAAAGGATTCTTTTTCTTTTCCCATTTGTTTAAAAATGCTCTATGAAATGCAGCTAAATTAGCTATACTACCAGTAGCTAAATTTTTAAACTATTTTTTTACTTCTCCTGTCAAACTTTGAGCGAATAACCTCATTTGAACATCTGACTCATCAATTTCATAGATTTCACAATAGTCTGTTATTTTTGTGACATGTTGTTGAGGAGTATATTGTGATTGGCCATCAAATAGTGGTATATTTTTCTAGTAATCTTGGGGCATATCATGGTGTTTTTGGGGTAAGACAAGGGGAGCATACCTAGTAGCCATGGCTTGAAGTTTTGCTAAAATAGGAGGTATAACAGTAATGATAGGAGCAGTGATGGATATGGTAGCTGATGAGCTGAAAGCTATGATTGAAGAGCTTGGAAAAGAGGTTGGTATATATATATATATAACTATTTGAAAATAAGGATGTAGTGCTTATAAAACTAGTGGATGTAGTGGATTGATTGGATGAGGGGAATAATATCCTAGGTTGCAAAGGCAACTTAGGACAAAAATTTTCTCTGGATGAACTTGCAGCGGAATCTAAAATGAGGTGACAAAATACAGAGTTGAATATGCTGCTGGAATTATTGTTGTGTGCAATTGAGAAACTGGAGGCTTAATGTGAGATAATAAATGGGCTAATTTAATAGATTCATCAATGTCTTTAATCAGTGTAACATTAATCCTTTCTATTTGAATTTGAGATTCAGATTTATTTGATTTTCTTTTTGCTGAAATAATATTCTGTTTTTGTTTTTTAAGAAAGAAGTAAAAACATGATCTATTACAGTATCTTTTAAATCAAATTTAGATTTATTTTTAAACAATGATTTTTCAAACTTGTAATCAAAATCAATATCAGATAAGCTCACTAGTTATTTGGGTAAAGAATTAACTTTTCTTAATGGTACTTAAGTTTCTAAATTAACAATTTGTTTTTTCTTTTTATTTTTTCCAATCTGTTCTGGGTTATCTACTATAACTGCAGCTTAGGATCTGGATTAGACTTGGTATAGTAGGTTTTCCTAGAAGCTATAATGATTGTTTATGAATACCCACAACCCTTTAAAAATAATCTTAAAGTAAAAATATAAATGAAAGATCTTCCTTTAAGACTAAATTTAAAATTGGAGATTGGTTAGTTTCCCCATTATGGTCGTCAGTATGCTATCACCCTAGTAATTTCTAAATATTGTGGGCTTTTGGTTTTTAGTTCAAGAAAACTAGGGGTAACAACAAACCTACTTTGGAAATTTAGGATCTAGCCTTCCTAAATTTCAGAGAGGGCTCTCTCTTTATGATTTAAATTTTTTTTTGTTTACTGTTTTAGGCTAGTTATGATAGAACAATTGGTTTTGGTTTTGAAATGTTTGGTGGCAAATAAAATTACTTAAGGAAAAATTAAAGAGGGATCTACTATTCCATTGGGCTATGGAGTCAAATTCTATCAAGAATAACTAGAAGGCAAGGCCAAAAGCATGCTAATGTATTCAAGGTAAGGTAGATAACCCTCAAAGATTTGGATAGACTGTTTTGATGAAATGGCTTGCTTCGGGATAAAGGGCAATGAAGGATCCTTTGATCCAGAAAAAGAGGAAGGAGGCAGGGGTCAAACGGGACTAGGATAAAATAAGAATTCCTAAATCTGGAAATCAGCAGAAAACATTTAAATGATTAAGTAGTTAAAAGATAGGGAGTTTTTACACTAGTCCTAAAGTAATACTCCTAATTAATCATTAAGATTGAACAACATATATGAAATTGTATGTAGCTTAGAAAAGGAAACAATGACAGTAAGAAAGTACTTTACTCTTCAAATTATTGCATGAATCCTGAATTATGAAGTCCAATTGGCTATTGTCCAGACTGCTGCTTTGAAATCAACATATGTGAGCCTCCAATGTACTAACAAAATGTCTATAATGTTCTTAGCAATTTTATTCCACCCTAAACACTTCACAAAATGAAGTATTTATACAAATGTTTATTACAAATATCCTAGAGAGATCTAGGAATAACTCTAGGAAATATAAAATATCTATGCACATTAAGAGGGACAGTTGCTTAACAACTTTAGCAAGCTGTCCTCTTATCTAGAAAATATAGAACTAACTTATCTAACAAAAACTATTTATTGAATAGTTGTCCATGCTTGCTGGCACATTGAAAAATATATTTTTGGAAGATAACTTAACTGATACTCTTTCCACTTATACTATTTAACGTTGTACTTTATCTTTGATGTTCTTTCAAGATGTTTATTTATCATTTTACTATTGCAAAAAGGGAAATTACAACAGTCAAAATCAGCTGGCTGTTGCTTTTCTCTCTGATACACTTTGACTTTATTGTTCACCCTGATACTCTTTTAACTGATATTTTAACCTTTAACTGCTATAAAAAGAGACTTCTTAATAGTAAAAAATTAAAATCAAATAATTGTTCTATTGTTTCCTTCTTAGATAGATTGTTTGGCTTCTTTGCTACTATAATAAATCTGTAAAATAATGCCATTGTTTAGTATCTGGTATTTTTACACTTATGAGTTTTCTGAAGTTCTCATCAGCATCAATATACTTGGAAAAATTTGGTTTAATTACAAACAAATTTTTTATTTCATTTTGAAGGAAAAATAAGTCTTCAATATACTGGAGAACAACTTTCCCTATTGGAGAGCCCTGTGGCAGTGGCTTTTTAACCTGTTCTTTGGCATGATCCCTTATCTTTTTTTCATATTCCTTATGGTCCATCAACTTCTCATTGAAGACATGAATATCTAGTATACCAGCTTGTATTAGCATGGTGTATTTTTCTAGAAACTTGGTAATAGATAAATTCATGGCATCACATTTTTCTTTCAAATTGTCCACCAGATTTTTCTTTGTCAGTACTTTGTTGATTTCCAATATATTCTCTGTCCTATCCTGTATCTTCAATTCTTCTAGCGCTTTCTTGTTTTTTCTATTTAAGAAAGTGATTAGCTTTAATGCCTGTGTTGGTTTATCTGGTAATTCTTCTGTTGTCTTTTGTATTTCAACTTGAGCTGCTAGAAGGAGGTCTCTCTGTTCATATATTATCTGGATTGATGGCCACTGAAGATCTATAGCCTCAATTATATTGGTCCATAGGTAATTTCTTATATAATAAATTTGTGCAGTGAAACTTAAATCTTTTTTAAGGCTTTTGACTTGCTCTTCCAGCCTTTTGGCCCTTTGCTCATAATTGTTGGCATTAATTAATGCTACTTTGTTAGAAACTTCTAGATTCTGAATCATTTTCTTCAAACTGTTAATTTCATTATTTTTTAGAGACATTTCTTCCATTGGTTTGACTATCTGCCTTACATCATTTGTCTATTGTACCTGTGATGTTGAGGATTCTATATTGGAGGTAGTAGCTGGTTGCACTGACACTACAATTGCCAGTGGCTCTTTTGGTGCTAACTTTTCTCCCAGTGTAGAAGGAACAAAAACTATAATAATAGGTATGACTGTACGAATGGTGGAAGTATCAGCTTCCTTCACAGTTTATTATTATTCCATAAGTATATCCATTTGAATTTCCATATCTTTGATTTGGGTAGTTAGCTTTATGATCAACTCCATCATATCCTTTTTTTCTTTCTGTTCTTGAAGTATTTCCTTACTCTATGGGTGCTCACTTTGAGGAATTTTTAACTGTTTCCTTAAAGCAGCAATATCATCATTTTTCTTCTTCATTAATACTTCAACAGCTTGTACATTTGATGGGCCAACTCCTATTTGTGAAATCAGATCTTCTAAGGCCTTAATCATTAAATATTTGGCATACAAAGAGCCTTTGTCAAGTTTCATTTGGTCTTGCATGTTGATAATGGTATTATGCAAATTTGTCACACTCATGGCTTTTGTCACCATAGTAGAATATAGCATCTCAGAGCTATGTCTGTGGAATTATATTTGATCTAGTTCATGCACCTTTTGAGTATCTACTTCAAATTCAACTTTTTTGTAGTCATCCACTGTTTTTGGAGTTGAAGTAGTTGGTTGTAAATATGACATGATCATTTTATTTGAGGAGTAATCAAATGATGTAAGCAACTGGTTCTGATTTCCTGGCTTCTGTTTGAGAAATTGAGAATAAATCTCACCTTTGATTTCTTCATTCCTTTGTTTGATCTGTTTATATCTTTCTTTGATATCCAAATATTTTTCTTCTGTTGTCTGAGAAGAAGAAGCTTCCATACTAACCTGCTTTTCAATCATATGAGTGTCTGATTCTTTAGCTGCTACTTGTTCTTTTTCTATTTCTGTTAAAGTATCTTTAATTATTTTAGTGGCCTCATCATTTCTTACCTCAGGCTCATTATTTGTTTCTTGGCCATTTGTATCATCAATTTCAATCAATTTATCTTTCCCTATGGAACCGAATCTGAGCCTTTTGTTGTAGATGAGTTTGAATTTAGTCTCTGTAGTAGTCTCTATTGTGTAGGCTCCTTAATCCTTGCTTCTTTTGTTTGAATTTTCTGGCTGTTTTGAAACTATCATGGCAAGTGTAGTATCAATCTTTTGTATTGGCTCTGTATTGATGACTATATCTACCAATGTATTTTCTACCCATTCTATCTGATTTTCAAATTTCTCAATATCAAGCTTGGGTTCATGTATGAAATGAGGCAGCTTACATTTAGCTCTTATACTGTTGAGAATACCTTGAGGGTCATAATTCTAAGGGAAACTTTTCTGAAATTTTAGATCTAACAATATTTTGTCTATCTCTTTATTAGCTTCTCTATTATTCACAATGAAAGGACCAATCTGATATTTTAGTTTGAATTTATTTTTCTTCTAGGAGGCCAAGAAATTGATGGCATCAACATTCAAAACCTATCTCAAATACTCTAAAGTAAAGACTCTGATAGTCAAAAACTTAGGTAATTTGTATGGAAGCAGATTGGTTCCAAAAATTCTCAATTTAGTGTGTTTTTCATACAAGTACCAATCTCCCATTTTGCATTCCTCTGATAGTTGTAATATCCTTTTTATTTCTTCACTTACCCTAGGTTGTTCTAATTTATGTAGCAAATTCATAGCTAGCCTAATGAAAAAATCTGTAAAATATTTGTAGCTGTATTTACTTCCTTCTTTTCTCAATAGTGATGTCCAAAAGACAACTGATAGAGGCTGTCCCTCTACATTCATTTTCTGTAATGCTATTGGAAAGTGATCAGCTTGTGAGAATAAGAACAATTGAAATAAATATGAAGAATATCTGAATACCCCTTCAGTGGGAAACTTGGTCAACTAATGATGGATAGAATCAGCTATAAACCTGGCAAAGTAAAAAATGATAGCAGGAGGTTGACCAGGAGACAAGGTAGAAAAAAAACGAACAATTGATTCATCAGTGAATTCATCAGTGAAATAGCCCAATATGAAGGATAACATTGAAATTACATGTCTTGAACCCTCAGGAAACTTGGAAGTGGAATAGGGAGGATTCAAATTTGGAATGTCCACATGAGCTGGCATGAAGTTTTGAAAAATCATGAATCTCTTAGGGAAATCCAATCCCAAATATAACTAAGTGAATGCTTCAATAGATAGGGGAACTTCCCTAGGGTCAAATTGAAGTTGCAACATTTCATTAATAGCCTCTGCAGTGATAGAAAATAAAATCTCCCTATTAGCATTCACAATTGCTCTTTGGTTTGGAACATAGTACTTCTAACACAATCTTACTAGGTCTTGACCAGGATGTGTTACTGGGACTACATTTTGCGTAAATTCGTATCCCAGAGAGGCATGTCATCTTTATCTAGGAATTTTTCATGACACCAATTGTGAAATTCTAATAAGTTCAATTCTACCACATGGTCTATAATTTTATAACCCACATCAATTAAGGGGATAATTTCTTCATTAGACACTAGTGGCTAAAGGGGGTTAACAGTCACAGTGGTTTTTGCAGTGATTGCAGGAGTAGATTTTAGGGCTTTTATTGCTTTAGACTTGGGAGATTTGGAACCTCCAGGTTTAACAGGCTTGGATCATCCAGCTTTAGGTATCATTTGCTTCTTTGTCATTTTGAGATAACTAAAGCAAGATTACACAATTTTCAATAGTTAATTTTTCTTAAACAAAGTCAATTTGAGCAATTCTTGTGCAATTTAGGAATCTGGGATCTGTTCAATAGATTTAAGACAGAAAACACAAGTTTTTTTAATTACTAGGGCTATAAAAGAGATTTTTTCAGACAATCTGTAGGTTTAAAGATCTTTTCAAACCATGGAAGTGTTTTACAGGGGTTTAGAACTGAGGATTTGGTTTTGAAATGAGGCTTTCTGTAAACAACAATTTCTAGGAAAAAATTGCAAGTGTTTTCCCTCTTTTTTCAAGGTTTCAGACACACTAGGAAAAATTTACTAATTACAGCTCAATTGGTTTAATTGTAGGTTTAAATCGTGAATATTGTAGGCTAGATTTGGGAAAATACCATTTTGCAGGTATTTTGGTAGTCGAAAGGGTTTCTGAAATTCGTTGTAAGTTGAATTTGAGCTCTGGTTTAGATTACTGGTGCATCAAAATGGCTTACCTAGTCTTCAAATGAAAATCAGTGGTCAAATCTGGGTCTTTAATGAAAAATGGGTAAACAGGGTCTTGAAACAGTTAAAACAGTCAAGAGGAGCTCTTTTTACAGTTCAAATGCGCGAATAAACAATGAAAATAGTATTATCAAAGGTTTTAACATTCGATATTGGTTACCATTAATGCATTAAATGACCGTCTCATCAAAAAAAGGGGGGATTTCTGTTTTTGAATGCGAAAATCCAGAAGTTGTTTTCGCGTTGACATTGGTCAATAAATGGTATTCCTCAAAATGAACGCGATGGAATCAAATTATGACACGACATAGGAGGCAGAAATGGAAAAGCCACCCATTTCGTGCCCAATTTCTGTTCGGGTGAACGATTGGTTTGTGAGCATGAAAAGGATTTTGTGTCGTTGGATCATCGGGAAGGGAGCAAATGGTGAAGATTTGCTGGGAAGTTGCGGTGAAACGGTAAGGTGGGACGGGGCGGCTTATGCGTCTGGTAATGGCGTATATAATAAAAATTTAATGTATTTTCATTTAAACCAAATTTTTAGTAATATAATATCGATATGCATAAGTGGAATTAATACATGATTTAGAAGGGTTCAAATGATGATATTATATACATAAACAAAGTTCATATATATACATAAAGGTGCATGAGGTAGGTTTATGGAATTAATCTAAGGTTAAGTTATGTATAGCATGGGGCTAATACATATTTGAAATCCAGTGTGAAAACATGGCTCAAGCTTTTTAATTTTTTCGCAAATAAACCTTGGGTTATTCATTTAATGCGGGGATAGGTACACTTATTTCCCAAGTATTATATAGTTTATTAAACCATGAGGGCTTAATAACTACATGGAGGTGGGATATTTACATAATGTTAGTTTTATGCCAAAGGGGATATAATTTCAGTTTTTTTATTTAAACGTGTGGATAATTAACTTTGGAGAAAAATCTTATAATAGTGGGTTTTAGGGGATAATTAGATAAAAGGGGTTAAAATAATAGGATAAGGTTTGTTTATAAGGATCTAATAAATAAATTAGAAGTTAATATGACCAAGGATAATGAAAAACACCAAAATATAATTATATAACTAAGTAAAGTGATAATGTAAAACCAAAGCTTTATCATTTATAATTTGACCACTTTGACCTGGAATATAATATTTTTGGAGGGTTTTTTATGTTTTAATGAATGAAGGAGATTAATCAAAAGGGAATTTTGTTTTCCATTAAATAAAAGGGTATTTAATTATGAAATTGAAGTGTAATGGATGAATGTAGGGTAAATGATGATAATTTGGGATTAATATAGGAATTCAACATTTTAAACTTAACATTCATTGAGCCTTGGGTCCGGTCCCAACAGAAGTCAGAGAAATGCTCTGAGCCTCTTTGACTGGAAGTTTAGAATGTAAAACAACTATAAGGGAGGGGAAATTAGTGATTTTTGCCCAGTAACAAATATTTACAATCATTTTCCCACTTCTTTATACCTACCCAACTTTTAATCTAACATTTTTTCTTCCATTTTGTAGGTGCATTTGAGCTAGAAACCTGGAACATTTTATTCTTTTGAAAGCATACAAACTATCCAAATCTACCTTATATCATCCGAAGGCTCAATTTAAACTGATGAGCTCCTCATTATTCTCTACCTATCTACTAATTAGTCAGGATTAAACAGTCTGACTAATATTTATTCACTATCTACAACAATAAAATTGAAACATGACAAGTCAAGATTAAGCAGTTCAACTCATCATGGATTATGGCATTTACTGACACTCTGCCATAATCATTAGTAACAAAGTAAAAAGTAGTGGCATTTGAATTTTCACACTTTCATGTTTTATTTATTTTTTCTTTGGGGTATATTATTTTTTTCTAAGTCCTTTGATCTTTCTTTTAGGACTTTTACCCTCTTTTTGATTTTCTATTTTTTTATTTTTTTTACAAAATATGAGAAAAAAACTTGAAAAAAGCAAGGTATGTACATATTTTTACAAGATTATCATAAGTAAATTCCAAATTATGAATCCTATACTTATAGGACCCTAACAGAATAGCTACCAAAGTGGGGATTCTTAATATTTCCATTACACCAGAGGTCATTGCAGCAACAACAACAATTCCAAGGGGACAAGAAAAGTTGTTCAAAGGGTTCAAGTTCAACACAAAGCAGTGCAAAGAGTTTATGAAGCCTGAAAAAAATGAAATGGGCCTTACTAATGCAATTCCAAGGAGCTGCATGAAAAATACCTACTCAAAATTGCTGCTCATCATCCAAAAGTATTTTACTTGTGAAGGAAGATATCATAAAGTCACCTCGTACAATTTCAAACTACTCCTACACTTTACTGGTAAGATATTTCTTGATCTGCCTTTCTATTTAAATAGAAGTTTATCAAAAATGGCAGATGAGGTGCTAGAAAAATCTAAAGGGAGTGATACTTCATTGTTTCATCATGGTTTAATGAAACTATTGGTTTTAGATGAGCTTCAAAAACTAGGTAGAGACTGGTCTTCATTTTTATTTGTTAGTGGTTTTGAGTTGGATGCTCTTACTCCTTCAAGAACTCCTAAACCTAAGAGAATTCGATCACCCTTAGTAGCAGAAAAAAGTGAACCATTGGTGGCAGAACCAAGGGAACCAACAAGAGTAGAACCAAGTGAAGCAATCGAGAAGGAAATAGAGAAATTGTAGAGTTTTGATACACCCAATGTCCCACCTACAAAACAGAAATCAAAAGTGGTCAAACCTACAAAACAAAAACA
Source organism: Pinus albicaulis (assembly GCA_034641835.2). Taxonomy (NCBI): domain Eukaryota; kingdom Viridiplantae; phylum Streptophyta; class Pinopsida; order Pinales; family Pinaceae; genus Pinus; species Pinus albicaulis. The sequence continues at coordinate 318,304,732 of CM076569.1, forward strand.
AGCTATGAGTAAACAAGGAACCAAAAGGATGAAAAGGAGTCAAACAATGGTTGTAAAAGATAGAGAAATATATAAAGGAAATATTGAAGACATATTACATGCCATTTTCATAGAAGACACTCCTATAGTCCAAGCTGAGGATATAGAGGAAGGCAGACAGAAACTAAAGAAAGAAAAATCTGCAAAGAAACTAGAATTTGAAGGAGGAGATGCAGGTTTTATGTTCAAAGCAAGAAAGCCCATGGCAAGGCATGCTAGAAAGTTATTAGAGTAGTAAAGAGTTTCATCCACCTACTGACACAGATCAGCCACCACAAGACATCACTAATCTTTCATCACCTGTAGAGAAAGATTCAGTTAGCAAGTCATATAAAGGAAAAGAGAAATTAGTGGAAAAAATAGAGTTTGAAATCCTTGAAGGATAGTTGAATTTGGCCAACCATGAAGTTTTTTCTATGAAGAAATAAGAAAGGAAACATAATCTCCAGAAGGTTCAGATTGAAAAGATGAAGGATATTTGGGAAGAGAAGGTTGACAATGTTTCCAAGACCCTAGATAATACACAATAGTTTATCAAACAGATCATGCCATTGAGAAAGGAGGTGAAACATGTCAAGAAAATAAACTTGCATTTGAAATATTCTAATAGGAAGTTGAAGGATCAGGTTGAAGGCCTCCAGGCACAACTTGAAATAATTCATGAGGAGTTGGAGAAAAAATGTCTTAAAATGATAGTAGTTGAGGATCTAATTGCTCAAATCATCATCAATGAGGAAGAAACCCCTCAAGAGACATAGTGTGAGATGGTTTATGATTTTGAAGGCTAATGGCATGCTAGAAACAAGGTTTTTGCACTTAGAGGGTATATTTTTGAAGCTACACAAAATTCTTGTTTTTTCACTATTTTCAGCAGTTTCGTAGTGTTACGGGGCTTAAAGAATAGGAAAACGTTACCAAACTAGTTTAGCTTTCCATTTTTCATTTTGAACCAGTTTTAAGAGCTCCCAAGAGATGAAAATGGTATGGAATATGTATTTAGGCATAATGAACATCATGCAGGAGGAAAAAACTAGAAATATTGATGGCAATAGGAATTTTATAACGCTATGAAAGTATGCTATGAAACTGTCAAAATTTCATAGCATATTATTTTGAAGTGATATGAGCAGGTTTTTGTGCAGTTATGGATAGCTGGGTATTTTCGAAGGTTCAAGGGATCTTTCCAGCGATCATCCAAGACTTAAAGACCGGGAGATGAGGACATCTCATCAGCCAAATCATGCGTTGAAGATAAGGACCAGTTTTCCCAAAAAGTAGGGTTTGTTTTGATTTTTAGAGGAGGTCAATTAAGATGTCATGTAGTGATGAGTCCCATCACACCCTATTCGAACATGTGAAGGAATATTTGTCAAGGAAATAACTAAGATTAGGAGGTAAGGTAGTTGATGTAATAATGAATAGTTTGAGTCCTATTAGGAAAAGGACTGTCAAATAGAATAGCTGTCATTTTCTCATTAATGTAGATGTTTTATTGCTATGCAAGGTGTCATTAGAAAATTTTCAATGAATATATCCATGAGGCATATCATATAATCATCTAACAAGTCTATTAAAGGGCAGATATTCGAATTTTTATGGGTTGGAGACTTTTTGGCAAAATTGCAGCTTTATGTAATTGATTGTTTTCAGTAATATAGAAACTTGTTTCTTGACCAACTTGAGATTATGATTGATTTTTTAGTGCCTATCTTATATATATCTTTTATGTGTACCATTTTCGGTGGTTTTCATATTTAATACTCAAAATTCATTCATGTAATGCTCTGACTTCCCTTATAGATGAATTGACAGTGTGATTTAATGTTTCATGTGTGTGTACTTCTGCTAAAAACTCTTACCTACCCCAGCTTCCATGTCAAGTGAACTTACTACTGAGATACTAAACTTGTTGACTCCATAAGCCCAATTTTTGCATATTGATGTTCTTTTCAACCTACACTTATCAGAAACAAGTCATTTTCTAAGTAGAGTTAGCCATCTAGTTTATCATTATCAAATATCATTAACCCTTTTTGAGAGAGCCCTCTCAGACTGAAGAGGCTAAGCTACAGTCACAAGTTGGTTTGTAACAGTTACATAAATTTCTCTTCTTAGCAGCCAATTAGGTGCAATTTTGTGATAACATATGGTATGAAAATTCTTGCATGACTAACTTATCAATGGCATACCTCAGTAGAAGATGTGGAGAATTCAGTTTATCGAGCACTCTGAGGAAAGTTCCATCTAGTGAGGTGATGTTAGATTGGTTTAACATAGGTTCAACTTATACTTCACACCAAAAAAAGCCTAAGACACTGGCCCTTTTGGCAATTACCTATCTGTAGATCGCAGTCTCACCCGAGGTGGCTATCGGGGGTTGCAAAACCAGGTTTTTGCAGCCTTGAGGGACTGCGCGAGGTGGCTTCTACTTTGATTTTTTGTATTTTACTTATTTGTATAGAATACATATCATTAATGCGCGTTCTAACTCAACTATTTACTTGGACACATTCATTTTAACATAAGCATATTACATAACAATATAACTACGTTATCATAACATAATCAATACTTCACACAACAAATTGAAAACAAACATGATGATACAAATAAATACATAATATTGCCAAAAACTTCTCTTCTTCTTTATTAGTATGAGTCTCCTCAATACATTCAACTACTTGACCTACACACACAGTTGCATGTGGTCTACGCACGAAGTTGCAAACCCTTCCAAGGTCTCTACACACTAAAATATCCTGCCTTTCCTTAAGGCCCAAAACATAGAAAATATAGATACAATTAGCCCTTAACCATAGAATTACAATCATGATTTGATATCTCTTCGACAAGAATTACATCTCTTTATATAACATCACATCGCTACAAAACCATGGTTCATTTACCATGGGATTGGCAAAAAAATTAGCTAAAACTCCATACCCATTACAAAATGAGGGGCTTTGACCTACCCAGAAGTGCTTGGAAGTTCACGCGGTATATATGACTTCGTGGTAATGTGAAATCCACTCCTAAAATTGCAAAGTCCTAGACCAAAATTGTAACAATTTGGGTTACACCCAATAGGCCCCCAACACTCACATGTGACTCGTCCTTGGTCACACAACATTTGTGCCGTGAATCTTGTTTTTGATACTCATGTAGGCAACATTATATTTCTGAAGTATTTCTACTACCTGCTTTTCCTCTATGCGCTCCTCTTTTAGTAGTGCCTATGTTGTTGGTCCAGATGTCTTCTATAACACATCCTTCTACCTCCATCGTAGATCCTTGAGCTTATATTCAATTGTCTGTGAAAGTTGTAGGGCCTCATCTTGCCATGACTAAGTCCTCACTGTCAAAATATACTTTTTCTGCGAAGGTCTTCAATATGGTTTTGAGGAGTCTTCCCTTCAGTGATGTGGGAAAGCCTTTGCGAGACTAGTAAGGTATTCACAGTTGCCCAAATTTCTTCCAACTAGTTCTGTTTCATCTAGATATCCTCTTCAATCCTCTTAATATTGATCCTCCTACAGTGAGGTCTAAATATGCATGGTGTCATCTAATAGTGTGTCACACTCTTCCATTGTGTTAGAGATGACTTAAACTGTAGGTTCTAGGTCCACATCCCTCTTCTCACATACTTCTGGTGGTGTGAGTGGCTACAACCTCATTTGCAGCTCAATAATATTCACATCATACTCAAACTTCATCTCGATGATCTTATTCTTTAAGTGATTTATTGTGAGGCTGAGCTTCACAACCTTCTTTATTGGTGACTATTTTGTGCGTACCTTGAGATCTAAAACTTCACTACAAGTTTTTTTGATTTTGTCCTTTAGCTTCTTCTATTTCTAGCATGCTTCATCCATTTATTTGATCAACTAGTCGAGCTCATTCATCAACGAATATCTTTCCTTCTCCACCTAAATGCTTATCAGTGAAGTGTGATGTTCTAGCTCCTTCAGTTCTGTTGTTATACTTTCATGGAAATCATGCAATATATGAATTAGTAATGCATCGACGTTCATACTAACATTATTCCACCCTTTTTCTCGCTCTCTCTCTTCAAAGGATTCTAACTGTAATTCTCCAGCTGGTATCTCCATGCTACTCATTCCAAGAGTTGTCTTGATCCTTTTATCTAGTTGTACTAGCTGACCCATCTGCGTCGGTTGCATGGTTGTCTGTGCCAGTAGCTTTAATTCTACAATACTTTGTTGGATTTCTGTCAAGAGTGTTATTTAACACTCATAGACCTTGTCCCATGTCTCTACTATCACTTCCTGTACCTTTACTCCAATTTGATTGATGTACCCTCAGTAAGGACAAGTGGTTCCGCGCCCTTTCATTTGTCTTCCTTTTGCTTCTTCCTTGCGCTCACCGTAGTCAATGAAGGTGTCCTATTTTTTATGATGAATGGTGAGTCAATTATTGGCTCTATGTCACTGAGAGGGTCCTAGGTATCCTAACCATTCTCTGGTTCTATCTCCTTTGTGTCATTTTATTTGTCCTTTCCACTTATGCCTGCATGTTGCACGAGATCTCTTCATCTTCTACTTCGTTATCTTCAATAGTCAGAGTCATCGTATATGCTAACCAATGTTGTATTATCTTGATAAGGTCATCTTCAACGACCAAATATGGCAAAGGATTCCATGTTTCCATCGGGTCATTCTGAGACTTCAAGTATATCCTGTGAAAGGCCACCTTGAAATTTTCTATCTTGCGATACTGATTGAAAAAAATTGGTGACATCTTGGGGTGCTGGTTCACCACCATGTACAAATCCATCTTCATGATTATAAATAAAATCTTGTTCTCCTATGCGCTCATTGGCTCATTGGCATTCTAGAGCAAGGAATACGTTGTGGCTTCGCATACATATAGTTCAGCTATGGAAAAAAATGAGTATGTTGCCTCCTTTCATGCCAACAATGTGATGATTAAGATCAACCACACATATTGAAATGCCTTGCCTTCCTCATGTTCCTCACAGCAGTCCTTCAAAATTTCCCTACATATATCCGACCCAGTTGAACTAAACCCTGAGTTTTCATTTCGTGTCTAAGGAAACCATGACCACGAGGACTTAATTTTCTCTACATTTCCTCATTATCTCTCCAGCTAAGATATGTGTGGCAAAGAAGAACCCTTGGTCACTCATGGAGTTAATGTCATAACCTCACGACTTCTTGATGGGCCTGAACTTGTCCTTCATACCTTCAACTACTGCCTTGTATTATTTTTTTCCAATGAACTCTTCGGTGGGGTCTTGATGCAGGGGCATTAGACACTAACCAGCAATGTACGAAATTTTTCCACATGTTGTGGCTAAGAGGGATCAAAATTTCGAATTTGTAACAGCAAGGTGTCAATACCTTAGTTGTCTATTACATTTAGATTAGTTAGAGTCAATAGAAGTCGAATAGTTTTAGATTCAGTCCACCTATCATGTTCAGTTACTCGAATGAATGTAATTAGGCCTTTTTTTTTAGAGTAGAAATGGTCCTCACAGAGGAACCGAAGAGACATATGATGGTGTATAAAATGTAACCCCCAAATACATTGGAAGGGGGGTATTTCCACATAAAATATTGTGTATGTGTTAAGCACTTTGCTCTTTGGTGAATAAAATTCGATGTTTATTGATTATCTGGTTATGATTGAATTGGTCTCTGGTGTGTAATTGCTTAATTCTGGAGTGGTTGAACCTCCATTTCTGTGTTAATGGTTGAAAGTCTCTCTGTCTATAGTTGTGTGTGTAATTTCCCCATCGAACTACCAGAAGGTGTTCTGCCATTATAATCCCTGTAAGAGGCCTTGTATGGTTGCATTGAGCCCTTGTTTCGGGTGTTGGTCATGCGTTCTGTCAATCATTAAAAGAGTATGCCCTGTAGTGTTGGATATCCACAGCACAGTGAGCCAACCGATAGTGAAAACCTCGCTTGAAAAAGAAATAATTTCGTTTTTGTGTGGACTATGAGTGTTGTTCAAAAGTTCGAACCTAAGTTAGTGAACCAGAGTGAATAGAAAGAAAGGTGTAACCCTGGTCTAGCCCTTGGTCAATCACTGTAGGAAACCGGAAGCAGTTTGATCGCACCACTTTTGTACAGAAGGGAAACGATTCAAATAGAAATAAATCCTGTGAAAAGCTGCCATGTTGACAAGGCAATATCGCCTCCTCATTCCCTCATCTCACGTTAATTGTCGATATTGAATTCAGCGCGATATTGACGTGCGCCGTCTGATCAGGAGGTCGGTCATCGAACAGTGATCGCACTCAAAAGAGCTCGAAAGATAAACTAAGGTATGGTGTGTGTATTCTATTGAAACTGTTGATTATATATGTGGTCCTGGGCCAAAGGTTCATTATAAGTGGTTTGATTAAATTAATTCGGGATTTTGATATAAAATCCGAAGGGTGATAACCTTAGTTATAAGGTTTGGGGGTAGAGTTGAAGTTCATAAACATATTTAAATTTCCCCAAAGTATTAACATTGGAATGAATACAATATAATTTGCATACATAAAGACTGTGTGCGTGGGATTAAGGAGCACAAGTAACAATATGTAGGTGGCTTATGACCAAGTTGGTTATGGTATTTAATTATCAATTTCTCTGAAATTGATAAATAAATTTGTAACAGAAATTGACAAGAATTAAAGGGAAAAATGGACAGAATTTAGAGACCAACTCTCCTTGGGGGCCTGATTCAATTTTTTTGTTGTCAATTGTGGTGTCAGAGCTATTTTTGAGTTGTTTTGCAGAGAATTAACATGGCAATCCAAGTTGGTAGAGGTGTTGATAGAAGGAGAGGCAGACTTGTTGCAAATGCAGAAGTGTTGGAGACCTTGCAGAGGTTCAAAGCCAGAATGGATGCGATGGAGCTAGGACAGCCCAGAGATCCTGAAGACATCAGTGAACCTGAAACAGAAGAAGCCAGAGAAAATTTTGAGCTTCCTCTTGAGATGAGGCTCCTCAGAACTGTTCTCAGGTCCACAGTTAAGCCCAAGATTGAAGTGTCAAGTTTTGCAGGAGGACTGAATCCAGAAGAGCTAGTGGACTAGATTAATGAAATGAACAGGTGCTTTTACTATGAAGAAATGAGCGAAGATAAGAAGGTCAAGTTTGCAGTAACAAAGCTGAAGGGACATGCTGCACTTTGGTGGGATGGAGTGCAAGAAGAAAGGAGAGTTGGCAAACAGCCTATCAAAAGCTAGACCAGAATGATGGCTAAGCTAAAAGGTAAATTCTTGCCTAGTGATTATCAGTTAACATTGTTTAGGCAAATGCAGAACCTGAGACAGAGGTTGCTGACAGTAAAGGAATACACAGAATAATTCTATCGAGTAAGTATAAGAGCTAGGAAGTTTCAGGACACACCAGAGAAGACTACCAGATATGTGAATGGTCTCAAGCTGGAGATCCAATATGAAATCGGTCTTCTGTCTCCTAAGATAGTTGAAGAGGCCTATCATATGGACTTGAAAGCAGAGGAGAAACTCCTGAGAAAGCAGTCTGCCAAAGGGAGAGGTACTTTCCATGGAAAGGGAAGTCAAGATGGTAGAGGAAAGCCTACTACACCTAGAGATGGAGCTAACAATAGCTCACCTTAGAATTCATCTACAGAGGGTGATGCAAGAGGCAGAAGGAGTTCTTACAGAGGAAGAGGAGGTAGAGGCAGAGGTAGAGAATCGAAGTGTTATAGATGTCATCAAGTGGGACACAAGCACTATGAGTGCCCAGAGAATATGGGTGCTGGTCAAAGAAATGTTGTTGTTGCCCAGGCTGGAGAAGAGGCAGCAATTGAAGAAGAAATCCTACTAGAGAGGGGAGAATCCTTGGTTTTCAATAAGGTCCTATTAAAACAAGCCAAAGAGGTCACTGAGCCTGCACAAAGGAAGACTTTGTTTAGGAGTATATGCAAAGTCTAGGGGAAATGCTACCAGCTAGTCATTGATAGTGGCAACACAAACAATTTGGTTTCCATTGAGGTGATAGAGAATTTGAAGCTGAAGACAAGGGAGCATCCAACTTCCTATAGGGTGTCCTGGATCCATAAAGGGTGCCAACTAATTGTAAAGGAACAGTGTGAGATAGAGCTGCAAATGGGAAACTACAAAGACAAAGTCCTATGCGATGTGATGCCCATGGATGTGTGTCACATACTGCTGGGTAGACCTTGGAAGTTTGACAGAGTAGTAGTGCATGATGGCAAGAGGAACACTTACAAGTTCTTCAAATATGGGGTACATCATAGATTGATACCCATGGAAGAAGGAGAACCATCAAGCAGAGAAATTGCTCCAAAGACCTTGTTGTTGAGCGGGAAGGAGTATCTACAACAGATTGAAGAAGAAGAAGTAAGCTTTGCTTTAGTTTGCAAGCCTAAGTTATTTCTTACTTCTACGAATATTTTTAATTTTCCAATAGAAATCCAAGAGATGTTAGACAGTTATTGTGACATTGTTGTGGATGATTTACTTGATGAGCTGCCACCTGTGAGAAAGATCAGCCATCAGATATATTTTATCCCTGGTTCAAATCTGCCAAATAAGGCAACCTACATAATGACTCCCACAGAAAATGAGGAAATTAGGAAGCAAGTACAGGACTTGGTGGACAAGGGACTTATCAGAGAAAGTTTGATTCAATGTGCAGTACCAGCAGTATTGAGCCTAAAGAAAGATGGAGGCTGGAGAATGTGTACTGATTCCAGAGCAATCAGTAAGATAAAAATCAGGTACATATTCCCTTTGCCCAGAGTTGAGGACTTAATGGATTGTTTGAGTGGTGCTAAATATTTTTCAAAGTTAGATTTAAAAAGTGGATATCATCATATTAGAATAAAGGACGGTGATGAGTGGAAAACTGCTTTTAAAACGAATGAAGGACTGTATGAATGGATGGTAATGCCTTTTGGGTTGTCAAATGCACCTAGTAATTTTATGAAACTTATGAATGCAGTGTTGAAATAATTCATTGGTAAATTTGTGATAGTGTATGTAGATGACATATTAGTTTTCAGCAAAACTAAAGAAGAACATCTAATACATCTTAATTATGTCTTGAAGAAGTTGCACCAAGAGAAACTGCTGATAAACTTAAAGAAATTGTCATTCATGAAGGAAGATTTGGTGTATTTTGGTTTTGTTGTTTCTGTAGAAGGATTGAATATGGACCCAGAAAAGGTTAAGGAAATTGTGGAGTGGCCTTCACCCAAGAATGTTTTTGAGGTAAGACGTTTCCATGGACTTGCCAGTTTTTACAAGAAATTTATAAGAAACTTCAGTAAGATTAATGCACCCATCATTGAGACAATAAAAAAGAGCAAACAACCATTTAAATGGACTACTGAAGCAGAAAGAAACTTTAAAATTTTGAAGAAAAGATAACTAAAAAGCATGTTTTAATTCTGCCTGATTTTACTAAACCATTTTAAGTGAAGTGTGATGCCAGTGGAGAAGCCATTGGAGCTGTGCTGAGTCAGGATGATAGGCCTATAGTTTACTTCAGTGAGAAATTGAATGACACCAGAAGGAAGTATTCCTCTTATGAGAAGGGATTATGTGCAATTGTTTAGGCATTAAAAAAGTGGAGGCATTATTTAATGTCTAAAGAATTTGTATTATACTCTGATAACCATGCTTTGCAGTACATTGTACAGCAGCCCAAGTTAAATCATAAGCATGCCAAATGGGTTAAATATCTCCAAATTTTTAACTTTATTTTGAAACATATAAGTGGCCAAGCAAATAATGTAGTTGATGCTTTGAGTAGGAGGCACATGCTAGTTCAAGAGACCAATTTTGAAGTTGTAGGATTTGATTTTCTCAAAGAACTGTATAAAACAGATTCAGATTTTAAGGAAGCATTTGAAGCATGTTGTAACCCTGTTCTAACAAATAGGAGCCAGTGGATGGATTATTTCTTGCAGGAGGACTTACTATTCAGAAGAAACCAACTGTGTGTACCAAAAAGTTCCATGAGAGAAAATTTGATCAAGGAGAAGCGTAGTGGTGGACTTGCGGGGCACTTTTGTACTAATAAAACTTATGAGAAACTGAGTCACTTCTATTATTGGCCCAAGATGAGAGCAGAAGTGGACAATTTTTTAAAAAATTGCAAAATCTATCAATATGCCAAAGGAAGGAGCCAGAATGCAGGATTGTACACTGCCTTGCCTATTCCAGACAGGCCTTGGGACATGGTGAGTATGGATTTTGTTCTAGGATTTCCCAAGACTCAGAGAGGGAATGATGCAGTCTTTGTTGTAGTGAACAGATTTTCCAAATGGCACATTTTATTCCATGTTATAAAACTAGTGATGCCACCCATGTTGCTAACTTGTTTTTCAAAGAAGTTGTTAGGTTGCATGGGTTGCCCAAGAGTATTGTTTCAGATAGAGACACCAGATTTGTGGGCCATTTTTGGAGGACATTGTGGAAGAATTTTGGTACCAAACTGATTTTCATCTTAGCTTATCATCCTTAGACTGATGGACAAACTGAGGTAGTGAATAGAAGTCTAGGAAATTTGTTGAGAAGGCTTGCAGGAGAGCATCCCAAGCAGTGGGATCATATTTTTCGTCAGGTAGAATATGTATATAATGACTCACCAAACAGAAGCACAGGACAGAGTCCATTCCATATTTTTTATGGAATGCACCCCAGAGGGATATCAGAGTTAAGAAATCTGGGAAAAGCAGAGCTGAGGAGTGCTGATGGTGAGGAATTTGCTTCAGAAGTTCAAGCCATACATGAACAAGTGAAACAGAAGCTACAAGGTAGCAACATCAAATACAAAGGTAGAGTAGACTTGAGCAAAAGAGAAGTCCATTTTGGAGTAGGAGATCTGGTTTTGGCACACTTGAGAAAGGATAGATTCTCGAAGAAGAAGTATAACAAACTGAATTTTAAAAGGATTGGACCATGCAAGATACTTAGAAAGCTTTATGCTAATGCTTATGAGATTTAATTGCCTCTTGATGTTGGAATATCTCACATTTTTAATGCTGCAGATCTGTACAAGTATGAGGATGATGGTGCAAAAGAAGGACCAGTAGATAAGGAGCAGATTGAGTGGGCAAAGCAGCTACCTCTAGCACAACCACTACATCCAGAGAGATTATTGGACAAAAGAGTGTTCAAAAAGACCAGAGGATGAGAGTAATTTTAGTACTTAATCAAATGGAAGGACCAGCCAGAGGAAGATGCCACTTGGATGACTAAAGGAATGTTGCAAAAGATAAGCAGATCAGTGGAGGAGCTCATGGGCAGGAGTCCATGAAGAAGATTTCCCTTGGGAGTCTGATGCAGGGGCATTAGACACTAGCGAGCAATGTAGGAAATTTGTCCACATGCTGTGGCTAAGAGGGATCAAAATCATTCGAATTTGTAACATCAAGGTGTCAATACCTTAGTTGTCTGCTGCATTTAGATCTGTTAGAGTCAGTAGAAGTCGAATAGTTTTAGATTTAGTCCATCTGTCCTGTTCAGTTCTTCGAATGAATGTAATTAGGCCTTTTTTTTTAGAGTAGAAACGGTCCTCACAGAGGAACTGAAGAAACATATGATGGTGTATAAAATGAAACCCCTTGATACATTGGAAGGGGGGGATTTCCACAGAAAATGTCGTGTATGTGTTAAGCACTTTTCTCTCTAGTGAATAAAATTCGATGTTTATTGATTATCTGGCTGTGATTGAATTGGTCTCTGGTGTGCAATTTCTTAATTCTAGAGTGGTTGAACCTCCGTTTCTGTGTTAATGGTTGAACGTCTCTTTGTTTGTAGTTGTGTGTGTAATTTCCCCATCGAACTACTGGAAGGTGTTCTGCCATTATAATCCTTGTAAGAGGCCTTGTATGGTTTCATTGAGCCCTTGTTGCGGGTGTGGGTCGTGCGTTCTATCAATCATTGAAAGAGTGTGCCCTGTAGTGTTGGATCTCCACAGCATAGTGAGCCAACCGATAGTGAAAACCCTGCTTGAAAAAGAAATAATTTCATTTTGGTGTGGACTGTGAGTGTCATTCCAAAGTTCGAGCCTGAGTTAATGAGCCAGAGCGAATAGAAAGAAAGGCGTAACCCTGGTCTAGCCCTTGGTCAATCACTATAGGAAACCAGAAGTAGTTTGATCACACTGCTTTTGTACGGAAGGGAAACCATTCAAATATCAAGCGAAACTGTGAAAATCTGCCACGTCAATGGGGCAATACCACCTCCTCATTCCCTCATCGTGCATTAACTATCGACGGTGAAGTCAGCACAATATTGATGTACGCCGTCCGATGAGGAGGTTGGTCATTGAATGGTGATTGCACTCAAAAGAGCTCGGAAGATAAAATAATGTATGGTGTGTGTGTTCTATTGAAACCGTTGATTATATATGTGGGCTCGAGGCCAAAGGTTCATTATAAGTGGTTTGATTGAATTAAGTATGGTTGTTGATATAAAATCCGAAGGGTGATAACCTTAGTTATAAGGTTCGAGGGTAGAGTTGAAGTTCATAAACATATTTAAATTTCCCCAAGGTCTTAACATTGGAATGAATACAATATAATTTGCATACGTAAAGACTGTGTGTGTGGGATTAAAGAGCACAAGTAACAATATATAGGTGGCTTATAACCAAGTTGGTTATGGTATTTATTTGTCAATTTCTCTTAAATTGATAAATAAATTTGTAACAGCAATTGACAAGAATTAAAGGGAAAAATGGGCAGAATTTAGAGACCAGCTCTCCTTGGGGGCCTGATTCAATTTTGTTGCTGTCAGGTCCTTTGCTTGGTATGGTAGTCCAGTAATTATCCTTATAAACATCTCATCGATCAGGATCCTCTTCCCCATCCAAAGGCATCCTTCATGAACTCGGACAAGAAGTTTTCAAACATAAACTGTGTTGATGGTACTTCGACTAAAGTGTGGTACATTTAGCATGTTAAGCAAGCTTGCTCTCTGCAATCCTTTAGCCCACTAATGTGGTTCCAACTTGGCGAATTCTCTCTCTCAATAGTATACCCTATGTAGGTACTTGATCAGATCAAATTTCAGGTACTTGCTTCGATCATTGAAATCTCAATCTTCCATCTTCAATTGCGGGACTTTCAATAGTGGTTCTACTTCAAATGGCACTTTTTATCATAGCAGCGGTGTGAAAATGTTGAACTTTACATTTTTACGGTCCTTAACCAGCTTGGAATCCAGCTTCCTTGGTGGAAAATATGGTGGAATTTCTTCACCCTCTGTCTTCAACTCTTGCATCTCAACTTCCTCCTCACTATTGTGTATTTTCCCTGGTTCTTTCTACTTCAATGGTTTCTTCACCTTATCTATAGGTCCCTTATCTTATTCTTCATCCGTTGTTCTTTTTCTACCTTCTTCCATGGGGAGGTCCTTACTCTGGAAGGTTCAACTGGTCTCTTTCATCGTCTTTTATTCATTTGTTCTTCCGAGTTTTTTTTCTTTTGTAGTGACCTCACGTGCCTTAGGGACACAGGTACCCTTGGCGCTACAGATTTTCCAGCCTGGGCTTCCATCATGTCTACTATTCCTTTCTTTACAAATTCCTTGGTAATTTCTTCAAAACTTCTCTTAGACATACAACAACACTCCTATCTCATACTTGGTCACAAACTCTCAAACTGAATTCTCCAGATAGAAAAGTGTAAAATGTGGAGTGGGACATAAATTTTATAGTGATTTTCAATGTCGAACCTTATGATAGCTTGGATCTTGGTTATTTAATGGATATATTGCACTAGATCCAACTATTTGTTCTTCATAAATGCGTTTCTCCCACGCGTCCTAATGGAAATTTCCCTTTTAACGACAAATTTTTCTTTCCAACAATCAAATTTCTGGTTATCTTCGATGCATCTCTCTCCATGTCATAGTAATCCTTCCTTCCTTGAAGTTCTTTCAGACTTAGATATACTCCTAAATATCATGCAATAATCTTCCTTCGCCCTGGTTCTTCAGGACTTCAACATACTCATAAATATCACGCAATAATTTTCCCTTGGGAAAGTCCCCTTCTACAGAGTATTTTATATTCTAGTGACCACTTTCAACTGCAGGTTATAGTAAGATTGTTCTCCTTTTGTTTTTCTAGTGCGAAGCTGCAGGGATATATTCACCCCTGTATACCTTCAATATGCTCCCATTCACTCATCCTGGAATCAACTGACCATCTAATTTCATGAGATGAATTTTTCCACCATCATAAATGCATTTGATGATATACGGTCCTAACCAATGTGTTTGAAATTTTCCTCGGAACTTCATGAATTAGTTGTCATAGAAAATTTCAATATATCCTTCCTAAAACTGTCTTATGCTTGATGTGCATGTCATGCCAGGATTTCTCCCTTCCTTTCTTTACTTTGTATGATGAGAATAGTATATAAACTTGTCTTCTTCGAGAGCAAGCAATTGTGCCATACTTTCTTCCATTATATCCAATTGTGCCATATCTGTGAAGGTTGTAATTCTCAAACTTGACACGATGTACTCCATAGGCATAACTGCTTCTTGTCCATATACCAACCTAAAATGTGTTTGGCCTATCATTTTATTGCATGTTGTCCTATATGTGCACAACACCATTGAAATACTTAGATCCCAATCATTTATGTTCACATTGCACACTCTTGTGAGTGCATTCTTCAAAATCTTATTGAAGGCTTCGATTGTCCCATTAACTTTTGGATGATATGGGGTAATTTTTTTATTGTATACTAGGAATTATTCATTTAGTGCCTCAATACTATTATGAAAGAAATGTGACCCTCAGTCACTCATCAATATATTTGGACACCCATATTTGGACAAAATATATTTAAAGAGGAACTTCGCAGTGGTATATGCGTTGCAATCCTTCATTGATTGTGCATCGACGCACTTGGTCATAGAATAAATTGAAATTTTTATGTATCTTCCACCAATATTCTTTCCTGGTGGATTAATAGGTTCAACAAAGTCAATAGCCCACTTGTAAATTTATTGCAACGTCACCTATGGATTTAATGCAATGTTGTCTCTTCGATATGGCTTTCCTATTCTTTGGCATATATCACATGCTTGACAAAACTCTTTTTCATCCTTATGTACTATTGGCCACCATAACAATACTCACAATATTTTTTGTTATGTTTCCATTCCTGCATAATGGCCTCCTGCGACTCCTCCATGAGCTTCTTCCACGATACTCTGCCTTTCATGTTGAGGGACGTATCTGTGCAATATTTCATCCATTCCCATTTTGTACAAGTTTCCTGCAATCAAAGATAAATATGCTACTTTGACTATGAGCTCCTTATTTTGCTGCGTAGTGTACTCCACAGGTGTCGTTCTTGTGGTCAAAAATTGAATAATATTCGTGAAGTGGTCATCCGTGACCCTCATTGCAAATAACTACATGTCGAGCAGGTTATCCTCGATACTTGTGGGTTCTTATCATGTTTCCAACCTTGACATATGATCAAGCCCAACATTCAATCTTCCTGGTTTGAATGCAACCTCAAATTCATACTTTTGGAACAATAACAACCATCGACATAATTTTCCTCCTAAAACAAGCTTATTCACCAAATACTTCTGCATGGAGTGATGAGTGAACATCCTGAAGTGTGATCCCGACAATTAGTTCCTGAAATTCTGTAATGCATAGACCATAGCTAACCTTTCTCTTTCTGTTGTAGTATAATTCTTTTCTTCCTTGGACAATTTTCTTCTTGCAAAAGCTATGGGGTGATCGATTTCTCCTACTCCCGGTTGTGCCATTATTATACCCAATGTTATGCAAGATGGATCAAAATGTAAATTAAACTCCTTATTCCAGTCCAAGAAAACCATAATAGGTGCAGTCACCATTTTCTCTTTCAGTATATCGAGGATCTTCTGGGATTCTTCATCCCATTGAAAAGTGACATCATTCTTTAATAAATTTTCTATTGGCACAATTATCTGCGCATATCCCTTTATAAATTTTTTGTAATAGCGAGTGTGTCCAAGTGTCGTGTGCAGTTGTATCACTGTATTAGGGGGGTCCAAGTTTACAATAAATGATATCTTCGTGGGATCCACCATTAATCGCTCCTTAAAAACCACATGGCTCAGCATTATGCCAAATGATATGCAAAATATACATTTCTTCAAATTTAATGATATTTTATATTGCCTATATGTATCCAAAATCAAGCTCAAGCTCTCAACATGATTTTTCAACAGACCAAAGAGTATCTAGTCATCAATGTAAACTTCCAAAAATTTGTGTATATATTCTTTGAAAGCTGCAGCTACAACTCTAGAAAATATGGCAGGAGCATTCTTCAAGCCAAAGGCATCACTGTGTACTTGTAAGAGCCCCACTATGTAGCAAAAGTTGTCTTATGTCTATATTCTAGTGAAATTATAATCTGATGGTAACTTGAAAATCCATCTATGAAATAATAAGCCTCGTGTCCTCCTACATTATTCAATACTTGTTCTGTGAAGGGTGTGGGAAATGGATCATGTAAGCATGTATCGTTCAACTTTCGTAGGTCTACACATATCCTGATATCATCCTTTTCCTTATTTTCCCGCACCATCATAGAACTTACCCATTCATATTCTCGACTTCGATGATCCTAACTTTGATCATGGAAAATTTTAGGGGCTAATATTCGTAGGTGGGATAATTTTCCATTATTTTTCCAAAAAAAAAAGATTCACCAATTTCCATATTTTCTAAGAATAATTCGTCCAAATTTTATAATAGAAAATTGTTTTACCTTAAATATTTCCAAAATTATATAGAGAGTATATATAAAAACATGATAATTTTGAATGTTTTTACAAATATATCACCAAATATTGTATAGTTTTCATACTAGAGACTAGTAAGATTCGGTGAGGTTTCTAAAGTTTAAGATAAATATCCATCCTTAAAATTTTCCTTGGCTTTGATCATTTTATTTAACTCCTCCTTCACTTTTTCCTTATATTTCAGATTCGGTTTATATGGCCTTTTCTTTACTGGCTTCACTTTAGGTTTAAAGGGAATCCTCATAACTCCTAGGTCCCTTACTATGCCCTTCCATTCAGAATATTTTGTGGGGAAGACCTCTTGATACTCATGCAGTAGCTCTGTAATTTTACTAATTGTTTCTTCATCCCAATAATATCCAATTATTGCAAATTTAGGTTCTTCTTCTGATTCGATATTCACCTTCTTAATTTTTGCAGGCTTCGTTATACCGAGTATTTCAATTTTTGGTCCAATAACTTCATGATGTCCTTCTATTTCTGGGATATTAATATTGCATGGATCCTCATCATTTCCTTCTGCAATCACATTATAGAACTCCAGTGCTTGCTCCAACTACGTGGTCCAATCTGGCTTCTTCCACATTAGCGAAGTTGTGTTCTTAAAAACATTTTCTCTAACTTTCTGAAGTGACGAATTTATGCAAAAACATTCATCTTCAAAACTAAAAGTTAGTATGATTCACTCAACCAAATCTGTCCAGTTCATAGTTCCATGTCGTAGTTATGTCTCTAGATATAAATTCATAGGAATCATTTCTAGTGTATGGATAAATCCATGTACCCACTCTTGTTCTAGAACTTCTTTCCAACGTCAAGTGTACATATGAATATGTGTCTAAGGGTAAATGTTACCGTCATACTTTACTTTGACTTATTAATCTACTGGCCGAAATCTAACCCACATCAATCGTCGATACTCTTCCCAACTTCCTATATTCTTGTTATGAACTCCCCACCATCTACCAGGTGTAGATCTCAGGGCTACATCCAAATCTTGCAACATCTCTTATTCTAGTAATTTTCTTTCATATTCATCAAGAAAAAAGATTAAATCTAATATACCATCATAATAAGGCAGATAAAGAACCTTTGAATTTATGCAACAGATTGATCTTGTGATTCAGACACATCGTCTTATAGATACTTCATGTTGATTTTTCTGCCAATTTTCCAATTCTTCCTCTAAATCTGAAGTATAGGAACTATCATGTTCCCAACTTATTTTACCTTCTGTAGTAATATTAATACAATCTTCTTCCTTAGCTGCTATTTGATAAATTTTTTCAACATTTACGTCGCAGTATTCATCCCGAATAATCTTTGTATAGTGCACTCTTTATGATGGGTCTAAAGGAACAATGACCCTCATATTGTATTTTTCAAACACCATTTGTATCCTCTTCAAATTTAGTATCGTCATGGTATCGAAAGAAAAATAAAATCCTAGTAGAGTCAGATAGGGGTTGCTATCATCTATAATTTTAATCACTTCGAAGTCTGCAACAACACAGACTCCTTGAATATCTATGACAACGCCAGGTAACCTTCCCATAGGGAGGATATTCTATTGGTTGGCCATCCTCAACTAGATCAGAGACTATTGCAACTTTTTTCTTCCCATTGACTCCAAAGTTTTCTTAGGCAACACATTGGCATTAGATCCTAAATCTATGATTACCTAATCCATATCACACTCCCTGATTTGTGAATTTATTCTCATTTCATTCCTCGTTCTCTTATTATGTAAATGTAAATTGTTCACTGCATGTCGATCGCCTCATGGCACTTCTTTATCAACGCAGGAGTCCATCAACTCCTAGAGTCCTTCGATAGCACTCTTATTCCTCAACAACTTCATGCAAGTCTGTAAGAATGACCTTAAAATACTTGGATCTAGTTCTTTCGTCTCAGTAATTACTTTAGCATTGTCCTTCTTTAGTATCAACTTCAACATCAATTGCGATTTAGATGTTGAAGCTCCAGGATCCATGAAGCTTCAATTCGACTCCATGAATGTTTCTTTTTCCTTCCGAATACTGAACCTAGGGGATTTTTATACAGTATTATGTACCCATGTATCCTCCATTTTCTTCTTCCCTTCTTCTTTATCATCTCCCATCACAGATCCACTCCATGTCACAATGTTGATACATGGTTCATCATCCCTTGGTTCAGCGATCATCATTTGCAGATTCTGTGTGGGCTGCTAGTTTCTTTTCTCCTGCACTTTTTCCATAAGGACCATACATTATTCTATCACATGATCAAAATATTTTCAGTACTTATAGATTGTAGTAGCATTCTAACAATCTCTTGCATAGTGTCATTTTTGTTCACAGTTGTAATAGATAGTCTGGTCACATCCTCGAACAACTCCTCTTACTCCTCCTCCTCCTCCTCCTTGGAAGCCTCCTTGTCGAGTATGTTTTCCTTGATCCTCGTTTGCATATCCTTCGTCTTGCATTATATAAGCATCAATATTATGTTACATCATCAAGTCATAGCTTCGACATTTTTTCTCATCATGTCCTGTTGATTTACAAAAATTTCAAAATAGCTACCTTGGGGTTTGCACATTCTTCTGTAATAGGTAAAATTGTTCTGGACGATGTTGGCATGAAGTTATACATATCTCACACCAAATGCTTCATCATGGATTTAATGGATTAGGTGCTCCACTATCCAGGTAAGCTCTAAAGACAAGGTAGTGTTCCTTAGAGTAGCCCTATTCTTTCAACTTTATACAGCACACTTCCATTCTAACTTCTTTTCCCTTCTTGAGATCTTGCAGTTCCAAGGTAAAATTTGCTAGCTAACTCCAAATATGTTGTACTTATACATGAGTATCTCCCACCGGTGAATCTTCCAACTACATTTCAATTTCCAGAGCTTCAGTTTGAGTTGCTATTTTATGTTGGATCAAGGGTAACGTCATATGTAGCAACAACACAACTATAAACCATTCCTTATGTTACTCTGTGGATATGTGAAGTCCCACTTGTCCCATTAACACCTTGAATCTTTGATCCAACTCCCAAAGAGATTCATTAGTCATCTATTTGATTTCCTTCAGCTAAGTAATGCATTGTGACTCAAACTTCGACTTCTTGAATTCTGACACCAGCGCTTTCTTAATATCATCCAATGAATCAGCCTGATTAATTGAAGAATCCTTCATGTACCATGTCAGCTCTCTTTATCGAAGTGTCGTGATGAGTTGCACCTTATTTACATAATTTTCAATAACCTGTTTTTATTTCCATACTACATCATCTACCAACCAAAACTACTCAGGATCCTCTGATCTGAGTCCTCTAAAAATAGGTAACTTAATGTCATCAATCATGTTTCTTCTTGGGGGGTTAGGGGGAGAGGTAGGATAATTAGGGGGAGGGGAATGGTGGGTAATGAGGGTAGAGGGGTGGGGAATCCCAAAGATGACCTGATTATTCTCACCTTATAACTTTGACGCATCTTTAGGTTCGGTTTGGGAATATCGCAAGGTTGCAGGGTTACTTCTTTCTTCTTCACTCTCATATTCACCTAACAAGGGGCTATAACCAATCTCATTAAATTTATCTGGTTCATGATCTACTCTATATCAATTTCCACTTTGTGTAGACCCAGTGATGGTTCAGACTTATTCCCTTTTCATACAAACATTAATCTGACTTCATTTGTAGCACACCCTTTTCACATAAAAGTATTTCAGTCCACAACTTCAAATAATTTAGGTACTTACCTCATGGTCCCTTGAAGAATATTTTCTTAGATTCACTATAATATACAATTATGTCTATTGTGAACTCAATAATAAATCCTCCCAGGATACTGTCACTAAAAAATCAACAATAGTTGAGATATTGTTGCTGGTATCCTTGAGTTGTTGTATTAGTTCAGGGCTCCATTGAGTAGGCTCATCATTTAAAAAAAAAATCTTATTCTCGATAAACCTTGACAACCATTCATATAGTTCATTAACAAATGACGTGAAGAAAATCTTGCGTTGTTCTATGAAAATATACCTCTACAACTAGGCTTCGGTCGTCAATCGCAGAATTTTTTTTCTTGATCTGTGAATTCTCGTTCCTTCTGATTTACCCAAATCCTTATTTGATTGATGCCACATCCACATGTCCCTCAAACAGATCTCGATATCAACAATGGAACCATTTGTTGGCTTGGTTGGGCTTGATCTAGGTTCATCTTGTACTTTGCACCAATAAAACCCTCAGACATGGGCCCTTTTGGCAACGACCTGTAAGAAAATCATAGTTTCTCTCGAGGTGGTCATGGGTGGCTGCAGAACCAAGTTTCTGTAGCCTTGAGGGACTACGCGAGGTGGCTTTTACTTCACTTTTTTGTAGTTTTCTTGTTATTATAGCTTAAATATCATTAATGTGTGGTCTAACTCAACTACTTACTTTGACACATTTAGTTTAACATAAGCATATTACAAAACAATATAACTGCGCTATGATAAAATAATCAATACTTTGCATCATAGATAGAAAGAATACATAATGATACTCATAAACATATAATATTTCCCAAAATTTCTCTTCTTCTTTATTAAGATGAATCTATTTAGTACATTCAACTTCTTGACCTGTGCACACAGGTACAGGTGGTATGCACACTAAGCTACACACCCTTCTGAGGTCTCGGCACACTCAGCTATAGAGCCTTTCCTTAAGGCCCAAAACACAAAAAATATAGATATAATTAACCCTTGACCATAGAATTACAATCTTGATCTGATATATCTTCAACAAATCATTGCAACTCTTTATATAACATTATATTGTTACAAAACCATGGTCCATGTACCATGGGATCGAAAAACAATTAACAAAAACCCCAATACCTGTTACAAAATGAGGGGCTTTGACCTAATCCAAAGCCCCTAGAACTTCGCATGGTAGATATGACTGAATGGTACAATGCACTTTGGTCCTCAAAATGCAGAGCCTGAGACCAAAATTGGACCAATTTGGGTTGCGCCTAACAGGAGAACCAATCTTCTATTTCCAATACTGCTTACTTTTCCCCACGTGACATACAAGGTGGCTCTTTCTCAAAGATCAACTTTTATAATGGAACGAGGAAGTGATCAATCAGTATTTCCATTACTCCTTTGTGGCTACACTTCAAAATTAGCTTGTAGTATATGTGCACGATAGGCTCTCATGGTGTCCAAGTCCAATTCATACTAGGAAATGAATTGTGAGCACAAATTGCATCCCGTAGATAGGCAGACATGTAAAATATAGCTTGCCTGCCCTTGGGAGGATTCAGGGCATTAGCTACATCTATCTTTAGTTGTCGAACCAAAAATTTTCACCAATTGAATAGTTTTCCTTCGCTCACATCCTGGTTCAGTAAGAATTCCCGCCCTTCAAGGAAGGTATCAGTACTCTGCAGACCATATTTCTGCAACATATAAATATCAAGAGTTGATAGTCCCTCCTGAGAGATCTTTCCTTGTAGATGTTGGTGGGTGTCTAACAAAACTTTGTTGGCTCTTTTACCTAGCTTTTGATAATTTCTTTTGTGCTAAAGTATATTGTGGTGGCATAAAAGTACTTCTCCATGATCGTTTCCAACTTTGGTAGATGACACAAGAGATGGTAATATAGTGCCAGAAAATAAGCAAGCCTTTCTCCGATGGCATTTTTCAGAGTTAAAGCCTTGGGATCTATATGTGAAATTATCTAGCTAACAGTGTATAAACATGGGAAGGTCAGATACCTACATAAAACCTTATGTAACCCTAAATTTTTCACATTGAGATACACATGTCGGTCCTGAAAATATGCTTTGAAGGTTTCTTCCGAGAAAGCTTCCTTTACTTTGTGCCATGTGATATCTAACTCCTTTTCTATGAACAATTGAGTATCTGAAAAAACTGGTAGATTCATTGGAGTACTCTCAACTTCCTCCCCAGTGTTTGGTTTAGTGGTATCCTTTGAATCATATCTCTTTGGTTCCATCATGACAGTGACTCATGAAGAGAAGTGTCCAACAACTAAAATACCTGTAGAAGGAAAATGCACTCATGGCAAAGGTGAATTAGCTTAAGAAAAATGACTCACAAATAAATATGACAGGAGCAACCAAATGACTGAAGGGAAGGATTTTTCAATTCTTGAGGTGAAGGGAGGGGAACTAAATTTATGAACTGCACATTGCGTAGTCTCAACTTCCAGGGGAGCAACTTGAGGCTTGAGACTGCACAATGCGCAGTCTCAGCCTGGGAAGACTAACAGAGAGAATACACATTACACAATCTTAGTGGCCAGGGGATATTCTTGAGCCTTGGAACTGGGTAATACGCAGTTGGGTCATCCTGGTACTACACATGTGTCATAGCCCAAGCGAACATCTTGAGCCTTGGACTTGTTCAATGCAGATCTAGACAAGACAACTGCTAGCCAAGGGAAGGGTAGATATGCCCAAAAAGAGTATGGGAAACTTGAAGATTTGATTAATGGTGCAAGTTATAGTGTAGATATGACTAAGGATAGATAGATTAGTGCAAATCAAGTGTAGAAGATCAACATGTAAAAGGAAAAAAAACATGCATGGAGAGTCTCCAAAAACAGCGACCACCGGTGGGAAAAACATGAAAACTAATGTGACACTTGTAAAAGGTGAACAACGGGCTAAACCAACACTTCTACAAGACAATATAGGTTAAAAAACTAGCAACCATGGAACAAAAAAAAGTGAAAAGGGACTTGCAGAAGGGAAATGACAAAAAGCGATAAAAAAGCGACAAAAGAGGACAAAACAAAAACTCACCCAGAAACTCCAGTGAAGGTTCCTTGATCTCCGTGCGAAAGCTATAGCTCCAAGATTGAATGTACAAATGATATCTAAGGGTGTTCTTTATATAGATCTCGGTTCATTAGGGTTTACGATGCGTATGCCTGAAGTCAAGGAAAAAGCAACACTTGCTGAATGTCCAAAAATATCAAGTTGTGTCATCCTTCAGGAAACTAATGTCAAATCACTATTTTCTAGGGATTTCATTTTGGTTTCCTCTTTTCTAAGAAACTGACCATTCATGCTCCTAAGAAGTATTGCATATTTTCCAAACGTTGGAAACTTCTTAACTCAGTGAATTGTGCAGTTTCTCACCTCAAAGGAAGCTTTGCGTAGTTTTTGATCTTAAGGTCACGGTGTCTCCCATAATTTTTCATTTTCTAAGCTGAAGGTTGGCTTGCCTATCTAGATTGTGCAATTATGATCCTCAAGGCTTGCTTGCCTTATAATATTGCATAGTCTCTAGAGGGAAGACCGACAATGTCGCAAATTCAACTCACCAGTTAGCTTGTGTGAGAAAGGTATCCAATCGGGATGAGCTCATCACAAGCACAACATGAAAAGATAAGTCTTGATCACAACATGAATACTTGACTACTGTAAAAGATAAGCTCTTGTGGACAAAAGGGAAGGCTCCAAAATCAAAGCATGGGAAAAATTTGGGACGGTGGTTATAGGAGCTAAAACATAGTGTTTTTCTCAAAACAAACACAGATCCATCTTAACTCTAGGTGAGATGAATCAAATTTCTTGAGGTGCAAACCTTTTCTCAAACTTTGCATTAAAAAAAATTATGCCTCTAGACTCTCAGTAAATCCAAATAGTTGGCTAATCTGTGTTGGTAATTAATAAAAAATAAAAATAATTAACTATTTACATTTTTTATTGCTAAGTTATTTGTGTCGTGCAGAAATGACTACAAGTTTAACCTTTGGCTTGATAAACGGTGACCTAGGGGCATCTAAGAAGTCAAAATCACTGAGGCATCGCACTCCGTGTGGGCCAACCCTTAACATGATGAGAGTTTTTCCCATGGAGTTTCGAACTTGTGACTTTCACATGAAGGAATGACTTAATAGTCCACCCCATTATTGACTATTCTAAGGCCGGTGGGAAAAATTATTTACATTAACTTTATTTATTAAAACATCCTCATAAAATATATATTAATAATTTAAAATACATAAAAAATTATCAAATTATTCCAAACATACTAACTCTATTATTATTTATTTTGGTTTAACAATGAAAAATCCATTAATTTCTATCATAATGAAAAGAATAAACACAAATTCCTTTGTTATTAACTATAAGCCTACTATCTCAACATACGAAGGGAACATAGCCTCATACACCCATACTTTTTTTTTTTTTCAACTAAAGAAATTGTGAGTGGAGCAATGCTCAAGAATACATAGTCATGCATGAAACTCGACTAGAGCATTGCTGAGGTATACATATTCATGCCTGAAACTCGACTAGAGGAATGCTCAAGCATACATAGTCATGTCTATTACTCGACTAGAGTAGTGCTCAAGCATACATAGTCATGCATGAAGCAGTGCTCAAGCATACATAGTCATGCCAGAAACTCGACTAAGTGCTCTCAAGCATACATAGTCATGCGCCAAACTCGACCACAAGACATGTAGAGACCAAACCTCCCCAGGTAATCATTCCACCACATCCACTAGACTTGCCCAACTTGCTAGTGAAATCACTCAGCGAAGAATATAATAACCATCCATCTACTCAACTACCCAATTGAATTTTGAGCCATCTTGGGCCTTTTCAAGCTTGCTATGTCGACGTGGATGAGTTATGGATAGGAGGGGATGAGAAAAACAGAAACCCTAAACCAATTACGCCTCCAATCATCACCATCCCGGCCGACACACATAATGGCTTCGTTTAGGCTTGCCGATCAATCATTCACCCCCGAGGGTTCGGTCCAATCAATATCCATCCCCTTCATGAGTGCACGGAGACACAAATATGAGGCCAAATACATGCAATGGACAACTTGTACTCGTCACAACAATATGTGTTAACATGGGGGATTGTATCATTGTCTTTCTAAGATTCCAAACCGGTGGCCACAGCGAGGTTTGAAACCGCCACTTTTCCCTTTGAAACAGCCACTTTTCCCTTTCGCAAGTGTAGTAGTCGTTGTTCAAACCTAAATCCGTCTCCATTGAAGCCAGACAAAGCAATTGAGATATTGTCGCTAATATTATCTTCCATAATGATGGCAGATCACGTATAGAAAATAATTTTTATTTTAAATTAATGTTTTTATTAATGTGGTAAATCCGTAACGTATCACACATGCAAAGTCATTTTTTTTTTTTTTTTTTTTCAAGTTAATGTTTTTATTACGGTAGTGAAGCCGTAACGTATCCCATATGCAAAGATAATTTTGACTTCATTTTCACCACATATATGTATGTGGTGCTCCATATTATAACCAAAAGTATTTATTCTATAATATGATTTTAATTTTTTATTACATATTTTTCCAATTATTCTATTGAGATTTTGTCCAAATTCTTGACTTCAATTTTTTTAATAAAATTTTAATTATTTCTCTATAAAATTTAAAAAAAATATTTAGACCTCATCTATTATATATTGTACTGATTTCAATCTCATACATTAATTTTAACATCTAATAAATATTAATGTATAAATTAAATCAAATTACTGAACCAAAATATAAAAAATCATCATACTGCGCTCCACTCAATTATGCTTTACCTATACCGTGGATACGTACACAAGTTGTAATGTAAAACAACCTATCATAGAAATCTTGACTTTATCTATTATATATTTTTCTTCTTTCAACTTCATAAGCTAATTTTAATATTTAATAAACATTATCTTATTAATGAAACTCACACAGGATAAAATGCAAAATATGCTCATGGAGCACTCCACTGTTCTCCAGATATTCCATGGACACTCACTACTTTCATCAATTATCATTTAAAACAAGATTCTTACACCAATTATAATATAAAACAAGATACGCTGCTCAAAATGATACGTTCTTCTTGAATCAATTGTCATTGATTCATATATCAATTATAATATGAAATACCGTAGGATGGAAAGCTTGGCTTATAAAATTAACACATTTGTTATTTTATATGTATCTTTCATGACAAGCTCTATCCATCGTGCATAATAGAATTTATGGGAATTTGTTCAAGCACAAAATACTAATCATATGGAATCAAGGTTCTATGGTATAATTAAAACCGTAGATTTTGTAAACTTTATTACATGTTAGAGTTTGTGATGTTATGTTTCTTGTAATACATTTCATCAACATATATTAAAATAGAAAATAATTAAATTTTATTAATATGTACCTATAAACTAAAACTTAATTAATTAAATAAAGAGATTAAAATATGTTTGAATTTTTTCATAGATGATAATTATTTATTTGGGAACATGAATATTTGAGTGATTTAGATTGAATTCTTATTTCTTATCTATTTTGATGTTTTTAGAGTGGGGAAAATTAAAGGAATTAATTCAAGAGATTATTTTTATTAGGCTTTTAGTTTGGCAAATTGGAGTTTAAAACTTTTCAGAATCAATCTAAGTTATTTAATGAAGTGTTTTGGGTTAAGAAAAAACTCTCACTTGTGCAATACCCCTTGGTATATTTTTACACTAAGATATATTTCCAACGATCCAAGAAATACTTTAAATGGAATCTGTATTGAAAAGTTATGCGACCTAAAAGTTCACTTCAGTGTTTTATCCACCATGATTCGAGAGGATGTCACATTAGCCTCACTTGTCATGGAAAAAGAGCTAGCCACATGACCATGATGAAAAACACACTAGAAGGGTCAATATTCTAACTCTAGTTAAGAGTTGAAGGAGTCAAACTTAACCACTAGTTCCCTATTGAGTTGAGTTATAACCATACCAGTAGGAGGAAATAGGGTCCATATTAATCGAATGCATATCGTTCCATAGATGAGCATAATGGATGAAGCGGATAGATAGAGAGAAAATAGGGACGGTTTATGTTTTGTATTAAGAAATGGTTCATAGGTATAATTCATTTGAATATGTACCACTTTCATTCAGAGAAAGAGAGAGTAGAGTAGTCTCACCTTCCAGTTGATGCATAAGGATTTAACAAACCATATATTTTGTTCATTTTTAATTTTATTTAATTTCTCATATTATAATTCTTTGCATGCTTAGGCAATACATGATAACTTTGTAAATTTATAAATATAAGGAAAGTTAAACCTCATATATTATATTTCTTGATTTCAATATATTTTTATAAAATATATTGTATTGAATTATCGAATGAAATATCTACAAAAATTCATTGATCATATTGGTATCATAGTAGGTTCCTTTGGGTATATCGTGGGGAGTTGCAACATATCAGATTAGTTCATTAGGTGAATTGAGGTCTAAATGGGCCTCATAAGGAATAAAATAAATGTTAAAATAACAAAAGAATAGTTATGACTTTTAAAAATATATATATATTTTATTGTATTTTTGGGTTATCTTCTTGTAGATTTATTAGAATGACATGTTTAAGCACCAGTTTGGTGTGGAAATAAATTTTTCATCCAATGACCACCTATTCCACATACTTTGAGTAGACCCACATGGAATGAAATTGAAAATAAGCAAAAAATCGTGTTCCTTTCAACAAGCACATTTTTTTCTTGTATTTACATTTTTTGTCATTTTTTGTCTACTTAAAAGTATGCAAAGTGAGTAGTCATTGGATGTGGAATTTAATTTTTCAATGGCTGTCTATACTTGACATTTGAGTGACCATGTATGGAGATAAGAAAAACTACAACTAAGAAAGGAAACATTTTTCTTTTCCATCTAAAAATATTTTCCTTTAGTGATGACATCATCATATTGGATCTTATTAATTCATTTATAGTTGATTTTGTTAATATTTTTTTTTCAGGCCCATCTTTTACCTGAAAATTCCCCTAATATAAGTAGAAAGATGTAAAACTCTATCCATGGTTGAGTAATTTGATATTAATAACCATCAAGATTCAGTAAATGAGATATTATTTATGCTAAAAGAGAAACTTGTATATATTAGTTGTATGTGAACGTCCTTATGTTGATTATGGAAAAAAATAATGAAATCATAAAAGGAAAAGGTTATAAATTAAAGGTTACATTAGAGGAAAAATCATTAGATCACAAATACCCAAAGAAGGAGTCAAATAAAGAAATTGAAATGAATACCCTCATTTGAATGCCATGAACCATTCATAGTCCTTATTCGAGATGCAAGTGAAGGCTACAATCAATCCATATCAAGGTGAGATTGAGGCTTTGAAATAAAGCCAATGGATGCCTACACTTAACATTTGAGTAAAAATATAAGCATATAATCTGAAAGTACAATTACAAAAGGTAGTTTTCTTTTTTCCCTTTCAAAATATTTAGCCTTGGGGATGAAATAATTTATCTTTAATATTATTAATTTTTCTAAATTTAACTCTATTGATGCACCTTTTAGACCCATTTTTCAACTCAAATTTGCCACAATGTAAGTGGAAATTGATAAAATTGTAGCCATGGTTGATGAGTTTGTTTTTATCAACCATAGAAATACAACAAAGGAGATATTCACAAGTTAGAAGAGAAAGTTTCAAATATCGATCATAATAAGAATTTCCTTATGGTAGTTTTGGAAAAAAAATCTTAGAATAAAATAAAATGGAGGTTTTTACTAAGAGGTTATATTACATTTAAAATTAGGGGATCAAAAAGAACCTAAGAAGGAGTCTAATATAAAATGTAAAAATGAATATCCCAATTTTAGTATTGTGAACCTTTCATAGTCCCTATTCAAAATGGAAGTAAGGGTTCAAATCCAACCATTATCCATATCAAGGTCAAAATAATGATTTGAAATTAAATCACTATTTGTAGCAATTATAGGTTTCTTTTAGTGTTTATCACATATTGGAAGAACACAAAAATTACTTTTTCCTATTTGAATGTAGAGGGTCATGCGTTCACCTAGTGGGAAAGACACATGAAAACCACGAGGTTGGAGGGGGGTCCAGTCATAACTAAGTGTAAGGATTTCAAAACTATTATAAAGTCCCAATTCCACCTTATCGTGTGTGAAAAGGACTAGAATATCCATTGAAATTGCTTCATGTAGAGATAGGGGTGGAGTGTTAAATAATATGCTATACGAATCAAGAATATGGAAATGTAGCTAGGTATATCTCTTAAGAATCCAAATGTACTCATCAAGTATCTAGAGGGGTCACAATATCCCCAAGATTAAATTGTATTTCTTTCATGATCTAAAAAAAGCATGCATAATTTATTTTCCATAACATTTTATATTTATGGTTTCGATTTATTCTTTTAGATTGTCACCTACACTTTGTTGAGGATAATTTTTTTTTTTTTTTAAATTGTGATTATGTGCAGGGGATTGCATATAGGAGTGGGGAGTGGGATATTCTAGTGGAAGCATGATTCTAGAGCTTACCTAACGATATACAATTTTTACCAATGCGTGAGGGATTATGTGCAAATATTTTTGTCCTATTATATAGATGTATTGCATGTACTTATCTTGAATCCTTAGATTTCATAGACATTGACTCAAATTTTGTCAGATTAGAGAGCTAAATCAATGGAGCAACGAATCCTTGCATCTTGACCATTTCTAGAGATAAAGCAACTGGTGACTCCACTGAGAAGTCTACCCTTAGAGATTTAACTTCTCATTCCTTAGCTTCAAATACAAATTTCTACCTTTTACTAATTTTTTTCTATCATTTTTTACCTTTTTTGGGCCTATTACACGCTAAGTTTTCTTATGCTTAATTAGATCTAGTTTTATTTTAAATTTATTTTAAAAAATGAGGAAATTATAACTTGTGGGTTTCAAATCAAATTCTGTCATTTACTATACAAAATTTGGGTGAAACAATTACATATCTAAGTTATCCTCAAACTTTTAGCCAAAATAATTATACAAGAATTATATAAAATTATGTGATGAGGAAGGTATGGTTGATTAATAATTAACTTATTTTCCAATTTTTTTTGTGACAATTGAATGAATTTTATTTTCCATATATTTTCCTTGGGGCCTCTTTTTTACATCATACAAAAACCATTAGATCATGAATTTTCATACTTTGTTTTGACATATAATACACTATGTTTCTAATATGTATTTAGTAACCAATTGTATATGAATATTTCTACTCTAATTTTTTATCTTATATTACTTTATTTTTTTTTGTAGTTTTCATTTTTTCTTTTCCAACTGAGATATGTCAATAGATACTTAGATCTATCATCATATGAAATTTAATGATCAAATATGGTCTAGTTGTTCATTTATTTAGGACATCTTTTATATTTTTTGTTATTTTGGTTTCTTGTTCAAAGTTGTATTCCTTATTCGATTTCTTTTTCTAATGATTTCTATTTTTGTTTCTTTTATGAGAGTATAAAATAAATATGAGTGGTTTGGGGAGTACTTATGATCTGATCATGTATTTAGATCATGAAGAAGTCATTTTTCTCTAGCCTCTCTAGTCTCATTTCCTTATCTAGGGTTGGGTTTGTTTCGATTGTAAGCCATTATACGCATATGCTTTCTTGTTTTCTACATTGAGCTACAAATATAAATGTTACTTTATATTTGAAATTGTTGTTTATCCATGTGTGATGTGTCATTGTTCAAAATTTATTTTATAAAGCCTTATTTTTTATCTTTTGTGTGCTTGTTCGTGCTCTTTCTTTGGTGATAATTAAGAGCTTCTTTTTTCCTTTTTTGGGTTGTTTTGTGGATCATATTTTTATTTTGTATTTAGCAATTTTTTTTTTCACATGGAGAAAGGAATTATACTCTCCACCCTTCCGTAATTGGTTTTCATTAAAATTGAAAGTGAAAAAAATACACTTCATATACCTTACATTAAGATTGGTCTTGATTCATTTCACAACACCTCAGTTGTACTCCATGTTGAATTTCCACAACCTTGGGTCTAGGTTAGAGTCTTAAATCACTAACACTACCAAACCAAGAATCTCAACCATGAACTTCCTTGCAAAATAGAAAATATAATGTAGTAAATCACATATTCACAAAATACACAGTTTTAAACAAAATTATACAATAATGTACAATCACCAATCTTCATTTTATTAAACCAAATCTAAATAATACAAAAGTCTATGGTATACAATATATAATGACAAAATTGGATGCAACTCTTCTCTGTGGTATCTTGTCGTGTCGGTCCTTCGCACCTGTACTACTCACTAGTAGTGCATTAGTCCACCAATGCATATACACATTTCGAATCTAGGTGGAATTCTAGCTAAAAGTATTGCATGTCCATATTTAGAGTGTACATGTGCTAATCCAATATTCTCTCTAGGTTGTCCAATAGTCGAGCACCAAACTGTGAGGATAGAAACAACTTTTTCCCATCAAAGTGTTTCACTTCGACAACTATCTTCACTCAACATTCAGATGCTCTTCCTCCTTCAAGATAGCTCGTCTAGGGCTAATTTGGTTATTCAACATGCTTCCCTCTAGCATACCTATGGAACTCAATCAAATAATTGTTGATTCTTCTCCTAAGATGACACTTCACCACGAGAGAATTCAATCTACTTGGTATCAATAGGTTACAACTTGACAATAAAAAATATGGTCAACTCCTTCATGCAATACACCTCCAAATATTTTTTTTTATCACACTCTCTTTCTGCACTTCATTTTTGGTTAGGGAATCAACCTAAAAGCCTCCACCCAACATACAATCAGTAGCACTGGCCTATTAAGGTTGTGGTCCACCCTAGAAGGAACGATCCTCACACTCAGTGCCCACCTAGATGTAGCCGTTAAAGGGCTTCTAAATAATTTCTATGGCCTGTAGCCTAACCCAGTAGTTAGCCTTTGTTGTTGTTCTCCTAAACAACACCACAATGCCTTCAAAACAAAATTGTTTATATCTTCCAGCCTACAACCTTCTCTTCCCAACAACCTACACTGAATACAGCCCTTAACCACACCAAAAGAAACCCTAAGACACCTCCTTTGTCTCCTAAAACAACTATCTCCACCACAGAAAATTACACGAAGTACCTTTTCTCCCTCATGCAATCTTCTTGTCTCTTATTGTTGTGACTCAACCTCCATTAAATTAGAGCTCCTCCTGGTGTGTGTTGACACACTTGGATGTTAAATCAATGATTAATCACCCTTTATTTATATCCTTTCAAGTGGCTTCCATGAATAATTGAAGAGACACATCTATTAGAGTTTTTTACACAAAGCCTACATGACCTTGTAACCAATAATTACCTTTTCAACTTCAAAAATCCATTTATCTCTCACAAGAACTCAGATTCGAACCATTCACATTGTGTTGGAGTCATATTGTTGAGAAATATCATCCTCATCCATCACATTTCATATCTCCATCATGGTTTTGGTCCAAATCACTATGGGTAAAAAAACCCCACACTTGGGTTCCAAGCCCACAAGCTGCCCTTATGGTGCTTTTCCCTCCAAACTCGAATCCAAGGGCTTGGAGTACCTCCCAAGCTACACAAATCAAAAATCCCTCTTAGTGAGGGAGGTACCTCCATGACTAAGAATTACTTCGTCATCATCATCACTACTCTCAATGCTTTCCCAACTCCTCACACTCACAATCATAGCAATCCTTGAATGGTGAACTACACCTTTATCGGAAGCTTCATTTTCAATGTAAGCCTCTTGCTTCTTCTTATTATCCTGTATCACTTTCCAATATCGCCATGATTCCTTATTTCTAGATGTGGAAGCACCCTTGCTCCCTATTGACCATGCGCTCCTCTTGGGCTACAAAGTCTCCCTCTCAACCTGTGAACTCCCTCTAGAACTCAAGTCCCTCTAAGCCTCTGGAACCTAGACCTTCTCTAAAAAGTGTACCTTCTTCTCAGGAACCTATACCTTCTCCTCTCAATCCTTCCCTTTCTTCTGCTTCTCTGGAACCTGTACCTTCTCCTTCTTCTTTCCATGATCCTCGGGCTTTCCTGTCAGCCTATAGAGACCATATTCTCTAACTTTGAGTACAATCCCATCATAATTATAACCTCCAGGCCTATGTCTTCCCTTTTCATCTTCGAACAATACCTCAAAAACCTTCCTCTACATCACTGAGATGAAAATAACACTATATCTAAGTCATGGTGCAAACAATACATCCTAGACCAACATCATATGTTCTGTATCCATTATGAATGGTACAATTCCTGATGCTTAGGTATCCAACTGACTCTTGTCACCCAATGCTATGTGCAACATTGAGTCTCATTCAGTTAGAGTCTCAAAACCCTCATGTGACCCTATCATATTCTTTGTCAAACCACTATCCCCATACCATCCATCCTCCTTAATAGTACCTTGCGAGAAATGAGAAATCATAGCAAATTTCTCCTCTTCCAATCTCCTAGAGAGATCATCCATCTCAGCTGAAGTGGAAATACTAGCGACCTACTTTCCTTTCCTCTTATTCTCATCATATCCTATCTTCAATGGAAATCTCAATGAATAATGAGCCATCTCTCCATAGTTGAAAAACTTGACTTTACTCAATTCCTTCATCAACTTAATCATCATTCGTGCTACAAGTTCCATGTCATCATTTTCCTTCCTTTATGGATGAAGATCCTCATCTTGCAACTCTTCCTGAATGAATTCATCCCATAGTATATTCCAGTCTGGAAAATTTTCCCTAGAAATGATTCCTTTGATGAAGGGCTTCCATTCCTCAGTGAACCATTTCATTGCAATCCTTACCATATATGCATCTAAAACTTGACACCGAAAAAAAAAGCTCATCTCGAACCTGAGACATCCTCGTCAAATATGAAGTTGTACCTTCACCCTTTATCATCTTGGAGGATTTCAACTTATTCTCCAATTCCAATACCTAGTTCTCATTCTTATTCTAGAACAAAGTATGAAGATCCATCCACATCTCATGTGCATTGTTCTTCCTAGACAAATGAGGTATCAAGGAATCCTTCACACCATTAAGGATGATAAACCTTGCTTTTGTATCCAAATTTTCCCATATTTCCAGCTCCTTAGGGTCGATTGGCATCTTGATCTCTTTCATAGAAAAATTCCCGATCATGTTAACCTATAATACCAACTTGATCCTTTCCTTCCAAGGAGTATAGTTGGAAAACGCTTCCAACCGATCCTCATACTAGGGACCTACTTGCAACTTCGACATTGTAGTGAATCCTTCACTCAAAATGTCACCAAATCCCTCTCACTTTGTACTTCACTACACATCTCAAATTTATTGACTTCTAAAGTAGCTCAGGCACACTTTGATACCATGTTGCATTTCCACGACCTTGGGTCTAGGTTAGAGTCATAAATCAATGATGTTACAAAACCAAGAATATCCACCATGAACTACTTTTCATAGTGGAAAATATAAAGAAGTAAATCACATATGCATAATAAACACGTTAAAAAAGAAAAATGTACAATAATTTACAATCACCAGTATTCATTATATTAAACCAAATATGAATAATAGAATAGTCTATGGCATACAAGATACAATGAAAAACTTTGTTGTAGCTCTTTGTTGTTGTATCCTGTCTTGTCGGTCCTTCACACCCATACTGCTCACTAGTAGTGACTTAGTTGATCAAGGATTCTACACATTGATACTCTAGTAGGACTACCACCTAACACTGTTTCATGTCCATTTGTAGAGTGTACATGGTTTTATCCAATCATCTCTCTAGGCTGGCCAATACCCGAGCTCCAAATTGCCAAGGTAGCAACAACTTTCATCCATCAAGGTGTTGCACTTTGACGCCTATATTCACCCAACCTTTAGTTTCTCTTTTTCCTTCAAGGTAGCTCGTCAAGAGCTACATTGGGTAACCAACACGTTTCCCTCCAACAGACCTATGGCACAGTTATAATGCAACTGACCACCTCATCAGCTTAGAGGAGAAGGATACATGGATGGAAGAAATTAAACAAGACAAAGATCTATTTTTCCATCATAACACACCCTAGAAAATGCTAGGCCAAGCTATAACACTTTCCTACTTCCTACCTGGAGCATTAGTGCCTAGGTTAACGCCCTATTTTTCCTAATGGGCCATGTTACCCATGTTCCATGAAGAATGAGGGGCTTATTCCGAGTTAACTGAATGAAATTTTTGGATTTTTCTGAATGAGTCAGTCCAAAAAGCTGGAAACTTGCAATGCAAACCTCTGATTGTGTTACACCATTTTTTGGTCATCTAACCTATCATCATTAGATGGACCCAAGTACACCATGTAAGACCAATTTTACCCTAAGTAAAATTTCTTTCACTATGTAAAATAACTTAATAAACCACATTTATTAGGTTGTTTATGGTCTAAACAGGAAACCCCAAAAGGAAATATTAAACAAACCTATTTTTGTTTGATTTTCCTCATGGAATAATTAATTAAACCATAATTTAATTATTATTCCTAATCATGTTTAACCCAAAACAAATAAATTAATTAGATAAACCTTTATTTATCTTATTATTTTCTAGGAATAATTATTTAAATCTTATTTAGATAATATTCCTTGTTAAATATGACCAAATCATCCACAAATAATTAAATAAATCATTATTTATTTGATTATCCTTCAACCACTTCCTTAAAAAGATAAATAATCATTTATTTATTTATTATTGACAAATAAAGGGATTTGACCCAAGTCAAATACTTTTTCCCTCCAACAAATATAATAAAATATTCCATAAAAGGTGGATCTAGATTTGGTTAACATTATTTTAATCGTGCACCAAGATCTAGAATGACCCAATATTTTGTTATAAATAGGAGGGTTTTCCCTACCATTCCTCACCTTTTGTTGCCTATTAGATCACTCTGGATCTATACACTTGGTCACTTTTTTCTACATTATTTGTTGTGTGAGCTCCCTTTGAGTTCTATCTTTGTCTGGGTTTTCTACACCAACAAGAGAGAGAGATTCTAGATCTAAAGTGCTGAGGACTTCCAAGAACCCATCCCATTGGGGAGAATTGGATACACCTTCTTGTTTTCCTCCCAGGTGCCCTTAATACAAAAAATTCTTTCAAAATTGTTCTTGTCTTGTCTATTGGTATATGGAGCAAACCCTTCTTTTTACTGCTTAATGTCTTTCTATGCATAGATCTGGTTTTTTGGAGCTCTTTTCTTGATCAACTAACTGCAGATCTGAAGATATTGGCAGCCACTTTTGTTGTTAGGTCTATTAGTTATGCGTAGCTAAAGTGGTCTTTTTTCGTACACTTCGACAAAGGATTCATACTAACAATGTGTTTAGATTCCCCTTTTTCTAAATACATTTTGGCATGACCACACCATGCTTGGGGGAACCTATGCCCCTCAACCATAACCCTCCTCAAAATCGAATTTCTTCACTTGCAACACTCATACTAGGGGCACCATTTGGCCTCCATACTTATCCATGCTCGTGTTGATGTTTGTCGTGAGTTACCATCTTGTACTCATGTTTTTATGGTCCCCCATTGGACCTTTACTGTGTGGCAACACCATCAAGTCGCCCTTGTTTAGAGCATCCAAGTTGAGTCATCATCGCATTCATGGAGTCTATCCCGAGTCCCTTTGTACCCCGCTATAGTCCTCCATCCTTCATTGCTTGGTCTCTCTCTTGTGTCACACATTATGGCCTTTAGTCCCACTATCCCCTATCCCTTATGTCAGTCGCTGCCATCTCATTCATGCCCTTTATGCTCTAACAAGGGAAGTCGCCCATTCACTACTCAGTCCCCTCCATTCCATCATCCTCATTGGTATTAGTCTGTCCGTCGCTCTACTATTTTCTCTCGTGCCTTAGTTGAGGAGCTCTCATTGCCTCAACTATGGCGGACCTCCTTCTGTCGACATCAGTTCCTCCATTCCAGAAGACAGGTCTAGAGGGCAGTGTACCTTGGTTCCAGCTTCCACTCTTGTTTGGTGCCTCGGATCAGGCAAAGGGATCTCTCATTACCCTTTGACTTGATTGTTTCTCAAGCTCCTTTCAGCATGATCGAGATCCGTATGCTTGATGGTTCAGTGATGCAGCAGTAGCTATTGGTGATTCCCGGGTGTGTGTGAGATGTCTCAGCCCTCATGAGGGGGTGGCCCTGCAGGTAGCCCCCCACATGCCCGGATGACCTCTTCATTGCAGCCTTCGATGCAACTCCATATATTTGATGATGTCGGCCTTAGCCGCTTGCAGCGCCTCTTTGATTTGCATGTATCAGTCAGATTTTGTGAGCCCTTCCCCGCTTGTAGGGGGCATTTGGGTTGTACTTGTATCTCATGTACTCAGATATTATTGTATAAGTCCTGGCTGTTATCCCAGGCACAACATGTATGTGGGATTCCTCATTGTATTCTTATCTGGCTCATGTTTATGCCGGTTGTACTTTATGGTTCGGTCCCTCGTTTACTGGACACACTATTCTTTTGTACTTTGTCTCGGCGGGCATAGGTATGCCTCCCCCGCCGCCTTTAGCACAGGTACCCTCTCATAAAAAGAGACTTGTTGCACCTGTAAGTCTCGTCTCCTCAGGGTCTAGTTCTTCAGCACCTTAGTCTACCTCACATTTCTCTCTCTGACTTCCCTCTTGATGTCTGGTGATTGATTTCTTACAACGTACTTCGGTCATACGATTTGTTCCTAACACTCACACGTTGGGGGGCAATCTGTTACACCATTTTTTGTTCATCTAACCTATCATCATTAGATGGACCCAAGTACACCATGTAAGACCAATTTTACCCTAAGTAAAATTGCTCTCACTATGTAAAATAACTTAATAAACCACATTTATTAGGTTGTTTATGGTCTAAACAGGAAACCCCAAAAGGAAATATTAAACAAACCTATATTTGTTTGATTTTTCTCATGGAATAATTAATTAAACCATAATTTAATTATTATTCCTAGTCATATTTAACCCAAAACAAAGAAATTAATTAGATAAACCTTTATTTATCTTATTATTTTCTAGGAATAATTATTTAAATCTTATTTAGATAATATTCCTTATTAAATATGACCAAATCACCCACAAATAATTAAATAAATCATTATTTATTTGATTATCCTTCAACCACTTCCTTAAAAAGATAAATAAATCATTTATTTATTTATTATTTCCAAATAAAGGGATTTGACCCAAGTCAAATACCTTTTCCCTCCAACAAATATAATAAAATATTCCATAAAAGGTGGATCTAGATTTGGTTAACATTATTTTAATCACGCACCAAGATCTAGAATGACCCAATATTTTGTTATAAATAGGAGGGTTTTTCCTACCATTCTTCACCTTTTGTTGCCTATTAGATCACTCTGGATCTATACACTTGGTCACATTTTTTCTACATTATTTGCTGTGTGAGCTCCCTTTGAGTTCTATTTTGTCTGGGTTTTCTACACCAACAAGAGAGAGAGAGTCTAGATCTGAAGTGCTGAGGACTTCCAAGAACCCATCCCATTGAGGAGAATTGGATACACCTTCTTGTTTTCCTCCCAGGTGCCCTTAATACAAAAAATTCTTTCAAAAATTGTTCTTGTCTTGTCTATTGGTATATGGAGCAAACCCTTCTTTTTACTTCTTAATGTCTTTCTATGCATAGATATGGTTTTTTGCAGCTCTTTTCTTGATCAACTAACTGCAGGTCTGAAGATATTGGCAGCCAATTTTGATGTTAGGGCTATTAGTTATGCGTAGAAAAAGTGGTCTTTTTTCGTACACTTCGACAAATGATTCATACTAACAGATTGGAGATTGCTAAACCCAACTAAGCATCCAAAGAGGAAAAAAACTAGAAAAGCATGGAAACATCATTGATTTTTTCCTATTCGAAATAATGGAGAAGAATGGCAAGGTTTTTCCTCCCAAACTCTTATAATTTGGAGGCAACGACTCATTTTCAAAGGTGGAAAGGTTGATTGTTTAAGGAATGAACTTTTGTTAGTATGACGACTCATTGATTGGCATAGTTCATTGAGAGCTACTTGCCTAAGAATTGTCACACTAGGATATTGGAGAGAGAGAGCTTCAAGTCAAAGGATTGAGGGAGGATTGACCAAGTCGATGGTTGTAACGCTCCTTCATTCAATATAATATAATTGCTTCTATTTTTTCCACTTGATATCTTATGAATGCATATATTTCATTATTTTTTTAATATATATGGTCTAAGTGGCCTAAAATTTTATTAGTTCATATTTGATTATATGTTTGTCTTTGATTTTTTATTGTGATAACATTGCGAATATTACTAGTTTCTTTGTTTTCTTGTAGGATTTAGACTTGGAGGTAGTGAGGCAGGCTCCCACCACACTACCTTAAGCTCTCCAACATATTGGCACTACACATCGAGGTAATCCTTCTCTATTTCATATTTTCAATAAAATACTTGTATAAACATTAATATGTTGTCTTTGTAAATGGTACAGCTAATCTGATTATCTGCCTTCAGTCTAGGGAAGGCTCGAGAGGGATCTTACTCCAGCTACCACCTGTGCATTTTACCCCTAAGCAGAATCGGAATCTCTGCTGGGAATTAATCCTTAGTTCCCGGTTTTGATTTCGAACTCTTGGTTCTATCCTTTTATCACTTCCCATTCTTCTCACATCTCTTTCTAACCATTTGGTGTCTTCAACCATCTTAGTTGCTCATTATTTTCTGATCAGGCCTTATTTGACCCTATTTTGCAACTTAGCCTCTGTAACGCGTCCATTATGTGTACCCTAGATCGTTTGACATGTTAGGTAAAGATGACTCGGGGTAGATTCAATGTTGACTAGGGTAAATAGTAGTGGTTTTGGGGCACATGGTTTTGTGCACCCGTGGTTTTGGCCCATGGTATTGCATGTAATGGAGCCTATAAGAGGTTGGGAATAATTCATTGTAATGTAGGCCTGGAGGTGAGCGGTGAAGGCTCACTTGGCTGGATTGGCCAGGGTTTTGGCCAATGGTTAATGAAATTTCATTGGTTGGGTTTTTCCCCGGATTTGGGGTTTTCCTGGATAAACATTTGTGTTTATGTTCATGATTTTTTGCTGGTCTCTTTGTATTTATTTCTCTTAGTAAATGTTTATTTCTCTCTCAGTAAATTGTTTATATATTCCTGCGGTAAATTTCTTAACATGACACTGATCCTGCTTGTGAACAGTGTGCTATTAAACTAATTAACACATTGCACTCTCTGCTGGAGAGTTTTACTTAGACAAAACATTACTATTTCACCCATGTTATGATTTCCTTAATTGTTATGTTACTGGCTCTCCGACTGGCTTTTGCAACTAAATCTCTGTGCTTGGTTGCTTGTTGGCATACTATTTTTTTATTTTTGGAAAAGTTAGCTTAGCTTCATTTACTTTCTGAAAGAGAAAAATTAAAAAATTTGTTTTTCATTTTTATTTTTTCTAATATAGCTAATTAAATTTTGTAAAATATTGGGATAAATAGTTGTTAGAGAGAATTGGTATCTGCATCTTTCATAGGTTGAACTGTGTGTAGTCAATTTAATGTTTTAAATTGCTTACATTAATTATCAATCGTAAACTGATGAAGTGTGGTGCACTGTATGTGCTTAGTAAACCTTTTTCCTACTTCGTTGTATGTATTTTTATATTATTTTGGGGGTCTTGTTTTCGTTTTTTAAGAATTTTAATCTAAAAAATATGAAAGGAATTAAATGAATCTAATAAATTTTAAGAAGGAAGA
Source organism: Pinus albicaulis (assembly GCA_034641835.2). Taxonomy (NCBI): domain Eukaryota; kingdom Viridiplantae; phylum Streptophyta; class Pinopsida; order Pinales; family Pinaceae; genus Pinus; species Pinus albicaulis. The sequence continues at coordinate 318,346,251 of CM076569.1, forward strand.
AAAAGAAGTGTTCCTAATTTAAACTAATTTACATAAAAATAAATCAAATATTGTTGGTTAGTTAGAATCTAATTTGAAAAACAGAGCATCTATCTTAATGATTTCTACCTTAACATTAGTTCTATTCCATGGATGAATCTTATATCTGAGATTGAAATTACAGTGCTATTCTAAGTGAAAGTATAAAAAGATAACAACTAATGTATATTTAGTTACTCCATCATTCAATGTCAAGTGTCACCTTCTTGAGATGACGTTTAAGCAACTAACTACACCTTTAACTTCTAATGTTCTAGAAAAGCATGTAAAGTGTGTAAACGAAAACAACTAATGTATATTTAGTTACTCCAACATTCAATATGAAGTGTCACCTTTTTGAGATGATGTTAAGTAACCAATTATACCTAATGATCTAGAAAAGAAAGTAAAGTATGAAAAGGAAAAATCATTAATTGCATGAATTAAATGTTCAATCATTCAGTCTAGAAATATGATAAAATCAACTTCTTGGAATGACATTTAGGAACATCAGTCATGAAATTAAATGAGTATCTAAATCAAATGTAAAAAGCATACAAATTTAACTAATATATGTTTTGAATCACTCCAACATTAAATATGAAGTATTAACCTCATGAGATGCTTTGTAAGAAATCAATTATACTTTATTTTCTAAGTTCCTAGAAAACAAGTAAAATGTGTAGAGGAAAGACTTAATAATTGTATGAATTAAATGTTCAATCATTTAGTTTAGAATCGTCATCTTGAAATTACCTTTAAGAACATCCATTGATACAATTAATTGATATTTCTAATCTAGGAAAGAAAATGACAAAACAGTAAAAAAAACTATATAACTGTGAATTATTATTGCTTCAAACTTAGTTCAATTTGAAAATAGAAAGATATATCCTCACAAAATGTTTCAGAAGAACAATGATTACACAATTATGATTTAATTTTATGCTACTGATCAAAACTAAAATGTAACGTTAATCTACTTCAGAAAAAGGAATTGTAAAAAACAGAGTACGGAAATTAAACTAAAACAATGAATGAAAAACCTCCTCTAGTGCAGGGCCCCTCTGCAACTGATTGGGTTGAAATCCTAGCTGGTTAAATATACATTGAAGAAATCATTATCATGAACATGTTCCTTGTATTATAATAGAGGGAAGCCTTAAAACAATACAACATTTTAGCAAAAGCTTAACTTAAAAATTAACTTAATTCTTCTCAGTTTTGTACAACCAGTATTTAAAGAAAATAAGCAGAACTATCTATTGGACAGAATTGTGAATTATGGATAAAACACGCTTCCCTAGACAAGTGATAATCTAGAACAACATATTAAAGACTATATGACTTATTCTCCTAACTAAGAACAGATACACAAAATAGATTAGAAGCTTACTTGTAATCCAAGCACTTCTAAATGGTTCCTTTTTTCGCTTCCGTTGCTTCTTCAAATTCCAGCGTTTTGTGAAAAATGCTTCTTGCAAGAATGAACACTAAATAACAGAAGATAGCAATAATAAAGATGTATATTCAAGTTATTTTTCTATATCATTAAAGAATAAACCATATGCATCAACTAAGATCTTACAATATGGAAAATCAAAGCCAATACAAATGCATATAGGGAAAAGTAAGTTGTATTCTTTATTGATGATAGAAGGAGATGTTACAACCTAGTGACTGATTTGAAGTGACCATTTCAGCAACATTCCTAGCCTCATCACAGTATAAATCTCTCCAGTAGCTGTTACAAAAATCTAACTCTTAATTGAAAATCCATCAACATTTCTCCACTCAAATTATTCCTTACCAAGCACTCAGATATGTGCTCAATTTATAGAGGTGCTAAAGGTTGTTTTGCAATCAATGAATTTCCAATAATAAGAAATACATGTTCCAAATCTTGTAGATGTAAAATGGACACTTGGATTCAAAGCTTGACACATGTGAACTCTTCTAGAAGGCACTGGCCAAGTGGAGATTTCAGAACAATGAGAATTTCGCTCCCAATGTGACCAACGCACCCATAGATGTCGAGAAATGCTTTGTAGAGCAGCCTTGCATAGGGCTACCTACATATGCAATGCACTTAGTCCACTTAGAGGTAGCGCTGGTGAGATCTCATATGCTATATAATAAACTTCAAACCTTGGAAACCTTTGCTTGATGAAAGTCATGCTTGATTTGTCTTGTTGTTGTCTTAGGGCATGTAGCAACTTGAAATTATAGGGGATGATAGACCCTTATTCATTGGTTTGGAGATGATGCCCAGTTAACCAGGTCATTGGGAATGATGCCCAAATTGACCTATAACAAATTTCCCCCTAAAGCATGAGGTCAAAATAATAAAAAAATTTGAGTGAGATGCTTTACACTGTGATGGGCTGGAGATGAAGCGGAGTGGTCCCCTGCATTAATATTACAATACATTACATCATGATATATCCTCTTTTATCATAACTGCTAAGGGTAGGCATTCCCATGTTTAGCACATAAACAATTTAATAACATCTACATAATTCAGAAAGTCGTCGACATTGGAATGTTTCCCAATGTAGATATGCCTACAGATATAGGCCCATGTTTGGATGACGATCTGTATGTAAGGTCACCGTACAGATGATGTGTACAAAAATCATAAAATCGCAGCCCGGATGGCTGAAACTAGATCCAGGGTCTTCTTATCTCATTCACTCAATCATTTAGGTACAAGTCTAGCCATGCGAATATATGATTTGATATAGAAATTTTCAGGGATGATGGTCATGAGAATGAAGGTTTACGAGTATTAAATAAGGATGAATTTATTCACTGGATGACTTCACTTGAACATATTAGCGACACGGTGATGAGTTAGCAGCATTGACCCAAAACCGAAGTGAAGGTATCATGAACCATAGGTCTGAATGAACTATCAAGATGATTACCCAGCCCAAACATTCATAGACATGGAGTGAAGGCAGTGTCATGTTCAAGAGCAACTTGCTACCATAAATAAATTCTTGCTCATTTTTCCCAAATTTTCCCTGGTCATTTGTTGACTTGTACCTCTTTATCTTTTAACAAGCTTGAGGAGGGTAACATTTTCTTGATCTATAATTCAACGCTTTGGGTGAATAATGTATTATTATTTAATAACTTAATGATTCTAGCGATGAATGAAACTCAATTCTTCCCATGATGGACAAGCCCATCGCTATTTTATGTTTTAACGAGCTTAATGATAGTGATAGCCCGATCCTTTTTCATATTTATAGAGTTTGAAAAAAAGGATGAAAGAAAACTCCATAAGTACTTTTTCGTAAATTTTTCACTCAGACTCGAAAAAATGTAAAATAATATTTGAGAGAACCTCTTTGGTCATGTTTAACCAAGGTATTCCTTTTTCTTAAATAATCTATCTCAGTCCGGAAAAGGGTTAAACTTATACTGAGTAGATATCAATTCATTTAATTTTACGAGATCGAAAAGACAAGTGCTCGGAAATATTTTCACATTATCAGAGTCTTAAAAGAGCTAAAAGAAGACTCCAGGGGTTCCTATTTCACTATTATCGAAGCTCAAAAAAGAGCTAAAAGTGTGCTTCAACTCCTTTTTCGTTTTTAACAAAGCTCAAAAAATAAGGAGAAAAAGTATGCTTTATGGTTAAGTCATTCTTTGAATAAATCTGCATGACTAATCTGTTCATCAGTTGTATTTCCTATTCAGAACAACATCAAATGGATTAAAAATACTTGTTTCATGATAAAAATGTAATAAAAATATATTCATAGCAATAAATTTAACTTGCAAATAATTAAATGACTATTAAAAGTAATTTCACTATGAATTTTTACCATTCCATAGTTACCATTTGCATTTTGGAGCTATGAACCTGATTTTTCCCCTGAACTTCACATGCTGATTGTGATCGTTTTTGTGGACGAATTTCATCACTATTTAATATAGGTTAGTGCCATGAACCTCCTCTTTCCTTTGGTATTCATTTCATCTCCAATTTCTGCAAATTTTTAGGGTTTTAAGGCCCTTAGGGTAAATTCTGCCCAAAGTGAGGAAAACGCACCCCTGAATGTCGAAACGTGCATTGCATAGCAGGTACAGTGAAGTTCACTTGCATGTGCAATGCACCATCTCTTGTTAGGGAGTGCGTTGGGCATAGTATAAGTTTTTTATTTTCTCATAATGCCCAAAATTTGCCTAGTTTTTTGCAATGAATGGAATCTAATGGATCATATGGTTGTATTTCAGGTTTCCATGGGATTATAATGATGATTACACGGAGGGAAGGAGAACATGAACAACAAGATCCCTAAGAGATTGTGGATTGCTTAAGTACTTCAAGTTGTCGGGAATGAAGCAACAAATAGAAATCTTGGAGTTCTTAGTTCGAGCATGGAATCCAACAATAGATTCATTTCATATTAAGAACCAAGTGGTTCCCATAACAATTGAGGATGTGTATTTTCTCACAGGTTTGTCGAGGAGAGTTTTTCCCATTTCACTCTCAGGGTCTACTGTTAGAGGAGAGACAGTGAGGGATTATATTCTGCTATATTGCTATCTAGGGGCATAACCTAGAAAATATGGAAAAATAAACATCCAGGATGTCAGATATTTTCCTTTGAGAACTATCCTTTTCCCGATCGCTAAACTTGCTGGCACCGTTACACTACATGTAGCGAATAGATCGTATATGCAGTATGCACTAGAGTGTATGGAGCCAACAGTCTTCAGCTAGTTCAAAGTTGTTCTATCTCAGATAAAGTAACAACTGAAAAAATCAAAGGGAGGAAGGAAGAAGAATTTAAGTTATGGCTCAATCTTTATATCCTTCTCTTTAGAACGGATTCCACTGATGCAGCCACAAAATGTGACACCGGATATATCCAGTCCTAGAGATTTGCAAAGATAGGTAGAACTCATGGTTCAGCATGCTAGCCAGTCGACTGTTGTGTTCTCTACTGCATTCTTTACCTGGTTCCAGCGATGAATCGTTGCCATCGATGAGTACACATACACAAGCGTTGATTTCCGAGGAGATGCAGACTTAGCATTACCAGAAGGCGCTAAGTGTGGTGCAATGGGTAAGAATTTTTTGACCATCTTTTTTTATTTTCCTAAGGTTTATACAATTTTTTTGTATTTTGATGTTTTCCCAAGACTAAACTAAATGTTTGATGTAATGCAGATTTTTTTCGTGTTCAACCAGTAGTGGAACCGGGGTGTGAAGCAAATGTGCCAGCAAAGAGAGCTGTCGGGAGAGCAGTCATTCAAGATCTTGATAAGGTTGACACTCTGACTGAGCTTCAGCAGCACATAGAGGGTTTGACCTTCAGGATTCTGGATTGTCGGATTGCAGAGCTTCCTATGCGACTGCAGGACACACTATTGGGGTTCGTAACTATTGGATACGGTTCTTTCGTAGCATAGCTAGATCTATAGCATGTTACCATGAGCATCACTATTTTACTTTTGACATTTATCATACATTTTTAGGTGAGATGACCAATGTGTCTTGGGCACAAATTTTGTAAAAACCTATAACTATCTATCTGTATGATTTTAGAGTTTTTCCTATGTTTATTGTGAAATCCTATTAAATGATGTGAATGTTTTCTTTACATATGTTGTAAATATCTGTCTAAAACTTGATTAGCTAATGAACTAGTCAATGTGTTCAAATTTCTAGAAATGTGTTGATATTGAATAAAATCAAAATGTGTTTCCAAAAGTTGAACTCTTAGGAACAATCTACGAAGTGCTGGATTTCTAATAGTATAAATACTAGTAAGTTGTAATACCACAAGTTGTGAGTCTAACCTTATGATTATGTGGTTAATGCCAAATGAAATGGCATCAGAGAGAATTTTGATCAATGTGCTATACTTAGCAATATTGTTCGTCGATCTACCAATACAAATCCCTTGAAAACTCACTAACTGGTTGTTCGGATCAAAAATGTCCCACGCTGCAGAGGATAGATTATACATACTACGATTAGCACCATTAGCATATCCAAAAAATGGTTCCAAAGATTCAGACATATGCAATGAAATGTAAAGAGGATTACTAACATCAAGAAAACTTTAAAAACAATTTAAGATAGTGAATGCAAATCAACAACATATATACAATATAATACAAAAAATTACTACGCTCATGATTAAGCATAGTAACGTTTCAAATGCAACCCATTTCTAGGTTGTGCCAATGGAATTCCATCGTAATCAACTAACTCATAGGCACCCTTAGTAAGAACTCTTTTGAAAATATAGGGGCCATGCCATAATGGCTCAAATTTCCCTGTACCTATTACATCAGCTTCTTGATCGTAAAGGCGGACCAATTCACCCTCTCAGAATATGGGAGGTTGGAAATTTTTGTCGTGTTAGGCCTTTATACGTCTCTTATGCGCTTCGTTGGCCAATTGGGCTTCACGACGTGTTTCAACAAGATGGATGATGTTAATGAGACACGCTTCTTCTTCTGAGGTGTCAGGTAACAATTCTATTGTGAGTTTTAACGATGATATTTTGCATTGTATTGGTAAGATAGCTTCTAGACCATAGACCAATTGAAAAGGAGTAAATCCGATCACGTTTCTCACTGAGGTTAGATACGCCCACAAGGTGGATTATAGGATCAAATGCCAATTTCTTTTACGAACTCCTATCATTTTTTGAAGCACTTGTTTAAGAATTTTGTTGATAGCCTCAACTTGTCCATTTGATTGTGGATAATAGGGAGTAGAATTATCATGTGACAATCCTAACTTGGCAGTCAATTCAGAAATCATGTGGTTCCAAAAATGCTTCCCATGATCTGTAACTATAGCCTATGGGACCCCAAACCATGCAATAACATGATTAAAGAAAAACAATGTAGATGTCTGTCCTGTGTTATTAAATGTAGGCATCGCTTCGACCCATTTGGTAAAATAGTCAACTGCGAAAATAATATAACCATGCCCCCTGGACGAAGGAGGGTTACAGGTCATGAATTCAATACCCCATTTCGTAAATGGTCCCACAGAGACAATAGGATGCATTGGCGCTGGAATTTTTCGGATCTTATGATCAAGAATCTGGCATGCATAACAACTTTTGACCGCGAGGATGCAGTCTCGAAAAATAGTAGGCCAAAAGTAACCGATGCGGAGTATCTTCTATGCGGTATCATATCCAGATAAATTTCCACCACAAGCCCCATAATGACAATAATTTAACACTTTTTTGGCCTCCTCATGAGTGAGGCACCTCCTTAAAATTGTATTGACACCACGACGAGAAAGTGTATCGCCGACGATCAGATAATCTTTGGCTTGGTATCAAATACGTCGTTGTTCAGAGCGAGAGGTATTACGTTGAAAATTTTGGGTTTGGAGATAAATTATGAAATCCCCATACCAAGGATCAGATGATCCGATCAGAAACAGAGACTCGTCAGGAATTGATGGTTCCAACGTAGTTTCAGTACTATCAGAGGGAAGGTCACAGAGAAGCTCAGCCAAAACTAAAGACTTCTTTGACTTGGATTTGATAAATTCCAAATAAAATTCCTGCAAAATGAAAATCCATTTTGAATATTTTCCCCCAAACAATTGATGTGATAATATATAGGTCATGGGGTTGAAATCTGAAACTATTGTTGCTTTTCAGAGCAGGATATAATGGCGAAATCTTTGGATATCTTGAACAGCTACCAAGGCAATATTTTCTATGTATGAGTACTTAATTTTTGTATGATTGATATTACGATTCAAATAATATATTGGATGTTCAATTCAATTTTCTACTTGGACCAATACCATAGCAATGGTTGTTTTTGTCACATTGATATATAGGAAATAATCATTTTGATAATTAGGAGGATACATTAATGATGCTCAAACAAGAGTGTCATTGACAGCATCAAAAGAAGCTTGCGCAACTTGGTCCCAATGGAAGGGAACCCCCTTTTTCAAGAGTCAAGTAAATCATTTAGCCATTTTGATGTAATTTGGAATGAACCTTCTTAGGAAGTTAGCCTTTCCTTGAATTTTCTGTATCTGAAGTAAGTTTGATGGCGCAGGAAAATCAAGAATGGCCTGAACCTTCAATGGGTTGATTCGAATTCCTTCTTTTGAGACTATGAATCCAATAAAATGACTAGAACCAACACAAAAAACACATTTATGTGGATTTATGCATATTTTGTAGTGTCGGCAACGTAAGAAAATGGCTCTCAAATGCATCGGGTGATCAGTCTGATTTCATGAATGCACCGGTAAATCATCTAGATATGATAGAATAATGTGCTTGATGTCATTGAAAGCATAACCCATCCTCTCTAAAAAGTTGCCCCAAAATTCCTTAAACCAAATGGCAGTTTCCTATAAGCGAATGTGCCCCAGGGACAGATGAATGTTGTCTTATGTTGATCATCTGGGTGGATATTGATTTGATTATAGCTGGAAAATCCATCCATGAATGAAAATATTCCACATCAAGCACAATCATCAATAATTTGGTCGATAAAGGGAGTAGGATAGTTGTCTTTTGGACAAGCATGATTAACATCTCGATAATCGATGCCCACTCTAATGGTTCCTTTTTTGTTATAACAGGAACGATATTGGAAACTCACTCAGTTAGCAGAACAGGGTAAATGAAACCAACATGCAAAAAAATTTCAACTTCTTCTTTGGTGGCAGCGGCTTTCTTCAGATGAATAGGACGAAGCCGTTCATGCATCGGTTTGACATCAAGATACATATTAATAGTGTGTTCAACTATACTAGTATCTATTCTTGACATTTCCTCATAAGACGAAGAAAATACATCAGGAAATTCACGAAATAGAGAGCGATGTGATTCGATTTCTGATGGAGAACAAGATACACTGACATGAATATTCTCTACAATGCCAGGTTTGGTCAAAATATTGATAAAAATGGTTTCTTCAATATTTGGAAGATTTTTCTCGAAATCGATTGCATTAATGGGTAAAGAATTCAAAAAGAATTTTTTGATGGATGGGTGATATAGTTCACTAAGATTATTTACTTCATAATCAGGAAGATGGGAATGATGATGATAATCTTCCCATGGTTCTCCTTCTGACATCATGGCTTCCAAAATATTCTCATCTGTCAAGAACATTGAGGAAAAAGGATCAAATGGAGTACCAAAATCTAAGGAATGACCAACCCAAACACTCGGCAACGTTGATTTCAGATTTTCCACCCAAGCCAGATAGATTGATTGCTATGCCAACTAAATAGGGCTGGGTGGTAGACACTCATCCAATGTAGAAATATCATAATCACCCGTACTCTTCCTTAAGCCAGATAGAGTGGAAGAGATCATGTAGCAGGTCTCTATACTTGCAATTTCTGCCGACATTGCAGGTGGCGGTAATTCAAAGGTTCCCATAAGAGTGGAATCCTTTAAGAGTCCTACACCATTGTTATGAAGCTCTAGTTCGGGTATTTGAATGAATAGAACACTTCCAGTTACCTACGAAGCAGAGGCAAAGAAGGATAGTTGATTAATGACTGTAATTGTACCTTTATGTGGAAAGGCAATCATTATAACATATGTAGAAACAATAGCAATCATTGAATATACCCATGGCCTTCCAAGTAAAATATTATAGTCAAGGGGTCCGTCAACAACCTCAAATCAATATTCACTATTTTTCCTCCTAGTTCGACATGAAGGTTATTAGTAATACCACAAGGTTTATATGTATGTCCATCAAATGCCTTCAACGTCGTTGATGATTGCAATAAGCATGGAGAGCCAAGTTTCTTCCAAAAGTTTAGAGACATAATGCATGTAGATGCTCCCTTATAAATAATAGTGCAATGAACAAGGTGATTGAGGAAATTTACTTGTATGGAGAATGCCAATTCTGTTGGTAGTTCGGTACATAGCCCGTATGATTAAAGATGACAATATTAGAATCAGTCAGATCAATTCCACCAATGGCCAACAATAAAGGTTGTTTTTGGGAGGCACAATTTTGTAATACCTCAAGAGAAAACATAGCTAAAGGGGATTAAGCCAAATCTTCAACTATATTATAATTTTTTGCAACTCTTGCTCGAGGATTATATGTTTATTTGTGAATTACTCCCTTTGGTGGCTTGATTGTCAATTAAGGAATAACAGTAGGTGGTATTGATTCTGTAGACAGATTCCCAGTCAAGGTAGTAGGTTGATCAGTGGCCTAACTACCATAATATTTATTACGTGTTGACACCAAAATATACGTTGAAGGTTTTGTGACAGATAACATTAACACTTGGGAACTAGGAGCTACATCTATAGCAACCAAATTAGTGTCCGGATTTGGAAATGGGTCTGTCAACATAGCTGATGCATGGGAAGTCTTGATGATTTTTTATACTTTAGCGCAGTGACGAAAATCCCTAACAAAGTGTTCCTCATTACAGATTATGCATGAATAACAAGGTTTCCAAGGTCCAAATGGTTGATCAGATTATCTTTCCTGCGGGTTAGAAGTTTTCCTTTTCTTTGATTTCCCCTTTTTCTTACTTCCTGGTTGCTTGTCACCTTTTCCTTTGTCAAATGACACGACATTAATTTTTGAAGTAGGAGCAGGATCAGATGTAGTAGTGTGTTGTGTGCTTAGAGTGCCTATCAAGCTGTCTCCGGCATGAGATTCCTTTAATTGAGGAGGAACATTGAAATTAGATCTCGGCGCGTTAGGAATTTTTTCATAGAGCGTGCCAGACTGAGTGTAAATAAAGTATAAATATTGGGCACAAGCGATAACTTGCTCTTCTTTGATGATGCCACCCTTAGCCACATCCTCAGTTATAGATGGTAACAGGGACTTAATGAACCATTCAGCAAGGAGCTAATCTAGAACAAATGTCTTAACCATTCGTCGACAATGACACCACTCATTAATATGATCAGAAATGTGAGTAGCTTTAGTCTATTTGAAATTATTCAAGAGTTCTGTTCCAGTTTCATATATGATAGGTAACTGGAAATGAGTCAAAATGACAGTAGCTAGGACAGTGAAATTTTCAAAATAACCTCTAGGTAATTCAATGTACTATTTGGTAGCCGGACCTGTGAGAATAAGCTGGAAAATACGTAGTCGAACAAAATCATCATTTAGGGAATTTGATGAAAACCATAAATGATAAGTCATGACATGAGTTGATGGATATTTTCCAGGGTTTCCATTGAACATAGGAATATCCAAGCGTAATTTATGAGGTATCATCAGCCACCAAGGAGCATAGTTAATTCAATCATTAGTTAGCCAATTTAAATCTAATAACTCTAAAGTTGCAATAAAGGGAAACTGTCGATTCAGGTTAGGTTGAGCATTGCCAGGGTAAGATGGAATTGCTTGAGAAACAGGGCTTTAAGCACCAACATAAGGAATCTGCTGCTAGTAACCAAGATAGGGATTGTTTTGCATAGCAAACGCTTGAGGATTTTGTTGACCAAAACCTGGATATGATACTTGTTGAAAAGAAGTTTGAGGCATTTGCGCCTGAGGTTTCCAAGGGGTCTGTCCACCAATGTTATAACCCATATTAGGATAACTTGGATTTAGTTGATATATATAACTAGGTTACAGTTGTGACATCCCATAAAATGCTAAACCAACATGTGAATATATGAATCTGGATATAGGTTTTTGTAAATTAACCAAAGGATTTGGAGTCTGTGGACCCAACATTTGATGGTATTCAGTTGAAGGACCTGCTTGATAAGGTTGATGTACAACATTTTGATTCTATAACAGGGGTAAATATGTATTAACAAGTGGTAATGAAGTGGGTGTAACAGGTTGAACCAGTTGATACGAGTGTGCAACCATTTGTGGTTGGATAGGCAGAGTGGGCTGCCATTGACAAACATTCATTTCAACATTATATTGACCAAAAAGTGACAGAGTAATGTCATGTTGGGTGATGAAATTTTTCCCCCCAGCATGAGGAGGATAATAAGACGGAAAATATTGTTCTCTAAATGTTGGGAGTATAGTTGATATGGTACTCGAAGGAATAGACCCATAAGGAATGACTTGATATTTCCGTAAAGATGTGTATAATGAATCAATTCATTCAGTACTTATGATAGTATTACCAGTTAAAATACCAGATGATGACATTGGTAAAGTCCATGGATTTGAAGTGTTAAGTCCCTATATTAATAGTGTAGTCCCTTATTATGTTAGTGTAGCCCCCCTTATTGTTATTGTTGTACCCCTGTAACCCCCATATTGTTATAATTGTTCCCTTACATTATTATTGTTAGATCGGGTAGGATTACATTGTGGCCCCACTAGGATTATATTGTGGCCGCATGAACTACTATATATATAAGGAGGTTTTGGTCATTTGTATCATCCAAGAATTTTTCATTCATGTAATGTATTGGAGGTTTCCCCCTCGAAGTGGCTTATTTCTAAGGTGTTATATCTCTTTTCTTCTATTTTTGGAGTTGGTTTCAAAACATTTGGTATTAGAGCTTTGGATTATGGGGTTTCACTGCTCCAAACAGGTCATCGTGGCATTTTCGCTATAACTTATTTTCTACGGAGGTTCAGAAGCTGAAATTTTTAGAGTGCGAAGCTGAAATCTGTAGAAACATCATCACAAAATGTCAGATCTTGGTTCGTAATATTTTCAGAGATATGATCTGTGGAAGTTAGCTCTTTTTGCAGGCTCTTGAATTTAACCTAAACAGGTCATCGTGGAATGTTCACTATAATTTATTTTCTACGAAGGTTCAGAAGCTGAAATTTTTAGAGTGCAAAGCCAAAATCCTAAGGAACATTGTCGCACAATTTCAATTTGCAATATTTTCAGAGATATGGTCTATGGAAATTAGGGTATTTTTAGGCTCCTGAATTTCATCTCAAAGAGGTGATCGTGGGAAAATCTTCATAGCTCTCTCTCTCTCAGCATTAGATTGGAATGCTATAAAACGTGGCTGCAAGTACATAGACGGTAGTTTTCTCTCTATCAAAAAGGAGGAAAAAGTGACACGTGCCAAGTAGTATAAGTTCACTCTACTGAACCAGTCCATAATTAGGTCATCGTAGGAGATTGAGCACAACGTTTTCTTCAAGATTGCAAATTAGTTAAGACCTGTGGCATTAGAAAGAGAATTTATAGCGCTACCTCACTGCCAAATTTTAAATATTGAAGATCCAAAATCACAGAGATAATTTAGTTTCAATATCGAGCTCCTCAAAAGGAAGAAAAGGGTGTGTATTTGTTTCTGAATTGCATGTATTGTGTAAAAAAAAATTAGTTTGAAGTGATTCCAAGGGCCTATTGAGCATATATTTCAGTACTGGGTTCTAAAATGCCTCCTGAAAATAATTCCATACCCATTAAGCCCTCAAAAAGCTATACTATGACGCATGAAGAGGAAGAATTCCAGTATGAGATATCAAAATTACGGTACCAAGTGCAACAAGTTTCGATCATACGAGGAGCAACCGAAGATGACATAGATGGTTTAAAAACAGAAATGGAGGCTAATTTGGATGGTTTGAAGGATCAAATAATAGCTAATATGGATGATAAATTAGTGGAAGATCAAATCAAGCATCAACAACAAGTTCTCCAACTCTCAAAGGATAACCTAACTTTGGTGCAGAATCTAATGAAACAACAAGAAGATCAACATCACATCGAAAGAAGTTATGAAGCAGCCACAGAAACAAGAACTCAACAAGTACAATTAATTTCAGATTATCTCAACAAGTGGAAGAACTTTCCTGGAGAAGATTCCACATGGGAGAATGAGAATTTTATACAGAAGTATCAAGAAATAATCAAGCGTTGAGGACAACACTTGTTTTAAGGAGAGGGGTATGTTAAGTCCCTATATTAATAGTGTAGTCCCTTATTATGTTAGTGTAGCCCCCCTTATTGTTATTGTTGTACCCCTGTAACCCACATATTGTTATAATTGTTCCCTTACATTATTATTATTAGGTCAGCTAGGATTACATTGTGGCCTCACTAGGATTATATTGTGGCCCCATGGAATCCTATATATAGAAGGATGTTTTGTTCATTTGTATCATCCAAGAATTTTTCATTCATGTAATGTATTGGAGGTTTCCCCTTCGAAGTGGCTTATTTCTAAGGCATTCATATCTCTTTTCTTCTATTTTTGGAGCTGGTTTCACAACATGAAGATGCACCAGACAAAATTGCAGATAATGATTTGTAACCTAATGGGACCATAGGGCCACCATGAAAATGTGACTCTGGTGAAGTTGTGAAAATCAATGGGGTAGCGACAGCAGGAGCTGACATAATTGGAACAACTGGCCCAATCGAAGATGTTGGTTCAATCATGGTTACTTGACCAAATTTATACCCTTTAGAATCGACGAGAATTTGAAAAGGAGCAGGATCAAAAAAATTAGAGGGTGTCGATTGAGAAAAATACTCGTACAAGTAAAGGTCCTCCCAAAAATGGGTTGGAGTTAAAGGTGTATCATCTCGTGGGATTTCTTCAATCATAATTTTTTAGGTCCCTATATTACTAGTATAGTCCCTTATTGTTATTAGTGTAACCCCCTTATTGTTATTATTGTACCCTTGTAACCCCCATTTTGTTATTATTGTGCCCTTAAATTATTATTGTTAGGTCGGCTTGGATTACATTGTGGCCCACTAGGATTATATTATGGCCACATGGACTCCTATATATAGAAAGGAGGTTTTGTAAATTGTATCATCCAAGAATTGCTCATTCATGTAATGTATTGGAGGTTGCCCCCTCGAAGTGACTTATTTCTAAGGCGTTGATATCTCTTTTCTTCTATTTTTGGAGCCGAAGTACAACATTTGGTATCAGAGCTTTGGATTCTAGGTTTTCGCCGCTCCAAACAAGTCATCATGGAATTTTCGTTATAGATTTTTTTCTACGAAGTTTCAGAAGCTGAAATTTTTAGGGTGCGAAGCGGAAATCCTAATGAAGATCATCTAAAAATTTTAGAGCTTGGTTCGCAATATTTTCGGAGATATGATCTGTGGAAGTTAGGACTTTTTTCGTGTCTTAAACAAATATAGTGGAATTTTTGCTATAACTTTGTTTCTACGAAGTTTCAGAAGCTACAATGTTTAGGGTGTGAAGCAAAAATCCCGAGGAATATTTTCTAAAAATTTCAGAACTTGGTTCGCAATATTTTTGGAGATATGATCTGTGGAATGTAGTGCTTTTTCAGGCTCCTGAATTTCATCTCAAACAGGTGATCGTGGGAAAAGTTCAATAACTCTCTCTCTGGGCATTGGATTGGAGTTCCGTAAAAAGTGGTCACAAGTACACAGACTGTAGTGTATTGGATATCAATTTCAGAGACAAAGGATGAAACAGTGACACGTGGCAAGTCGTACAATTTCGCTCTACTGAACCAGTCCATAATTAGGTCATTGTGGGAGATTGGACACAACTGTGTCTTGGAGAATCCAAATCAGGTCAGAACTGTGGCATTAAAAAGAGAATTCAGAGGGCTACTATAGTGCTAAATTTCAAATATTTAAGATCTGCAATCACAGAGATAATCAAATTTCAATATCGAGCTCCTCAAAAGCAAGAAAAAGGTGTGTATTTTTTTCCGAATTGCATAAGTCTTGTTTGAAAAATAAATTTGAATTGATTCCAAGGGAATATTGTAGAATAGATATCAGTATTGGGTTCTAAAAAATGCCCCGTAAAAATAATTCAACACCCATTAAGCCTTCAGAAGGCTCTACTATGACTCATGAAGATGAAGAATTACAACATGATCTATCAAAATTACAAGAGCAAGTGCACCAAATTTCGCTCTCGCAAAGAGCAGCAAAAAATGAAATGGAAGTTTTGAAGAAAGGCGTGGAAGCAAAGATGGATGGTGTGAAGAATAATATGGATGGTTTGAAGAAAGGCGTGGAATCTAATATAGATGGCATGGAAGCTGGCATGGAATCTAAGATGGATGACATGGAAGCTAAAATGGAAAACATGAAGAATGATCTAAAAGAAGACATGGAAGGTTTGACAAAGTTGATACAAGAAATGTTTCCTAATGGTGAAAAGATAGTAGAGGAAACTCATGATGAGAACAAAATAAATGTTAATCATGATTTCATAAGCTCTAATGTTGGTGGGAAGAACCACCATATTCCAAAAATGGATATGAAGAAGTTTGATGGAAAGGATCCTGTAACATGGATACTACAGATGGAGCAATATTTTGATATACACTAGCAATAGATGGAGCAATAGATTGTGAAGAGGAAGAAGAAAATGAACAAGAAGAGGATATACACTAGGAACCAACCCTAGAAGAGGAAGAAATGAATCCGACCATATCATGTAATGCACTGGCAGGAATTACCACTCGTAAAACTCTCAAGATAGAAGGAAATATCAAGAAGAAAAAGGTAATAGTTTTGATTGATTTGGGTAGACCCATAATTTTATTCATTGTAAGGTAGCCAAGGAATTGAATTTTTTCCTATACCCAGCACCAGAATGTCAAGTGATGGTTGCAAATGGAGGAACTATAAATTGCTCTGGAAAATTCCATAATATCAAGCTAACTATGGGGGAATATCTATTGAATAGTCCAATGCTTTCCATTCCTATGGGAGGTGCTGATGTTGTACTAGGAGTACAATGGTTACAATCTTTGGGGACAGTAGCTTTTAATTTTCAAGAACTTTTCTTGAAATTTTTTCAGAAGGAAAGGAAGTTGAATTACGGGGTATTATAGGAAGCCAGAAAGATAATAATCTTCTAAATGTCATGTGACAAAGTGTTATAAATAATAACAACGAGGTGAAATTGCAATAATTATGCTCACTAAAGCTTCTAAACATCAAAAATCATCTATTTCTACAAATTTAATGGTGCCCAGACAATCATTCCAAGGTGTTTGATACTCTCAAAGGACTCTACCAATTTGTTAATTTCTGTGACTATGCTATTCATTTGCAGATTCCTAGTGTTCTTCAAACATCAGTCTTATAGATATCTTACCTCCAAAAGAGCGAAATTGAACGTATGAGTGCAGAAATGTTAGAGGCGGGTATAATTCAACCTAGTCAAAGTTATTTCTCTGCTCCCGTAGTATTGGTACACAAGAAGGGTGGATCATGGTGAATGTGTCCGGATTATAGGGAGCTCAATAAGCTCACCATTAAAGATAAATTTCCCATTCCTGTTATTGATGAATTATTGGATGAATTACATGGAGCAATTTATTTTACCAAGTTGAATCTTCGTTCAGGATATCATCAAAATAGAATGAAGACTGAAGATATTCGAAAATAAAGGGGCATTTCTAACTCATGAGGGCTGGCTTATGAATTTTTGGCTTCTTTGGCCTACTAATGCACCTTCGACATTTCAAGGGTTTGGGATGAATTCCATTTTCAAACCCTTCCTTAGAAAATTTCAGGTCGTGTATTTTTTGATGATATACTAATCTATGGCAGTGTCTTGGAAGGATCATGTTGAACATGTCGATTGTGTAGTGCTCAAACTATTGCAAGAGAAATAATTATATGCAAAAGCATCCAAATGTTTCTTTGGAGTAAAAGAGGTGGAATATCTGGGTCATATTGTATCTCACGAGGGTGTTAAGGTAGACCCTAACAAAATTAAATCCATTAAGGAATGGAAATTCCCCACAACCATAAAGCAGTTGCGAGTATTTCTCGGGTTAACAGGGTATTATCACAAGTTTGCTAAGAATTATGGGATAATAGCAGCACCTCTAAAAACATTATTGAAGAAAGATGCATTTTCATGGACTCCTAAAGAAACTAAGGCCTTTGAACATATTAAAGAAGCAATGTGCATAGCACCGGTCTTAGCTATGTCAGATTTCACAAAAAACTTTATTGTGGAATGTGATGCCTTAGGAAATGGAATTGGTGTTGGTTTAATGTAGAAGTGTTGGGGCACCTCGAATTGGGCCCCAGGCTGCAAAAGGAAAATCAGGGTAACAACTAAAACCACGCTTAGCCTTGTAGCTAGTCCTACAAGGACAGGAGAGGGCTCTCTCCGTAAAATAATATTCAATGGAACACAATAAATGGACTGATATTAGGGTAGATAAAATGATGGGAAAAAGGTTTTAATAAAAATGAATGAATGAATTAATTTTGGGGATGTGTGGGATATAAAGGGACAGTTGTAACCGGGAATTAAATCAGGACACAGGGTGTTTCATGGGGAAAGATAGGTAGGAAACTTAGAAATTAAAATTTACTGAGGATGGGATGGAAATATTGGTACGGAGCTGAAAAGGGAACAATAAATGGATCCTTTTCAAACAGAAGAAAGCACACAAAGTATGAATGATTTCCCAAGGCAGATCATATAAAATGAATTCTACCTTTCTATCTTGAAAGCATTCAAAAGGAGATGTTTATGGATGGATGGAACACATAAAAATTCACATATGAAACAAAGGAGAAAAACAAATGCTAACTCTCATACCACATGGATCCCACAAATCAGAGCTGCATCTCTTATTAATTCCTATCAAACTATACAATGTAGGATAGAGATGTTCTTCCACACTTTTCCCCTACTTTATGAGTTACAGATTCTCAGACTCTCAGACTCCTACTCGAGACCATTTCCAAATGATTTTACAATTACAATAAATAGGCTAAAATGTGGGAACATAGATCCATAAGAAAAGGGAGTTGTTTTAACAGCTGAAGAACTGAAATACAATCATAGTAAAGAAACGCAACAATCTGCCCCTGAAAATAAGGGACATCATTGCATTTGACCACTTGGAGATTTTGCTGTTAGGATGTATGAAAGAAAATAGGTAATCTGATGAACAAATTTCCTATTTTGCTGCTTTTTGTAACAATCTTTGTTTTAAATAAGTTCTCGGCCCTTTGACTGTCTGCTTTCTGTTCAAATAAAACTAACTTTTTAATAAACATACCTTTGGAATGAATTTTGCCTTTAGTGAAGGGAGAATAATGAATAGGAAGGAAGGGAGAGGAGGTGGGACCCATGTTATAATCACAATCGTAATGGACAGGCAGAGAGATAAACAGACCGTAGTATGCCATCATCGCAATCGCAATCGGAGTTGGGCAGGAGATTATTTGAATGAAGAATGAAAGTTCTGATGCGATTGGGAACTGACTCTTTGTAATATAACAAAATGGATAAATTTAAATTTTACAAAGGAGCGAGGCATTTTGGTAATGAATAGTGGAGGAATTGAATGGTGGGACCAGGGGTTACAATCGCAATCAGGGATCGGAATCGGGAGATGGGCGGAGCGATACATATAAAATCTCCGATGCGATTGAGAAAGGGGGAATGGGGATAACCTTTTTAAAAATGAAAATAATGCAAATTATGAGTTTACAAAAGGGAAAACCCTTTATATTATAAATGGGTCGAAGGTCTAAGTGGTGGGACCGACAGGTCAATTGCAATCGCAATATCGGAGGGGAGACGGGGGTAGTCGCATCGGGAGAACAAAATTTACGATGCGATCGGGGGAGCAGGCATGATCGGGAGTGCGATGGGAATGTTGTGATCAATCAGAGGGGAAATGTGATCGAAGGATCAGAGAAATAGGAGGGAGGACGCGATCGGAGGATCTTGCGATCAGAGGAGGGGCGTAAAACTTGCGATGCGATCAATCGCATCGGAGATGTTTGCGATTGGATTGATCGGAGCATTCAAATAAATGTTGCGATTGGAAAAGGTTTGTGATTGCGATTGTAATGTGGGTTATATATAATATAAAAATTTATAATAGATTTTTATTATAAATTTCCAACGTATGGTTGGGAAGTGGTTGGAAACGGCGGGGAATATATATGTATAAACTTTATATTAAAGTTTAGGGGTAATGGAAAGGGGAAGTGGTTTATAATTCAATCGCATATGTGTTAAATGATTTATAATGCGATGTTGTAAATCGGAAAGGGGGAAAAGGGGTTTTTAAAGGGATATAAAACTTTAATACTACAAAGTTTAAAGGGAAAAATGGAAAATAGGGGGTATATGAGGATATAGGGACTTTTACTTCACTTAAGCATAAATTTCAATCCAGAAGTTGGTTTTGAGAGTGTAGTATGCCATTGGAAAGCTTCTTTCGGGCTCTTTTTGATGGATTTTCTTGCAGGATGATTTGGCGCTGAGCATGCTGCAGAAAATTATTCTGAAGGCAGGGACATCACTTTGTGGAGGTAACAGCTTCTAAATTGTGACTTATTACATATGATGATATAGACTTACATGATGAATGATAATAAAGGAAAAATATCATGTTTTCACCTTAAAACATATTTTTGAGGTGAAAATTACATCAAGCTTGATAAAATGTCTTTTTTGATCTTTTATATGTTGTGACTCCTTATTTTATTGACTTCCTCATGACCTTGCTGATATTATTGACATTTGACTCATTAATTTGACCATGGTAAGACCCTAAAGACTAACGAGACCTGTCCTATGACCTACTGACATGATTTTGAGAATGAAAGTGACTAATGACTAAAGACCATAGAAAGGAAAATTAGCAAGTACCTCATGAGAGACAACTGATTAAAATTACTACCATCAATGAATCCATGACCCTACGGAATGGTAAAATTGATTATTATGGGACTCCTAATATGCAAATTAAAATAGTAACTTTGATCACTGATGGCAGTATAACTAGACTGACACTAACAGGAAGGAAGACCCATTGCTTTTGAAAGGCATCCAATCAAAAGAAAGTATTTACAAAAACCCATTTATGAGAAGGAAATGTTAGCAATACTGCATGCACTAAATAAATGGAGAACTTGCCTAATGGGAATACACTTCAAGGTAAAAACTGATCATGATAGTCTTAAACACTTTTTGGAACAAAGACTATGTTCAGAAGAGTAGCAAAAATGGGTCACAAAGATGTTGGGTTATGACTTTGAAATAATCTAAGAAAAAGGAAAACTTAATGTTATTGTAGATGCGCTCTCAAGAAAGAATGAAGAGGTGGAAGCATTGCTTTGTGCCATTTCTATTATCCAACCAGATTGGATAACTGAAGCAAGAGATGAATTGAAGAAGGACAAAGATGTATGGACACTCATTCAAAATTTGCAACAAGATCCTAGTACATATGATACATTAAGTTGGAAAAATGATTCCTTATGGTACAAAGATCGCTTATATCTTTGTAAGAATTCCCAACTAAAACAAAAGATTCTTCTAGAATTGCACACTTCTCCTTTAGGAGGACACTCAGGATTTTTAAAAACTTACCACAGGGTGAAGAAAGAATTTTTTTAGGATGGCCTTAAATCTGATATTCGAAAGTTTGTGGCGGAATGTTTGGTTTGCCAACAGAATAAAGTGGAAACAATTAAGACCCCAGGACTTCTACAACCTTTATCCATTCCAAGTCAACGTTGGGAGGAGATTTCAATGGATTTTATCACGGGTTTACCTAAGTCCAAAGGAAAGAGTGTCATCATGGTGGTAGTTGATAGACTTACCAAGTATGCACACTTTTGTGCATTATCTCATCCATTTAAAGCAAGTACATTTGCTACTACATTTATGGATAGAATTCAAAAGCTACATGGAATCCCAAGGGTTATTGTGAGCGACGGAGATCCCATTTTTACTGGAAATTTTTGGATGGAGTTATTTTCTTGTTTGGGTACTCAATTAGCTCATAGCTCATCTTATAATCCTCAATCTGATGGTCAAACTGAGATAGTAAATAAATGTTTGGAAGGATATCTTCGTTGTTTTATATCTGATAAACAAACACAATGGGTCAAGTGGTTACCTCTCGCTGAATGGTGGTATAACACTTCCTTCCATACTGCAGCAAAAATGAGCCCATTTATGGCACTTTATGGATATCATCCACCATCCATCACATCATCTTTAAGGGAAAATTCGAAGGTTCAAGCAGTGGAAGATCACATCGAGCATCAGCAAGAAGTTCTCCAACTCTTAAAGGATAACCTGAATTTGGCACAAAATCAAATGAAACAATAGGAAAATCAACATCGCAGCGAGAGAAGTTTTGATGTAGGAGATTGGGTATTTTTACGGCTACAACCATACAAACAAATGTCCCTCAAGCAAGCTAAGAAGGATAATAAATTATTACCAAAGTACTATGGTCCTTACAAGGTGTTGCAAAAGATTGGTACTATGGCATACAAATTGGAGCTTCCTGCTTCTTCGCGAGTACATCCAGTTTTCCATGTTTCATGCTTAAAGAAGGTTATAGGTGAAAATATTTCAGTTCAAACAATATTGCCAGAACTTGATGAGGAAGGAAAAATCATATTGGAACCTGAAGCGGTCACGGAAACAAGAACTCGAAAACTACGAAATCGATCAATTTCAGAGTATCTCATCAAGTGGAAGAACTTACCTACTGAAGATTCTACATGGGAGGATGAGAATTTTATACAGAAGCACCCAGAGCTACTCAAGCGTTGAGGACAACACTTTTTGAAGGAGAGGGGCATGTTAGGTCCCTATATCACTAGTATAGTCCCTTATTATTGTTAGTGTAACCCCCTTATTGTTATTATTGTACCCTTGTAACCCCTATTTTGTTATTATTGTGCCCTTAAATTATTATTGTTAGGTCGGCTAGGATTACATTGTGGCCCACTAGGATTACATTATGGCCACATGGACTCCTATATATAGAAAGGAGGTTTTGTAAATTGTATCATCCAAGAATTGCTCATTTATGTAATGTATTGGAGGTTGACCCCTCGAAGTGGATTATTTATAAGGCGTTGATATCTCTTTTCTTCTATTTTTGGAGCTGGTTACACAACATAATTAAACTAGTTGGAAGTATTTCACCGTCAGGCCCAAAGTATATTTCAGGCGATTGACTATGTGATATAGGAGTTTCAATGGCTACAAAATTTTTTGGGATGACCAAGCTAGGAATAACTTTCAATTGTTCAAATTCAGGATTCAGATGTTCCGGAAAATAAGAGATAGGATCTAGATCAATTTCTAGTTTTACAACGTCGGTTCCAGGAAGTATGGTGTCACTGATTGGATGGATCATGACCACATGTAGCTGTGAAGACTCTGTTTCAACAATAGTAGAAAAACTAGGATGTGTAGAAAAAACTTGAGCTAACTCTAGTTTATGGGAAAATTATTTTTCACCAGAGGTACGAATTGTACTTGATTTGGCAGATCATGATCACCTTCACCTACCAGAAGTAATTTCTGGTGGTAAAGGTGGTTTTAACACTAGTCTACGTGAACGTGAACGATGGGGAAAATGGTTTTGTTCTTCCACAATTACTGATTTATTTTAACCAAAAACAAATAAACAAAATAAAAGGGTAATTCTAGGCAAAAGGGTTTACCAAAAAACTCTGAGCTGCAGAATACCCCCTAGCGAACCAAGAAGTACAGGCAGGAAATCTCCCTGAATGTTGTGTTTAGTGTATCACAATTTACAAGGCGGCCAAATCGGTTCACTATGGATGGATAGCAGCTAAAATTTGTCCTCCTAAATATACCCGAAGGTACGTTGAGGCCCAAGTACATATTAGTGATGTCTGATGTGAAACCCCACAGTGAGATCACCCCTTTATACTTATCGTACTGTAACACTGCCTGATATACCCGAAAGTACATGGATGAGCTACGATATACTTACGTATGTGGAGTGAGGTATCACACTCAGAATGTATCGCAGACAAGTTAATGACAACTGCTATGTTTTACGACATTGGAACAGGTCTCTAGCCTAGACCTTCTAAATTTTATCGTTATGTTTCAAATGCTTTGTTAGGTAAATTGAGATTAATTTTATGTTGATCTTGTTTAAAAATTTGCCTTTCAAAGGTTCACTATGATGATGTGTAGGAAAATCCTAAAATGTAAACTAAGAATGATAAACAATCTTTCACTTTTAGTTTCTTCAATGAAAGCCTAGCTACTAAGGGGAAAGAGCAAACAATTTGTGAGAAAAAAAATCAATGAGCACAAACCAAATGCAGATTTCCTAATTGTTCCTTTTGCAAAAACACACAAAATCCTACATGCAAATGAAAGTTTTTCTTTTTCAGTTCCTTTAATGTTATGAATGCAAAAAATAAACTAAGTGCACTAAACCAACAAATCATATGCTTTCTACTTCCAAGAAATGATGAATACAAACAACAATTTCACTTTTGAAGGAAAAATGAGGAATGAAACAACAATTTCTCCAATCAATAAATGAAGAATTTACGACAATTTCCTATTTTGAAAGAAAATGAGCTTAATGCGACAATAAAAATACTTTGAAATAAATCTGTCAATGATAAAGAAAAACATTTTAAACAAACATTGAACAAATTTTCTTTCAAAGGAGGAAGAAATAAATAGAATCACTGGTCAATATGAGGTTCAAAATTTTCAAAACAAAGAAGAAAATAAACTGAATCAATTTTAAAAGACAAATTCAAGGGAATCTGGATGGTTTCAGGAGGCAACGCAGTCTCTAAGGGGAGAGAGTTCTCTGCAATGCAGGCCTGAAAGGGAGACAGTGCTCTGCAAAGCACTGTGTCCTGCCCAAGATAGTTTTGGGTGCAGTGTATAAGGAAAAACACCACTTTTTAACACACTTATTTTGCAAATTAATATTTCAAAAAGTTTGATCTTTGTGAATAACAACTATTGGGTGGATAAACAGAACAAATCAAAGGCTAAAACACCTAGAACTAAGAGAAATTCTCCCCAATGGAGTCACCAATTTGTTGGAAAGAATTATGAATTATGAATAAAACACGCTTCCGTAGACAGGATATAATCTAGAACAACAAATTAAATACTATACGACTTCTTCTCCTAACTAAGAACATACAATAGAATAGATTAGAAGCTTACTTGTAATCCAAGCGCTTCTAAATGGTTCCTTCTGTCTCTTTCGTTGTAGCTTCAAATTCTAGCAGTTTGTGCAAAATACTTCCTGCAAGAATAAACACTAAATAGCATAAAATAGAAATAATCACATGTCTATTCAAGTTAGTTTGCTAAATCAGTAAACCATAAACCATATGCATCAAATAAGATCTTACAATATGCAACATCAAAGCCAATACAGATGCATATAGGGAAAATTAAGTTGTATTCTTTATTGATGATAGAAGGAGAAGTTACAACCTAGTGACTGATTTGAAGTGACCATTTCAGCAACATTCCTAGACTCATCACAGTATCAATCTCTCCAGCAGCTTTTACACGAATCTAACTTTCAATTGAAAATCCACTAGCATTTCTCTACTCAAATTATTCCTTACCAAACACTCAGATCTATGATCTATTTATAGAGGATATGAAGGTTGATTTTCAATCAATGACTTTCCAATAATAGGAAAGCCATGTTCTCAATATTGTAGATGTCAAATGGACACTTGGCTTTGAAGCTTGACACAGGTGATCTCTTCTAGAAGGAACTGGCCAAGTTGAGATTTTGGAACAATGAGTATTTCGCTCCCAATGTGACCAACGCACCCATAGATGTCGGGAAGTGCATTGCAGAGCAGACTTGCATTGGGCTACCTGCATATGTAACGCACTAAGTCCCCTTAGAGGTAGCATTAGTGAGCTCTCATATGCTATATAATAAACTTCAAACCTTGGAAACCTTTGCTTCATGAAATTCATGCTTGATTTGCCTTGTTCTTGTATTAGGGCATGTAGCAACTTTTAATGATAGGGGATGATAGACCCTTAGTCATTGGTCCTGGAGATGATGCCCAGTTAACTAGGTCATTGGGAATGATGTGAAAATTGACCTATAACATTTTCTATGAGCTAATTTGGCTACAGGTGGCTAATCTGACTTATAGAATTTCAATTTGATTGTTTAACTCTTGATTTGCTATGATAGAGCAAAACAAAAGTCCTTTTTTTCTCAGCTAACGTTCTTTGACGATGCCTTGGACCATGATCTCAAGCCTCCTTTTCTATTGATATAGATCAAGTAAATATGACAAAATCCATGTGGATATAATTCTGGAAATGCCCATGTGGCTTATTTCTCCATTCGAACTCTGGAACTTGTCATACCATGAAACTAGCTACGGAACCCATGATTAGCTACAAATAGGCTGTGTTCTATAGCCAAATTACAAAAATCTATTTGAATAGCAATAACATCAAAATATAACATGGAAATAATTTAAATGCATTCCTTGAGACAAAACATGACATTTATCTTTGGTTGGAGTATCTGAACTTATGAAAAAGTAAGGGAAAAAGGTGAGAAAGGATGTTTGAGTGAGGATAATTTTGAGGTTCAACTTACCCCCACTACAAATTCATTGCATGTCCTCATGAAATTTACCAAAAATGTGAATTCTCCTCTCTTACTGCATTTGTTCAGACACTTCTACTAACACATCCAGTTTCCTTTTTTTACTTTTCTTTGAAGTGATTTCCATTCTGGGTTTTCTCATAAGAAGCTTGTATTTGAGATAAATGACTACCTTGTTTAGTGACTTGTTCTTTCTTTTCAACTTCCTATTATTTTTGTACCACATTTCTAAATGCGGAATGATATTGTCACTAATTACCTTTTCCAACTTATTCTTCTGCTTTAAGGCCTCATTCTCGTGTTTAATATGCCTATTCAATATCTCTAGTTCATAAATTTCTTGTTTGAGAGTTTCAACTAGAGGTTCTTGTGGATTGATAGGGTTCATTGTTGCACTTCTCTTCTCCAATGACTCTATGTAATCATATATTTCTTGTTGTGATGGGTCTATGTCTGTTGGGGCTACCTTCAAAATTATCAATAAGAGCATTCTGAGGACTTTGTGGTGGAGAAATATTGGCATGAAATGGTATTGGAGTTTCTTCGTCTAAACTTAAACTTTGTCTCTTTTGGTAGTGTTTTGTTCATCGAACCTCAGAGTCTGGAGCTCCTTATCAGCTATAGAGGATTTTCATTTTCCTCATTTTTATCCTTACTCCTCTTTCTTATCTTACCTCCTTTCTTGACTTTATTTTTCTTTCTGTTCTCTGTCATCTCTTTAGAGATGAGATTTTCATCATTTTTCCGTAATGAAGATGCATGTTTGTCCTCTATGTTTTTATCAGTCTTCTTCCTTCTGCTCTTTATAACATTTTCTTCTTTAGGTTCTTTCAGTACTTCTTGAAAATGGTTTCTGATAAGGAAATTCTCCCAACAATCTCCGATGCTTTTTAATTGGAACTCAACAAGTATTTTTACCAGCCCATGATGGTGCATGGTGTTATCTATAAACTCTATTCTCTTATGCATGTTTGTAGACATTATTTTTAAGCTATTCAACAAAAATAAGGGAATATTTATTTCACCATTCTCTAAGAAATTCATAAATAATCGAATATGATATACATACATGCAACCAAAAATTCCTTAAGAGGTGAAAAATTTCTGTAAAACCAAGAACATGTTCCTCCATTTATTTTTAAGGGCTAAACTGGGGATACCTTTTCTGAAATTAGAGACATCCATACCTGGGTTTTTTATGATAAATTTCCATCATTCATTGTGAAACTCCTTGTTTTTGAACCACCTTTCTCCAACCCTTGGAAGTTATGTGGCTTCAGTCATGAATGTCTCAGTAACTGTGAACTTGTTGTCTCCAATTTCCACTTCTATGCCATCAAAAGACCGAGAAAAATATTTTGTAATATCTTTGTGAAAACCATAAAATTTCTCTATGAATTTGAGCCATCCAGCCTTTTGCAACATTTCCTTGATCTGTGGATATCGTTCCAAATATTTTCTTCCCACTGGTTCCGATCTGACTATTAGTCCCATGCCTT
This sequence comes from Pinus albicaulis, assembly GCA_034641835.2. NCBI lineage: Eukaryota > Viridiplantae > Streptophyta > Pinopsida > Pinales > Pinaceae > Pinus > Pinus albicaulis. The sequence goes on from CM076569.1 coordinate 318,374,099, forward strand.
CTATTATGAAGTGTTCTCAACCTTCGGAGTTAACCTTCTATGTTTATGAAATGAATTGTGTTATAGATTTGATGAAAGGCATCGACGGTTTGTAGGAATAAATAGGTGAAGTGGATTGGGGTTTTGAATAAATGTAGATGGATATGTCACGTCAACAGGTCATCACCATTAAACATCAATTAGGGAGTCAATTTTGGACCATTATGAAACATAATGTGGACGATGTGGCTGATCTGTGGTATGATGGAAATCGCAATCAAATCCAATGATGATCTGTCAAGAGAGCATATGAAAATCCATATTATACATGTTAATGTTTTATCCTTGCTATTAATTTTTTTTTTTGCAACTTTACCTTTAGAAAAAACCTTTTGGTTGTTTTTTCTTTGGTGTTGATTCTTCATGTACCTTTTAGCATGTTGCTCTTCAAAATGTAGTCCTTCAATTTCCTATATACATCATTTGTTTGTAGGATGTACAAATATGTCAAAGCTGCTAAATGAAATGTAATGTGGTTGTAGAATAGAATCAGCTGCATAATGGAATTAGTTGTATAATGTGATTAGTTGCAGAATGTAGTCAGCTGCAGAATGTAATTTTTATGAAAAATGAAGTATGGCTATGGAATGGGATGTAAGTGGAATATGACTGTGAAGTGGAATGAAAGTGGAATATGAATGTGAAATAGAATGAAAGTGGAATATGACTGTGGAATGGAATGAAACTGTAAAATGGAATGAATTTGCCGATTATGAACTGCAAAGATAGAATATGAATGTAGTTTTGTGTACTACTTATTTGTAGAAAAGAAATGTAAAATATAGGATGTCATAAATTTCTGATTTTCAGCCTGTATTTTCTGTATAATTATGCCAATCAATGATTGGTTTTCATACTTATACACTTTATATGTATATATATAGGAAAAGTAAAATCTAAGTTAGTGAATAAGAATAACTCTTCTTCACTAACTTCATATCAGTATTATCTTGGAAAATCTTGATAAAATCTTCTCCTGAAATTGGCTTATGATACACTTTCAACCAATGACCATTCACAAGAAGAGGTACCTTTTCTTCATCAATTTTCCTTATCTTGACTTCTCCATTATCAAAGAATTTTTAATCTCATATGACCCAACCCAATGAGTCTGAAACTTTCCTTGAAAATCTTTGAATTTTGAATCCAACAAAAGTGCCCAATCCCCTACTTGTAGCTTCTTCTCCTTGATACATTTATCATGACAATTAGCCCTTTGCTGCTGGACTATACTGGTTCTTTGAACTACATCTTGCCTGATTTCATTAAGCTCATTGATTTTCTCCAATCTATGTTTCTATGCTTCTAATAAGTCAAGCTTCAATTGGACTTCCATCTTAAAAGTTCAAATCTAAAACTCTATAGGGAAAAGGACTTGCTTTCCATAAACAAGTTCATAGGGAGTATGTCATGTTTTATTCCTCCATGTAGTCCTATAGGTCCTTAAGGCTTCAAGAAGCCTTTCTACCCATTCTCTTCTTTGTAGATGTACGGTCTTAGTGAGAATTCCTTCAATCGCCTTATTGGTAGATTCTACTTGATCATTTTCTTATGGATGATAAGGAGTATACTTTATGTGCTTGATCTTGTAATCTTCCATGAGCCTTTTCACCAGCTTGGATGTAAAATGAGATCCCTGATCTGTCACAATTTCTCTTGGGAAACCAAAACGAGTGAAGATATCCTCAAAAAGGAAATTAACTACATAACATTTGTTGTCTCCCTGTGATTTACAAGAATGTCAAGAATAAACTTGCAGGGGGCCACATCAGAACCACTTTGAAACCCTAGGACCTAGCCTTCTTGGATTTAGAGAGGGATCTCTCTATTAAGTGTTTTCAAAGGATATGTCTTTATGCTTTCTTTGTGATATTAGGCTAATTATGAAGCTCTTAGGAACTTGTTTGTTTTGGTTGGGTATTATCAACTGAGAAGGTCATTTCAAGGGTGAAGGTGAGAGTATATTGAAAGAATGTTTCAGCTGGACAGATAGGTCATGATACAGTATTAATTCATTGGGTTATGGAGTCACAAAAGGATTTAATTGTACACAAAATATTCAAGGGTTTCCATAGGGCAAGTCTTCTAGATTAAAGGATCTTTTAGATTGATTTGTGGTGTGAAACAATAAGATGTTGTGAAGGCATTAAAGCTAGAGTCAGTGAAGAATATTCTAGCTCTACTTAAACAAGAAAAGCCTTTCAAAGTAATTGTTTGAAGAAAGCCAAAGGATAGGGAAAACCATAGACTTCTTTGGGCAGAATTTTATTAAAGCAAACTTTTAAGACAACAATCCAGTAATCCTAAGACTACTTTCAAAAAAAAGTAAACATATAAGATAATAAAGAGAACAGCCTAAGATCAAAAAAAAAAAAATCTAATATGCTTTTGGCATACTCTCAAGGGATATTTCAAAGCAACTTTTGAAGGCAGACTAGAGGACAGGGCATACCATAGACTTCCCTAGTTTAGAATCTACTTAGAAAACATTGAAGAAGATCTTTAAAAATAATATCTCAAGTTGTACTCAGATAGACATGGGCTCACCAACATTTCTCCCTGGCTATACTCTATTGAATCATTCTTAAAACAACAAGATGGATGAAACTGGAGGGAAATTAAGAATCCTCCATTCAAACCTTAGCAAAAGAAAACATAGAGATAAAGATTTCAGACAGAAATAGGGTACTTTGATAGTAAATCCTAATCTAAATTTTTTGTTCTTTATCAGAGAAAATAGACAGCATGTAAAACATAAGAAAAGACAAATACAGAGAAGAAAAACATCACCATTAACATAGACCAAGATCCTATCAATCAGCTTGTCTTATTGATGTTCAAACCAGTTACAAACTTCAAGTCCAATAGATCTTTACATCTCAAAACTTCTCCATCCAATCTGGTATTATTTAACTACTCAGCAGCTCTTCAACCACAATCAACTACGACCCAACACTCAATAATAATCCAACCCTTTACAATGAGTTCCTCATACAATATTTATAGATAAATGAGGAGGTGGGATGAAATAAGAGGTCTTTAAATGTTCATTTATGACAGAGTAAATGTTTTTGACCTTTCATACCATGCAAGGCCCAAGGTAAAATGCATTTAATAGTCTAACTCTCTATAATGAATGTTACATTAAACTTTTGAACCACTTGGTTGCATTTGTTGAATTTTAGGATTATTTGGTAGGTTTGCAATAACTCTTGAGCTGCATATTGAAAATATCTCTGACTATAATAACTTTGTGTATCTTTTGAGGAAAATTAGGCTTGTTAGGTGTTATTTGATTCTTTTGAGAAGTAATTGCTTCCTTGATTTGGTATTCGAATCATGCTTTGGGCTAATTTGTCCTATTTTATGCTTTAAACTTTGTTCAGGCCTTAATCTTCTTTTAGGCCTCCTTAATCAATGTGATTAAATCTCTAATGCTTCACGCTTCATCTTTACTGATCTTCCTTTTTCTTCTTTGATTGTCTATGTGTAGGGTTCCTTTGCGCTGGAGGGTTTCATTATTTGACCAGTGTTCATGAGACACTGATAAAACAATATAATTTAACCCTGAATCTACCTTTATTCATATTTAAAACCCGAGGATCATCATCCTAGGCTTTCTGAAACTTGGATTTTGTTGTGGGAAGGCATGTGAACTTAGGCCGCCATTAAACCTGCAACACAAACATATTAATAAAACCTACATTTTTTGAGGTGAAAATTACATTCAGAGGCTTGAAGGATGGTGATGGAGCGATTGTAGAAGAGGAAAATGCATGGATGGAAGGGTCCCATAGGCGAAACCAAGAGAAATAGTGGAATATTTGAATTTTGGCGCAACTTGGTGAAAGGCGGTTTTGTTGGTGGAACCAGGTGGTATTCGTGTAGAGGATAAGCAGTTAGTGGTTTAGGTCCATATGGACACGATGCCACTCAGCAGGTGACACTTGTCCGTTGTAAAACCACCCATTTCATGTAGAAATGGGTTGTCAACACTTTTTTAAGAAATGCACGCGATATTGAAGGTGGACCGTTGGATCTGGGGGAGCCAGATCAACGACGCAAGATGGGTGCGAACAGGGGTAAGATGATTGGGCGAGGAGAAAGATGGACGACAGGTGGCATATTTGGATTGGATGGCGGTCTTCTAAGTGGAAGGTGGGACTGGAGGTGACATGGGCTTCCTATTGGGTAGCAAGGATGATTTGGGAGCGAGACGGAAAGGCGGGCCTGGATGAGAGCCATCAGATCAGGATGATCGACGGTGGAGATTTGTTCGAGGAAAATGTGAATGGAGAATGGTTGGGATGAATGGGGAATGGGAGAGGAAGCGAGGGCTATTGAATTTGGTGAAATCAATGGTCGAGAACATTTTAAGGAGAGAAATGGCATGGGGCAAAATATAAGGGAAAAAGGGGCTAATGTGAGGCGGAGAAGGGTTATGTGGGAAGAATGGGACCGGGGTTAAAAATAAGAGGGGTTTAGTCTTATCCCATGGTCGTAGGATTTGGTCATATGAGGGGAAGGGGGCTGAGGCTTAAGCCAAAAAGGGCTCAAGGCCTTATTTTTCAAAGGGTCAAAATAGGCCTAAAAACAGAGGTTTGAGCCTTTTTGAAGGTTCCGATAGGTTAAAAACTTTGGTTAAAACACCTTATAAAGATATTTTCACAAAGTTCTTGAAGGAGTTTGACAAATGGAGGTGTTTTTAGGGGGTTTTTGAAGGGGAAAAAGACTGTTAGGATAGGAGTGAAAATAGGTGAAATGAGGGGAAGAGTCATGAAGGGGTAAATGGTGAAAATAGGCTAAAATTAGTTTCTTTTTAATCAGGAGGATAACTTTTTAGGAAACATAGATGAAAATTTCAATGGACTGATGGACTTAGGATGATGAAGGCAGTCAGATTTCCAAAACTCACAGATTTTTCATAAAAATATTGTTTTTGGAAATCTAAAGACTCATTTAGCCATCATTGGATATAAAAAAATTTATAGATGGCTAGTGGCTCCACTTGGGGAGGGCAACTCCTTGGAGGTGTTAAGAACCTCAGAGAATAAATTTATGTAAAGTAGACCAGTGCCTTATTTTTGAACTTTGATAATCCTCTTTTAACTTTATGATTTTTTTGCTTTAAGGGTCTTTCAACATCTGAATCATGACATGAATAGTCTTTGAACCCAAAATTCTACCTACACAACATACTTTCCTAACATTTGTTCTTCTTTAGTGGGTACATTTAGACTTGCAAACCCTTGTAACATCATTTTTTTTCTTTTATTTTTTCAACAGGAAACTATCTACTTCTACCCTTATGTCATCCATGAGTTCAGTTTAAACTGATGAACTCATTATTTCTCTACCTATTCTAGCTATCTGTCAAGATTAGACTGTTTGAAATATTTTCATTCTCTAATCTAAAATAGGAAATTGAAAACATAGTCAAATCAAGATTAGACAGTTTGATTTTCTATGGGGCCATGGAATTTTGTACAGGTTGCACATAGACTTTATTTGCAGAAAATGTAAAATAAAAATAAAAATTGAAGGCTTGAAATCTGAAATTCATAGATATCCTTCTTTATTTCATTGGTTCAGACTTTGATATTTTAAGAACCATTTCTCTCTTTTCCTAATATATTCTACTGATAAACCAAGTTTACATTGTTTGGAAAAATCTTCATTCACTAACCTATCAGCATAAATTTAAATTTATTCAATCAAGATTAGGCTGTATGATTGAATAATGTTTTCTTTTTCAAGGTAGTGGCATTTGGACTTGCACACTTTCATATTTTTCTCTTTTTTGGTATGGGGTTGTACCTTTTCTTTTATCTACCCTCTTTTCCTTTTTCTTTTGCTTTTGTGTTTCTCATTTTTTTATCTTTTTCTTTAAGCAATGTTATTTAAAATGGACAAAGCTTTGAACTAAAATCAACAATAATAATGCTTGAGCATCCTGCCATTGACAGGACCTCCAAAAAGTTTTTTTCCATCCATCTCCTGAAGGAAAAATGCATTGTTACCTATAGCAGACTGAATGAGATTAGGGCATTTCCATAAATTTTCAAACTTTCCATGTTTTCCCTTATCTTCTCTCCTGGAATCCCATTTCAACACTTTGTCACCAATGTTAAAATCACTTTCCTTTGTTCTTTTGTCAAACAACTTCTTGATGTTTTCTTGTACTTGTTGTGCTCTATTGTAGACTTCCTCTCTAGTTTTTTGCAACTGTATAGTCTGATTTATTCTTCTCATCATATCATCTTCTTCAGATTGTGCTTCTTGGATCAGCTTCATGACTAGCACTCCTAAACTGGCTGGAAATATTGCATCTGCTCCATAAACTAGCTGATAAGGGGACATACCAATTGACTTTTTAATGGTCAAACTATCTGCCCAAAGTGCACGTACTAGCTTGTTGTGCCATGATTTCTTATTTTCTTCTAGAAACTTCTTGATGATGTTCACCAAACTCTTATTTGAGGATTCTGCTAACCCATTACCCTGAGGGTAATAAGCTGTGGAATGACCCAATGTAATCTGATATTTATGACAGAAATAAACCATCTTTTTGGACCCAAAGGCAACAGTATTGTCAATGATAATCTTCCTAGGACAACCAAATCTAGACATGATATGACTTTCAAGGAAAGAAATGATGACTGAGTCTATGGAATTCCTAGAAGGGATGACTTCTATCCATTTGGTAAACTAATCAGTTGCTATGAGGATCCATTTGTGTTGGGCAGATGAGGCAAGATGGATTTTCCCAATGAAGTCTAGACCCCATTGCTGAAAAGGAGCTTCAATAATGATAGGATGAAGAGGTAAGGGTATTAATTTTCTTTTTCCTTCAAAGATTTGACATTTATTACAGGCAATGACCATTTTATGAACATCTTAAAAGAGGGTGGGCCAGTAATAGCTAGCTCTAAGGATTTTGTTAACTGTAGTTTTCCAGTAGAGGTGGCCTCCACATTCTCCTTCATGGAACTTATGATTGATCTTATCTTCATCATTCTTAGACAAACATTTAAGAAATAATCTACTAGCATTTTTCTAATATAGACATTTATCTAAAATGTAGTAATTTATAGCTTTTAACTTTAGAAACCTTACCTTTGTTTTAGAAAAACTAGGAGGGACATTAAGATTAAGTAGCACATACAAAATATTAGCATACCAAGATGAATTCAGAAACTAATCTTTAATAAGTATAGTTGCCACCTCCTCTTGTTCATCTAATGCATTAAACATGTTTATATCAAGCGCTTGTAATTTTGGTTCAACCATTAGTTTTGCTAGTCCCTAGCCCATGATGAGTTTAGTGGGATTGATTTCTAAGTCATATTCTAGGATTAAAACAATCCACTTTCCTCCTTTTCCATTAGGATCTTGTGTCAAGATGTCTTTTACCACTGAACGAGGCACAAATGCAATGATGTGTGAGTGTAAAATGTAAACTCTGAAATCTTTTAAGGCTTTGACTAAGGCAAAGACCTATTTTTCCATTATGTTATATTTCAGAGGTGCATCTCTTAATAACTTACTGAAAAATGCAATAGGCTGCTCTTGTCCCTTTATGTTTTTTTGTACTAGGACAACAGCTATTGTGTGTTCTGATGCAAAGGAGAAAATGAAGAAATCTTTGGTAAAATCAGGACTAATAGGAACTGGTGTTTGGGTAAGTGCTTGTTTTACCAGTTCAAAGGGTTTCTTTGCTTCTAAGGTCCATTTAACTCATTTTTCCTTTTTAAGCATGTTTGTAATGTTTCTAAGGAGTTCAGTTAGGTTGGGTATAAACCTTCTCAAGAAATTAATCTTCCCAATGAAAGATTGAAGTTCTTTGATATTTCTAGGATGATTTATTTGCAATATAGCTTCAATCCTTTTCGCGTCTATCTTTATCCCCTCTTCAGATATGATATGACCAAGAAGTTTACCTTCTTGGAGACCAAACAATGTTTTCTTTGGGTTTAAAGATAGACCATATTTTCTGCATTTCTCAAATACTTTTCTTAGGTGTATTAGGTGTTCTTCATCTGTTTTGGAATAGACTGTGATATCATCTAAGTAAATCACAATGAAGTAACCTATTTCTTCTAAGAAAGAAATATCCATGGCTCTCTAGAATGTGGCACCAGCATTCATTAAACCAAAAGGAATTTTCACGTACATGAAAGTACCCCAAGGTGTAGTAAAGGTTGTTTTAAGTTGATCATCAGGGTGTACCAATACTTGGTTGTATCCTGAGAAGCCATATAGCAAAGAAATTATTTTAGAACCTACTACCCTTTGTAAGATGTGATCCATTTTGGGCAAGGGATAGTTGTCCTTTAAAGAGGCTTTATTTAAGCTTCTAAAGTCAATACAAAGCCTTATTTATCATGTTTTCTTCCTGACAGATACAAGATTGGATACCCATTTTGATTATCTCACAGGGATTATAATTCCAGTATCATACATTTTCTTGATTTCTTTCTCAATCAGAGGTAATTGAACAGGGTTTATTCTTCATAATTTTTTCTTAAAAGGCTTTTGGTTTTCTTTGAGGGGTATCTTATGCTGAATTATTTCTGCATACTATGATTTTAAATCTTCATAACTCCAAGCAAACACATCAACAAACTCTATAAAAAGATCAAGATATCTCAGTTTGATGTGAGCTGGCTGTGTTTTGGATAATTTTATCATTTTAGGCCTTTCTTTACTGCCTATGTTACATTCTTCAACATCAGATTTAGTGGGCTCTATTTTTGGCCTTTTGGCAACATCATTAAATTCAAACAATTCCTCTAGAGGCACTAGTCCTTTTGTCAAGTTTTCATTGTTAGACTGCAGCACTTCTAGATCTTCTTTTTCCAAATTAGTGCATATTTTGGTTTTATTTTTAAATCCTTTGGTTAACAGATCTATATCAGCAGTATTGGGAGGTTCTTCTTTGTAAGATTGTTCCCCAGTAGGGAAATCTTCTTCATATTCTGAATTTGAATTTTGCACTTCAAACTCATTTCTGGACTGCAGGAAGTCTTATATTTGTTTATCTCCTTCAAAAACCTGCCAGTATATTTCATTATCTAGGACCGCTGGTCTATATTTGACTTGGATTATGTATTATTTTCTTTCATAAGGTTTCATACATGTACTAGCAGTGAAGGCTAAACCATTGGCAAGAATGTTTTTGTTTCTAGGGACAAAAGTGAGTTCAAATTCTGCAAATGATTTCAAGAGGTCCATGGCATCATCTCTATAGGCTCTCATTCTTAGATGTTTTTTAGTGTATTCTCCATTTACTTTCCTAATTATAAATTCTGAATCTCCATGGACAGTTATCCTCTTCGCTCCTAATTTTTTCAATAAACGTAGTCCTAAGAGGAGTGCTTCATACTCTGCTATATTGTTAGTGCACTGGAAATTTAATCTATATGAATGACCTTCAACATGATTTTTCTTTGTGTTATGCACCCATATGTCTGCTCCTGCACCATTTTTACCATAGGACCCATCAAAAATCATACTCCAAAGAGGTCTGGCTTCAGATTTATCATTAATTTCATTGTTGTCCTCTCTGTTTAGTTTGTCATAGCTGCCACTATGTTTTTCTTCAGGGTTTGCACTATGTTTAGTTTTGAATTTTTTCTTATGATGTTCATTGTGTTTTCTGTGATTTTCTAAATTAGCAAACTGTTTATGTATCTCATCCTTCTTTCCCTCTTCTTCTATGGCTACCACTATGTTGGTTGATCTTCCATCTTATAACCCTTGCTCATTAGGAATTTCATCATTGTAAATAATGAATGATTCAAGGTGTGTATGTATAGAATAAAGAGGGGAGTTATCTGGTCTCTCTTGACTACTCACCATGTATTTCATGTGTGTTTCCCTATATAGTCTTCTAGGTTAACTAAAAATAGGGATGGTGGCATGAGTCATATCCATTTGCATAGTGCCTTGAAGTTTAGCACCCCAAGATCTTGAAAGGAGCATGCCATATTTTGGAGGTATATCAGCCACTACTATGTCCATCACTAAGCCTTTGTCTGGGATTTGTGCTAAGTTGACACAAATATATTTTATTAGGCCTAGGCATTTGACTCTGCTAGATTCAAATGAGTATAAATCTTTGTAGGGCCTAGTTACCTCAAGGCCTAATCTCTCCATTATTACTTTGGGCATGAGGTTATGTGATGCTCCTAAATCAAGCATGGCATTGTGTAAGATGCTATCATGGATGTTTGGACTGACATAAAATGAAGTAACTCCTTCTTCTTGAAATTTTCCTTCAATTTTTGGTTCAAACAAAAGCTCAGGTTTATCATCACTTAAATTAACAAAATTATTGTTATCTCCTATGTTCAAAGCTCTTAAAAATTGAGATTTATATAAATCTTGGGTGACTAACTCAATGAGGGGAATAGAGATTTTTATTTTGGCAATTTCACTCTCTATGCTAAAAGGAGTTTGATTCTTGGAAATGTTTATTTCAGCCTTTTTAGTCACTCTTTTCTTAGCAAAATTAGCTTGCTGATTTTTATTATGGACAACATTTAGGATGGTTTTATCAGGAACATTAGCTGAGGTGCTAGTGCTACTAGGGTCACTACTGTGTTTGCTAGAATTTTGAGTGTCTTTTCCTTTGTTTTTATTAGAATTTTTAGCCACTGTTGTATGGTGTTCTGTTGTATTTTTGGGATTGTTTAAAGGGCTATTTTTTGCAGAGATTTGAGAGATATTTTTCTTGGGAACTTCTTGATTATTTTTACTCCTCAAGTGATATTTTTTATGTACTTCTGTTATGGTGTTTTCAAAGCCTTGTTGGTATTCTACAGACTCTAGTCTCTCTTCTTTATAAGGTGTATATATGACTTGTTCTTTCCTAGTGAGGAAAATAGTATCCTCGTCATTTGCTCCCAACACGTTCATGTGATTTTCCTCTGCTTCCTCTACTATCCCCTCCTCCTCATTCACATAATTTTCTTGAAAGGGAGGTCTAACCTGCTGAGAAGGACCTCTTTGTCTTATTTGAGGGGGGTTTCTCCTAAAATTTTGATTTTGATTTTTGGCTTGGTTCCTATTTTGAGGAGCTATTTGATTTTCTTTAGGATAAGCTCTCTCATTTACATTCATCATTTCCATCATCCTTTCCATGGTTTTCACTAAGTTATCAAGTTTTGAATCAGATGTGGAAGGTGCAGCCTCATCTCTATATGTCACCCTTTTCTCACTTTTCATCCTAGCTCTTTTAGCAATTATATTTGCCTCAACACTTACTGCCCCTCTCTGCATATCTTCTAAGGTGATGGGTTCTCTTTCTCTCAATTGGTATGCCATTTCAGGGTCAAACCCATCAGTAAATTTCATTAAAGCTATGCCTTCTGGTGATTTCATGTGGATAGGTAGGGCATTATACACACTATTAAATCTAGTGCAGTACTCTTGTACTCCTTCTCCAACATTTCTTTTAATGTTCTCATATTCTGATAGAATTTGGAGAGGGTTATTCTTGACTTCCCATTTGTTTAAGAGTAATTGACGGAAATCAGGGAGGTCATTGATACTATTAGGGGTTAAGCCTTTGAACCATTTTCTTGCTTCTCCCCCTAAAATTTGAGCAAACATTCTAAGTTTCACAGTTTCATCATCTATTTCTTGTCTATCAAAGTAGTAATTCATTTTGTCCACATGTTTTTGAGCAGTAGTAGAACTACTAGCATCATATAAAGGAATTTTGGATTGACAATATTGTGGTAGAATGGCTAAAAGTAAAGGAAGGACCAAGGGAGCATACCATGTAGCCATGATATGAAGTTGTGGGAGAAATGGGGGGTTTACATGTGGAGGATTTGTGACAGGAGTTTGATGATGAGCTGAAGTAGCTTGAACTGTGGATGTGTGGGTGGGTGTGATAGAATTACTAGGACCAGCTAAGTACTATTGAGCAGATTTAGGATGAGAAAAGCCAAAATTGTCAATGAAATGGATATCAGGAGGTGTGGAAGGGGAGGCTTCTCTATTGCTAGTGTGCTGTGAAATTTCAGGCTCAAATTCTATCTGATCTATGCCACTTAATGACTTGGTTCTAGATAAGTTTTTGTTATAGGATAAGTCAACTTGGTTATCTTGTAGAGCTGTAAGGTTTTCAGGGACAAAGTTTGCTTTATGGATTGGTCTGATAACAGTTGGATTTTTGGGTATAGGAGACTTCCTAAGGATGCTTTCAGGATTATCAACTATTTCAGGAGGATTTGGGTCAGGATAGGCTCTAGTATGGATTAATTTAGAAGCCAGGATTTAGACCCAAAGATAAGAAAAGTTAGCAAAGTTATGATAGTATTTTTAAAGGCAAACTAATTTGTGTAAGAAAACTTTAATCCAAAAAGTTTTCTTAACTTTGTTTTGTAATGTTCTAATGATCAAATAAGTTTCCCAGTGGAGTCTTTGGACCACCAATGGGGTCAGCATGCCTACTGAAAACTAGTGGTGTCACCAGGTGGAGGATTTTTACTTGTTTTTCAGGACTGGTTGTTTTCCACCATCAACAATCAAGAACCACTCTTGGAAAACACTTGAATCATTCAAGAAAGAGGTTTTCTGAGTTGTGAAGTTATATATTACTTAGTATTCCCCAGTATGGTCACCACTATGTTGGCTCCGTATGATTTACAAGAATGGCAAGAATAAATTCTACAGGGGGCCACATCAGAACCACTTTGGAACCCTAGGACCTAGCCTACCTGGATTCAGAGATGGATCTCTCTATTAAGTATTTTCAAAGGATATATATTTATGCTTTTTTATGATATTAGGCTAGTTATGAAGCTCTTAGGAACTTGTTTGTTTTGGTTGGGTATTATCAACTGAGAAGTTCAGTTGAAGGGTGAAGATGAGAGTAGATTGAAAGAATGTTTCAGCTGGACAGATAGGTCATGAGACAGTATTAATCCATTAGGTTATGGAGTCACAAAAGGATTTAATTGTACAACAACTCATTAAGGGTTTCCATAGGGCAATTCATCTAGGTTAAAGGATATTTTAGATTGATCTGTGGTGTGAAACATTAAGATGTTGTGAAGGCAGTAAAGCTATAGTCAGTCAAGAATATTCTAGTTCTACTTAAACAAGAAAATCCTTTCAAAGTAAATTTTTGAAGAAAGCCAAAGGACAAGGAAAACCATAGACTTCTTTGGGCAGAATTTCATTAAAGAAAACTTTCAAGACCACAATCCAGTAATCCTAAGACTACTTTTAGAAAAAATAAAACATATAAGATAACAAAGAGAATAGCATAAGGTCAAACAGAAATAATCTAATACTCTTTTGTCATACTCTCAACGGATCTTTGAAAGAAACTTTTGAAGGTAGACCAGAGGACAAGGCATACCATAGACTTCCCTGGCTTAGACTCTACATAGAAAAATTTGAAGAATAACTTTAAAAACAATATCTCAAGTTGTACTCAGACAAACATGGGCTCACCAACATTTCTCCCTGGTTATAATCTATTGAATCATTCTTAAAACAATAAAATGGATGAAACTGGAGGTAAATTAAGAATCCTCCGATCAAACCTTAGCTGAAGAAAACATAGAGATAAAGCTTTCAAACAGAAATAGGTTACTTTGATAGTAAATCCTAATCTAAATTTTCTTTTCTTTATCAGAGAAAATGGACAACGTGTAAAACATAAGAAAAGAAAAATACAAAGTAGAAAAACATCACCATTAACATAGACCAGGATCCTGTGAATCAGCTTTTTTTATTGATTTTCAAACCAGTTACATACTCCAAGACTAGTAGGTCTTTATAGCTCAAAACTTCTCCATCCAGCCTAGTATTCTTTAACTACTTAGCAACTCTTCAACCACAATCAACTACGACCCAACACTCAATAATAATCCAACCCTTTACAATGAGTTCCTCATATAGTATTTATAGATAAATGAGGAGGTGGGGTGAAAGAAGGGGTCTTTAAATGTTCATTTATGACAGAGTAAATGTTTTTGACCTTTGAGACCATGCAAGCCCTAAGGGAAAATGTATTTAATAGTCTAACTCTGTACAGTGAATGTTACATTAAACTTTTGAACCACTTGGTTGCATATGTTGACTTTTAGGCTTATTTGGTAGGATGGAAATAACTCCTGAGCTGCCTATTGGAAATATCTCTGACTGTAATAACTTTGTGTATCTTTTCAGGAAAATTAGGCTTGGTAGGTGGTATTTGATTCTTTTGAGAAGTAATTGCTTCCTTGATTTGGCATTCGAAGCATGCTTTGGGCTAATTTCTCCTGTTTTATGCTTTAAACTCTTTTCTGGCCTTGATCTGATTTTAGGCCTCCTTAATTGCTGTGATTAAATATCTAATCCTTCACTCTTCATCTTTACTGATCTTCCTTTGTCTTCTTTGATTATTTGTGTGTAGGGTTCCTTTGCGCTCGAGGGTTTCATTACTTGACCAATGTTCATGAGACACTGATAAAATGATATAATTTAACCCTGAATCTCCCTTTATTCATATTTAAAACTCGAGAATTGTCATCTTGGTCTTTGTGCAACTTGGATTTTGCTGTGGGAAGGCCTATGAACTTAGGCCGCCATTAAACCTACAACACAAACATATTAATAAAACCTGTGCTTTTTGAGGTGAAAACTACATTCAGAGGCTTGAAGGAAGGTTACGGAGCGATTGCAAAAGAGGAAAATGCATGTATGGAAGGGTTCCACAGGCAGAACCAGGAGAAACAGTGGAATATTTGAATTTTGGCACAACTTGGTGAAAGGAAATTTTGTGGGTGGAACTAGGCAGTATTCGTGTAGAGGATAATCGGTTAGTGTTTTTGGTCCATATGGAAATGATTCCACTCAGTAGATGACACCTGTCCATGGAAAAACTTCCCATTTCACGTAGAAATGGGGCATCAACCCTTTTTGAAGAAATGCGCACGATATTGAAGGTGGACCAATGGATCTGGGGGAGCCAAATCAACAGTGTAGGATGGGCACAAATAGGGGTAAGATGATCAGGCGAGGAGAAAGATGGAGGATAGGTGGAAGATGGGGGTTTGGTGGCAGTCTTCTGAGTGGAAGGTGGGACCGGAGGTGACGTGGGCTTCCTGTCGAGTAGTAGGGATGATTTGGGAGCGAAACCGAAAGGTGGGGCTGGATGAGAGCCATTAGATCGTGATGATCGATGATGGAGATTTGTTCGAGGAAAATGTGAATGGAGAATGGTTGAGATGAATGGGGAATGGGAGAGGAAGTGAGGGCTATTTTATTTGGTGAAATCAACGATCGATATCATTTTAAGGAGAGAAATGGCATGGGGAAAAATATAAGGAAAAAGGGGCTAAGGTGAGGCAGAGAAGGGTTTTGTGGGAAGAATGGGATTAGGTTTAAAAATAAGAGGGGTTTATGTTTAGCCCACGGTCGCGGGCTTTGGTCATATGAGGGAAGGGGGCTGAGGCTTAAGCCAAGAAGGGCTTAAGGTATTATTTTTCAAAGGGTCAAAATAGGCCTAAAAACAGAGGTTTTGAGCCTTTTTGAAGGTTTCGATAGGTCAAAAAATTTAGTTAGAACACCTTATAAAGATATTTTCACAAAGTTATTGAAGGAGTTTGACAAATGGAGGCTTTTTAGGGGGTTTTTGAAGGGGAAAAAGACTATTAGGATAGGAGTGAAAATAGGTGAAATGAGGGGAAAAGTCGTGAAGGGGTAAATGGTGAAAATAGCCTGAAATTAGTTTCTTTTTGAATCAGCAGGATAACTTTTTAGGAAACATAGATGAAAATTTCAATGGACTGATGGAATTATGATGATGAAGGAAGTGAGATTTCCAAATCTCACATATTTTTCATAAAAATATTGTTTTTGGAAATCTAAAGACTCATTTAACCATCATTGGATATAAAAAAATTTATAGATGGCTAACAATGTTCATTAGCAAAAGGTAATGGTTTAGCCTCTACCCATTTTGTAACATAACCAGTAGATACAAAAATATACTTATTTTTTTTAGATGGTGGATTGATTGGTCCAACAAAATATATGGCCCATTTTTTAAAAGGTTCAATGAGTACCTGAGGTTGTAATGGCATTTCATCTGAAGGAGCAGGTTTCCCTACCCTTTGGTAGCAATCACACTTTTTGACATATTCTTTGGCATCTCTAAAGATGGATGGCCAATAATATCCTAAATGAGGGATTTTATAGGTTTTCCTCTTGTTAGCAAAGTGTCCACCACAAGGTTCATCATGACATGCCTTAATAATTTCAGACATTTCATCTTCTCGAACACACCTTCTGATAATGAGATCTGGACCTGTTTTATACAATTCATTAGTAATCCATGAGTATCTTGCACTTATTTGAATGGTTTTTCTTTTCTCCCTAGGAAACAAATGTGAAGGTAATTTTCCTATGACTAAGTAATTAGCAATATCTGCAAACCAAGGAATTTTAGTAGTCATTGAAAAAATATATTCTTCGGGAAATTTATCTTGAATTGGAGTGTCGGCTTTAATATTTTGAATTCTAGAAAAGAAATCAGCAACTATGTTTTGTTTTCTAGATCGGTCTAGAATGGTGATGTTGAATTCTTGGAGGAGTAATAACCATCTTGTAACTTTGCCATTAGTAATAGATTTATTCATTAAGTATCTAATTGTAGAGTGATCTGTATGAAAAAAGGTTTCATAGCCTATAATATAATGTTTGAATTTTTTGATAGCATGAACAACAACTAAGAATTCATTTTCAGTTACAGTGTAATTTAACTCTATGGGAGTCAAATTCTTGATTGTGTAATATGTGGCATAGGGGATCAAATATTTTTGTCCAAATACAGCTCCCAGAGCTATATCTGAAGCATCTGTTGAAATGTGAAAATGTAGTTTCCAATTTGGACCTCTTAATATGGGTGCTTTAGAAATTTTTTCTTTTAAAGTTTCAAATGCTAATTGGCAATCAAGATTCCAACTAAATTCACAATATTTAGTAAGTAATTTGAAGAGTGGAGACGCTATTTTAGTGAAATTTTCTATAATATCCTGTGAATCTTAGAAAACTTCTAACATCCTTTTGACAACTTGGAATTGATAGTTTGGAGATGAATTCAACTTTACATTTATCAACTTTAATTCCACCTCCTGAAATGTGATGTCCTAAAACAATCCCTTCTATAAAAATCATAAAACATTTTTCATGGCTTCGTGAAAGGTTTTCTTCATTACATATTTTAAGAACCTTTTCCAAATTTTCTAACGCTTCTTCAAATGAATTCCCATAAATTGTAAAGTCATCCATGTACACATGTACACAATCATGTATTAGATCAGAAAAGTTCCTAGTACTGCCCTTTGGAATGTTGCAGGTTCATTGCACAATCCAAAAGGAAGTACTCAATAGGCATAAGTCCCCCATGGACAGGCGAATGTGGTTTTATCTTGGTCTTCAGGTGCTACTTGAATTTGATTTTAACCACTAAAACCATCCAAGAATGAGAAATACTTCTTAGCTGCTAATGTATCCAATGCTTGATCTACAAATGGTAAAGAAAAATGATCTTTTAGGATAGCTTTATTCAATTCAAGATAATCAATGCATACCCTCCATTTACCATTCTTTTTGGAAAAATCACTAAAGGAGAAACCCATTGACTCTCTGAAATTGGGTAAATGAAGTTCACATTCAACAATTTTTGCAACTCTTCTTTTACAATTTCCCTAAGATTTGGATTCATCCTTCTTTGAGGTTGTCTGATAGATTTACAATTTTCCTCAATA
Source organism: Pinus albicaulis (assembly GCA_034641835.2). Classification (NCBI taxonomy): domain Eukaryota; kingdom Viridiplantae; phylum Streptophyta; class Pinopsida; order Pinales; family Pinaceae; genus Pinus; species Pinus albicaulis. Next base: position 318,391,915 of record CM076569.1, read on the forward strand.
TAGATGTGATGTATACAAGTCTTACGACTAAGTCCTTTGATGTCAGTGTATTCCCATGCATATGCAGAAGAATGTTGTTGTAATGTCTTGATTAAATTTTCTTGTTATCATCTCTCTAAGTTATTGTCTATGTTCAAAGTTTTTCCTAGAAATATTTCAACTGTAGAGTTACCAAATTCTTCCATAGAATAAAGAGACATCTGCCTAGATGAAAAATATTCAATATTGGATTTTTCTTGAAATTTATCATGTTTATATTCTAGGGATGATTCAAAATTTTCCATTGAGTTTAAGATTTGACTATCTTCACTAATGGTTGAAATAGTGAAGAGAGGTTGTATATCATTGTCATCATCAATCCATTCTTTGTCATCTAACTCTATGATTGTTCTTGTTGGAGGATATAGAGTGAATTTCTTTGTTGATTTACCATCAGAGATATACATGTCACCATATCTACAACTAATGAAAGCATCAGCTATAACCAACCAAGGTCTTCCTAATATAAATGGATGCCCTCCTAGATTGTTCGTAGGAGTTAAGATCATAAAATCAACAGGATCCTCCCAAGAGTCTAAAGATACTGAAATATATTCTAACACGCCATCTGGCTTAATTATATATCTGTCTGCTAATTGCAGTAACGTAGGGGTATATAGAAGATTAGGAAGTTTTATATTTTCCATGGTTTGTTTGCTCATGATGTTTATTGCTGCTCCTAAATCAATCAATGTAATTGCAATTTCAACCTCAATGATATGTGTTTTTACAACTACACTTCCTCGATCTAAATATTTTTTTATGGCAATTTTTCCCATCATTATGTCTGAAATTTGTCCTACGAGTTGAATTCTTTTTATTTATCTTGTTTTTCCTCTTGGTTTCTTCATGCTAAACTATTTTATTGTTTTGGCTAGAATTAGAATCTATTTAATGGCCTGTAACAAAGGAATTTTGATACAGACATTTTACAATTCATCTAGAAAATCATAATTGGGCAACATAATATACTTTTCTACCCCTCTATCAACTTGTAATCTTTCAAGAAAAGGAGGTGAGTAAGTACTAATGGTAGCTCAATGATAGGAGTTGAGTTTATTGGTTCTTTCTGTCTTTCATTTTCAGAATTTTGGTTTTGAAGAGATATTCCTTCCTCAAAACTTTTATTTGGGTGTAGATAATCTTCCTCAAAATTATCTTGTTCTTGAATAAATACATAATGCTTTTTCTTTTCTAGTATCCTACCAGATCTAAGTTGGACATCATTGATATCTAGAGGAGTAATCATGTATGTTGGAAATTTTTGTCCCTCCATCATGTAGGTATTTTGAGGATTTTTATTATTGGGGTTTGGTAATGGTTGGCCAGGTAGTTGATTTGGTCTTTGTGGAAATGGTAATGAAAGTTGTGGATTTTGGTTTTGGAGTTGGGGTTGTTGATTTTGTTGAGGAATTTGTTGGGGAGGATAGTTTGGATATGATGGAGGATATTGCTAATATTGAGAGAACCTTCGAAAGAGATTTTTCATTTCTTATGCCCAAGTTTGAGATTGAGATTGAGATTGAGGCCAATATTGCTGCCAAGAATTCCAATTATTTGGTGGGGGCTGAGTATATATTTTATTGTTAAAGCCTTGAGTTTGTGTCCCCTACCATGGTCTTCTAGAGACAAAGCAAAGAGATTCTGCTGGATTTGAAGTTTTTTATTATTGAAAAACAACCTTAAGACCTGTAATTGAAGGACAACTCTTAGTCTCATGACTTTCTGAAAAAATCATACAGTTCTCTATGACTTCTGCATCAAGAGTACATTCTCTTAAATCATGCTTCTTTTTTCATTTAGGACAGAAAGTAGCTAAAGAATCACTCTCTTCTTTCTGCTTGTTTTTTAATTTAAGGATGTTTACCTATTCACTAAGACTCCCTAAAATATCTATTTTAAATTCATCAAACATGTTTCCAATTTCTACCCTACTTACTGTTCCAGTTGCAGATTTATTTACCCTAGCAAGAGAAGGATCTATTGGACTTCTTCCAGTTTTTTATTTTCCCCTTTAGAGATGGATACATAATTCACCAATGTCAGATAATGGAAGTTAAGAGATATCTCCCTTCCCCATCATGTTTAGAATTTCTATCCATTCATCTCTAATGGCTTTTAATAAAAGAGATTTTAAAGTATATTGATCTAAATTATCCATTTCTGCTCTTTTTATGTTAAAATTGAATCCATCAATTAAATCCTCCAAATTCTCATCCTATTTTTGTATCATTTTAAATAATTAATCCTTATGATTGATGGGTATGCAATAATCCAAATCACTCTCTAAAAATACTCTCTTCATGTCATTCCATGTTCTGATAGACTAAGTGATTAAACTCATGAACCATTTTAAAGATGCTCCTTTCAATGTTGAAGGAAACAATTTATGTTTTTGAGAGTCTTGTAAATAATCATAAGTTTTGCATAAGACTTCAAATTCAAAAAAAAAGGTTTCAGGATCTTCACTCTTTAATTCATGAAAATTTGGGAGGAAAAAAAGTGAAATATTTTTCATTGTGTCATTTGTCTCTTCATCAACTATAGGGAATCCAAAGGAACTATCGATTTCCATATTTCTTCTACCTCCTTCTGCATTTCCTCTACCTCTTCGTCTACCTCCTCCATTTAGGAATTCTCCTTCTCCTTCTCCTTCTCCTCCTTCTCCTCTTCCTGCCATTATAGATTATTCAGAGGTAATATAAGATTCAACCTGCAAGGTTAACTACTCTTCCTTTGTTTTTGTTATCAATGGTATGTTGAAGAAAGGTTCTTCCTCTTCCTCTCCACTAGAAATTTCTAACTCTTCAGCTAAAATATGTTCCCATGTAGAGGTGAAAAATGTTACTCCATCTGTGGAAGATCTATGATATTTTTCCTCTAATACTGCCTCAGTGGATCAAGTAGGAGATCCTCCTAATTGGATTTCTGACCTTAGAATTTCAGGAAGTATATGGCTAGTGAAGTATGGAATATGAGTTTGAGATGGAGGTGTATCACTTATTAATCTTGGTGGAGTGAGTGGTGTTCTAGGAGTTAGACTCCTGCCTCTAGCTATGAATCTACCCCTAGAGTCTCTTTCTCTATGCATATAATTTTTTTTAGATGTAAGAAATCAGGCTATCTAATTACACTTCCCCGACAATGCTGCCAAAATGTTTAGTCAAATTAATTTTTTAAATTTCTTATATAAATTATCAATCGAAGTTTGTAAACTGATGAGTGTGGGGCACTGTATGTTCTTAGTTAACCTTTTTCCTACTTCGTTTTATGCATTTTAATATTGTTTTGGGGGTTTTGTTTTTGATGTTTAAGAATAATAATCTAAAAACTATGAAATGAATTACATGAATCTAATAAATTTTAAAAAGGAAGAAAAGGAAGTGTTCATAAGTTAAACTAATTTATATAAAAATAAATCAAATACTGTTGGCTAGTTGGAATCTAATCTGAAAAATAGAGCATCTATCTTAATGATTTCTACCTTAACATTAGTTCTATTCCATGGATGAATCTTATATCTAAGATTGAAATTGTAGTGCTATTCTAAGTGAAATCAAAAAAAGATAACAAATAATGTATATTTATTTACTCCAGCATTCAATGTGAAGTGTCACCTTTTTGAGATGATGTGTAAGCAACTAACTACACCTTTAACTTCTAATATTCTAGAAAAGCAAGTAAAGTGTGAAAAGGAAAAAAAATAATGTATATTTAGTTACTCCACCATTCAATATGAAGTATCACCTTCTTGAGATGATGTTAAGTAACCAATTATACCTAATGATCTACAAAATCAAGTAAAGTATGCAAAGGAAAACTTAGTAATTGCATGAATTAAATGTTCAATCATTCAGTCTAGAAATATGATAAAATCAACATCTTAGAATGACCTTTAGGAACATCAGTCGTGAAATTAAATGAGGATATAAATAAAATGTAAAAAGCATGCAAATTTAACTAATGTATGTTTTGATTTACTCCAACATTCAATATGAAGTATTAACCGCTTGAGATGTTGTGTAAGAAATCAATTATACCTTAGTTTCTAAGTTCCTATAAAACAATTAAAATGTGCAGAGGAAAGACTCAACAACTGTATGAATTAGACATTCAATCAATTAGTTTAGAATCATCATCTCAAAATGAACTTTAAGAACATCCATTGATACAATTAATTGATATTTATAATCTAGGAAAGAAAATGACAAAATAGTAAAAGAAACTATATAACTGTGAATTCTTATTTCTTGAAACTTAGTTCAATTTGAAAATAGAAATATCTATCCTCACTAAATGTTCAAAAGAACAATGATTACAGAGTTATGATTTAATTTTATGCTAATGATCAAAACTGAAATGTAACATTAATCTACTTTAGAAAATGGAATTGACAAAAACAGAGTAAGGAAATTAAACTAAAACAATGAATGAAAAACCTCCTCCAGTGCAGGGGGCCTCTACAACTGATTCAGTTGAAACCCTAGCTGGTTAAAGGCACACTTAAGCAATCATTTGCATGAACACATTCCTTGTATTATAATAGAGCAAAGTCTTAAAACAATACAATGTTTCATTAAAAGCTTAACTTAAAACTTAACTTAATTCTTCTCGGTTCTGTACAACTGATATATAAAGAAAATAAACATAACTTTCTATGAGCTGATTATGCTACAGGTGGCTAATCCAACTTATAGAATTTCAATTTGATTGTTTAACTCTTGATTTGCTATTATAGATAAAATCAGGAGTCCTTCTGTTCTCCACTAACATTATTTGACCACGATCTCAGGCCTCCTTTTCTATCGATATAGATAGAGTAAATAGGAAAAAATCCATGTGGATATGATTCTCGAAATTCCCATGTGGCTTATTTCTCTATTCGAGCTCTAGAACTAGCCAGACCATGAAACTAGCTATGGAACCCATGATTAGCTGCAGAATAGGTTGCGTTCTGTAGCCAAATTACAAAAATCCATTTGAATAGAAAGAACATCATAATATAGCATGGAAATCATTTAAATGCATTCCTTGAGACAAAACATGACATTTATATTTGATTGGAGTATGTGAACTTATGAAAAAATAAGGGAAAAAAGTGAGAAAGGATGTCAGAGAGAGGATAATTTTGAGGTTCAGCAAACTACATTATTATATATGTTTTGTTTCATGGATGTATAAATGAGTTTCTCCTTGTAGAGTAACTCTTTCATCGAACTGAATTGGAAATCATTTTATGGATGGTTTATGTCAGAGTCACATAAATTTCACATGTCAAATCCCCCTTCGAAGACTTAAATGAAAGTACACTAAAATTAAGTGCTTAATAAAATAAATCAATAACTATTTTTTGAGATAACACAAATATTAGTTCAGGCTAGGATCTTGGGATAAGCAGAGTGAGAAAACTTCCCATGATCGCAAAACTTGAGACTAGTGTCAATAAAGAGTGAAAATCCTACTGCACTCATACTATCAGGACCACTCCCCTCACAAAGGTGATAAATGTGACACAACATTGTTGTGTGTGAGAAGCTAGCCTACCTTTGATCACATATCTAGTGATCATTTTGTGTATTAGGGTTCCCTTTGGGAATGTCGAAATTGGATCTGGGATCCATGTCTACCCATACAATGTGTTGTACGCCATTGTGATCCCCCTGGTAGTGTATGTGATTTGAGGTATCCATAGTGGCCATAATTTAGGTACGAAAAAAAGGTGACTGAGGTGGGCTGACATTGTACCTCACACAGACAAAGCTACTCAATCTTCAATTTTTGTGAGGGTGCTCTTCTTCACGAGAGTACTTGGCCCCATTATCTAAGGTTTGGGCAAAGCTCAAGAGTAACTGTTACTGTACATATGACCAACTCTCTCTGTTTTATATTTTGATATACTGGAGATGAAACTTTAGAGTTCTTTTATTTTTTAGGTGTTAGTTTGATTATCACTGAGACTTATTAATATATCACATTAAAATTTTGATAAAATTTATTGGTCATCGTGGCATCCTTCGAACCTCGTCGTCTGTCTAGGCGGCAAATATACCTTCCTCTGTTGAACCTGGAGGATTTTTCAAGTCTCGGTGACCCAAATTATTCTTCAAAATAATAGTCTCCAGTGCCGAACATTGTTTCACTCATTTCTTTGCAAGATACTATATTTCCTGATGATCCTTTCACTAAAGGATTTGTACCTCCTTATCATCCTCCTCTGAATGAACCTCTTTGGCTTGTGGTGATTCAAGTAGCCTTAGTACCCATGATTTCTTCAACTACACCCATATCCAATGTACAACCGAATACCAATGGGTTGTTGGATTAGGTGGCCAACTTGGTTCCACCTCCACCTCCCCCGCCAATTTTCAGTTCTTCCCAACTGTATGCAAACCCTATAAGCCACAATCTGCCCTATCCCAGCAACTTGGTTACATCGCGTGTGAGTGGAATTTAGAACCTTTTGGCCTCCACTTCTTTAGTGTCTACTACTGGACTTATGGATACCGCTTCTACTAGTGCGCCCACCACAATTCCTTTCAGTAACCATTTCATTTGGAATCCCTTGTTGAGTTTGAACCCCTTGGCCTAGATGCCAGGGGGAATTGTTAACAACACATATGTGTCATGGGGCACTCTTTTACCCCTCTAATCCATGGGATAAGTAGTTACATTAACTGTTAATCCAATTCCTCTTAGTGCTCAACCTTTCGGTGTAGGGTCTATGCCAAATGTAAATTATGCAGCCAACAATATGCCACAAGAAAACATTTTCATGTCTATCTAGGTAGCCCTTCCCTGTAATTAATTGGTTAACTATCATTTTTCCCCACAATTTCATAATCCTTATGGACAACCAAACTGCCACTACTTGGAAACAATTTTCTGACGAGTCCTGCATATCCCGTTGGGAACACTTTAATGGGGGGACCCTATAGTCCTATTGGTGAACCAACACCTCCTTGGATAGAATCAGGTCAACCACATAATTTCCATTTTTGGAAACTTTAGACATCACCTATCTATATATATTGACCAATGATCCCATCAACAACAACCTGCTTTTGCCTCCTATACCACATAGTATTCCTTCATATATCCCTATGTTCGATGGGAAACAAGGGGACGAACTGGCGACACATGTCACCACCTATCATCTATGGTCTCTTTCTAACTCCATGGAGGATGATAGTATCCAACTCAGGCTCTTTCACCGCACCATCAGAGGAAACATTTCGAAGAGGTACATCGAGTTACCATTAGCTACAGTTAACATATTTGGTTCCTTAGAAATGGAATTCCTCAAACACTTTCAGCTCCCTATCCATTACAAAACTAGAAATGAACTTCTAACCATGCTGTGCTAAGACACCACCACCAATATCTATGATTACATCCATGAATGGAGGCATAGAAGAAGGCTTCTCAAGGCCCTAGTTCTGAATCATCTATTAGTAGATTGGTTTTGTAAGTCACTCCTTCCTCCCATTGCTAAGTACGTTGCCTTAGTCGGTGTAGTCATGGAAGACCAGGCCATTCTTCATTCACAAAATCTAGATCTGATCTATTCACATTATTGCATGTTGTATGATTTAGTCCCCCATGTTGGTCATCAGTAATTTTTGTTATTTGTAGATGACTAAATGTTGATCCTAGATTTCTAAAAACAAGATTCATGAATATTATAAACCAAAATTTTCACCATTCCACCAGATTTTCAATCCATGGTCGCCTCGCTACTCCTAAAAGACTTCTTATGTGCTTTTACCTACCTTTGTTCTTGTAGATGACTAGGGTTTTTTAGGGCATTTTTATTGGTTTCATGAACTCCATGGTTAAATCATCAACAATAATTGTATCCTGATATTCTTACACCTTCCCCTATCATTAATATACCTTTATAAGTACTTCCCATCACTCCTATCACTCAAACTCATCATTTTTCTACAAAACCTAGCCTATTGCTACAATTTGACACTTTTCGAGACTAAGCCTATGTTTTTCCCTTTTAGACCCCTTCTCCTCACTCAATAATTGAAATTCCACTTTCCCCTACTCTCTAACATCTATCCCTATCCTCCAAAATTTCCCCAAGAATTTAGACAACCCTTAACCCCTTCCTTCCCTTCCCTTTACAAGGCAGTCCTAAATCCCCTATTTTGCCTACACCAAACCCTAATTTTCCCTTCCAACTAAGCTAGGGTTTGCTATGGAAAACAGGCATAGGAGAAAAGGATCCATATGATACGTCATATAATAAAAAATAAATCCATACCAATTCATAAACATTATGCCTCCATCTATTTCCAATAATTCATTCCAAAGGACAAATCATTTGCAACACCTAGGGCCATTTTTTCTTCCAACTATGTTTCTGACCAAACAAAGATTAATTTGACAAAAGTGAGGGAGGGTTTTGTCCATCATAGGTCCAATAAGAAAATTTTCCTTCAGATTTTACACAGGTATCATTTTTTAGGAGCAATTTAAAAACTATAGGTGTCACGGGAGAATTGATTCACTTCTAGAGTGACCTTGGAAAAATCAGGTTTTCTCATAGCTGAAGTGTCCAAATGACTTGATTGATGGGTCAAACGAAAACTAGACTGGACGCTATTTCTAATGATCTATCATGAGCTCCATTTGGAGTTGAGGAAGGCATCCAAAATTTGTCTGCACCAACACTCTACATTTCTACACCATCATTCAACACATTTCGACCAGTCTTGGGAGAATTAACTTTTTACTAGTAAAATCGACTCCAATCAGAGAAAAAAGGGTATATTTGAAAATTATACAGGATATTATTTCCAAAAATATATCATGGGCCCAATTGTTACACTGGGAAGGCCTCCAAATTCCCTCTGCAAAAAGGTGTTATGCCTTAAGAAACTAGCACTGCACCTTTGGACAGGAAAAGCTTCTAAGACCTTTAACAACTCAAATCACCTCAAAAGCTTCCAAAATATTTCTGAGGGTCCTCCAAAAATATTTTAAAATTGATGAGGCAATTGGTTTGTCCCTAATGAAGAACATCTTGCAGCAAAGAAGAAAGGAAGCACTTGGATCTAAGAGGAACTAAGGTTTTTGAGATGATAGATCAACAGTGTGCCAAACAGAAGCCCAATGCAGCAAGACTCATAAAGGAAGGTCAAGCTCTCATCTCAGCCATTTACATTCAGTGGTTAAAGGATAGAAGAACGTGTTAGAAGCTCCAAGGTAAATATATAAATATTTTAGGATGCCACCACTGTGTAAGTATCTAACGTTGTCAAAGTGAAGATCAACATTTTCAAGGATTAGAGGGGAAAGTCACTTCAGGGTTTCATAACACCTGCTGAAGTAAAAGTGTTCAAGGAAATAGACCACTCAAAGGTAATAAGCTTTATCACTCAAACAACATTTGCAGAAGAAGAAAGTAAATATTATCATTAAGATGTGGGTCAATTTCTCTTTTCAAGACACGTACTTTTAGTGATCATCAAAGGAATAAAAACATAGGGTTAAGCTCCAAGATGGGAGACCAAACTGATTATAAGGTTGCTACTATGTGACTAAATATGTCAAAAAACCAAGAACATTAGAAAAGGATAACTTCAGTACCTATTCACCTGCAACAAAAGGGCCAAATAAAATATCAGTAAAGGGTCAAAGGCTTGAAAAGAAAAAATTAGGAAAGTGGATTTGACATTTAAATAGAATATTTTGAACCTTTAAAGGCCCTCTCCACCCTTTAGCAACTCATTTTCTATTACAAATGTCATCAAAGAAAAAATCAAAGCAAAATTTGTGAATTTTCGGCAAGTTCAGGCAAATCTGCCCTATGCTACGGGCTTGAAAACCCTTGCTATGCTCCTGGAGATTGTCTACCTTGTGAAATGAAATGAGCTCTATGTTCCTGTGACCCAATGCTACATGTTTACCAGTGTGCAGACCCAATAGAAGACTCGTGCATGAAACTTGTTCAAAGTGCCTAACACTACACGTTCGACCTTGCCCGACAAGCCCGAAAACCTTTGCCTGTGCATCGGAACATCTTCAAAAATGACCCAAGAGGCATAAGAGGCCCAATAGCCCATGCAGCCTCTGTCTGGTGCTATGTGTCTGATGCTACACATTCAACCTCACCTGTAGGCCCGATAGCCTTTGCTTCTGCACTGTAACACATTTAACAGTGACTCGAGAGGCCTGACAGGTCTGACAGGCCATGCAGCCTCTTCCCGGTGCTATGCGCCTACACTGCATGTTCGGTAACAACTCGGCTTGCCCGTGCAACCACCCAACTGACCCAGTGCTACGCGCTTGTGCTGTGCGTTCAACTAGGAGGGTTTATATAGCAGCTCAAGCTTAAATTTTCTCAAAAAACTCCTCAAAATTCACTTCTAAGGGTCTCCTAGAACCTTTCAGGGGTAAGTACAAACAACACCATTTCATTTCCTAAGTTCTTGTCATTTAATTAGAGGAAAAAACCCTAGATTTCTCCATCAGTTTAACAAAGAAAAATTAGGGCTTTTAGCCTTCAAGGCAAGAGTAAAAAAGAAAAATGTCAAGGGAAACTAATAGTGGCAATGGTGGGGGAGGCGAAGGGCCTAGAAGACAGTAGAAAAGGGGTGGAAGGGTAAACATATTTGAGCCACTAAATACCAAGGAATTGATGGCCTCTCCTATGACAGTTGTATATTTCCAAGAGGTGGGTTGTTTTGACTTCTGTGAAAGGGTACAAAAAGACCAGAGTCATCCTGAGTTGACCAAGAATTTCATCCTTAACCTCCATGACCATCAAGTAAACTTAGCAAGAGTGAACTTTGAGGTATCCATCAATACCATTTCTATGGCCATCGGGATACCTAATATGGGAGAAAATTGGTTCAAACAGGAAAATTTGGACTTGATCCATTATCAACCCTTCTTGAAACCTAGATACCAAGCTGACTACAAATCCATTCTTCCATTTTCACATCTACTAGAGAGATATGCACCCTTCATGAAATTCCACATGAAATATTTCACCTGTGAGGATAGGTTTTCTAGGCCTTATTCCTCCCACATAAGACTGCTCATGCACTTCACTAGGCCCAAGTTGTTACATTTACCTTATTATCTTTATAGAAGTATTGATAAGATGTTGTACATTGTGCAAAAGATACCTCCTTCACAAAAAATGCAAATTATTTTTCACCATTCTCTTATCAAGATGATTGTGTTGCATCAATTAAAGCAACATGGTATTCCATGGGAAGTTTTCATCACCCATGAAGTTTTCACAAACCCACAACCTCATCATCCACCTCCCTCCACTCCTCCATCACCCCCCACTGACCATGACTCCTCATCTACACATGAATCCTCTCCTCAAGAAAACCTCCCTCCCTCACCTTCTCCTAAAGCATTAGATCAAGAAGAGAATGATGAAGAAGAGGCAGACAATGAAGAGGAGGAAGAGGACAGTGATGCAAAAATCAGTGACAAAGAGGAAAATTACAATGATGAAGAGGAAAAAAATTATGAGGAAGAAACAAGTGATGAGGAAGAAGAAAATGGCAATGATGAAGAGGTAGAGGATGTTGAAGAAGAGGAAAATGACAATGATGAAAAGGCAGAGGATGATGAAGAAGAGGAAATTGATGATGACGAAGAGGAGGATGATGAAGAAGAGATAGAGAGATAAAATGATCAAGAAGAAGGTAGTGAACAACCAAGTGATAATGAGGATGGTGATAGTGCAGAAGGTAAAGAGGAAATCAGTCTTAAAGATAAAAACATTGAGGAAAGTGTAGAAGCTAAAGGCAGCATAGATAAAGACGATGATAGTGAAGACAATGTAGACACTAAAGGTAGTAGTGACACCTATGAAGCAAGCCTCAGTGATGGAAAAATAAGAAAATATGAACAAAATGAAGATGATGATTTTGCGGAATGTCAAGAAGAGGCTAATGACAGTCATGAAAATAATGAAGGAAATGAAGGGGTTGATAGTAAAATTCAAGATCATAGAAATGAAGAGGTAAGAAGCTTTGATGAAGAACAAAATGACAATGCTGAAATTAGTGAAGAGGTTGAAAGTGGTGATGATGTTGAGAGAAAAGAGTACAATGATGAGGTAGAAAACATAATCACTGATGACACTAATGATGAAACTGAAGAGGATAATGACAGCAGCAAGGATCACATCTATGATCAAGACACCAACAAGACCAAAATCACACCTCTTTCATTGACCTATCAAAGAGGGCCAAGGCTTGTGTTTTTTGCCTCTAAAAGGAAAGGGGCCATGCCATCCACCTCGGCTCAGACACTAGGCAAAGGAAAACAAAAGATAAAAGAAGAATAATAAGATCATGCGGTGGAAAGGGAGTTTGAAATCATTCAAGTAGATAGTGATGAGCAGAATGGAGCAATAATCTCAAAATTTCTCATCCAAAACAAAAATGCAACTATTGAATACCTCCAAGCCAATCTGAATAGGGCCAAAAGTGTAAATGGTGGCATTGACTTGGAGAACATACAGTTAGGAGAACAAGTTGCTATCTATGAAGCTAGAGCCATCAAGGCTCAGAAAGAAGCCCAAATGGCACAAGTAAAACTAGAAGAGTTCATTGTCACTTATGAAGAAAGTGAGGATAAGGAAGGACAATCTAGGATGAGACCTAGAACCAAGGGGTTGAAGAAGGCATTGGCAAAGCAAAGGGAACAAGAATCATCCCTAGTAGAACAACTCCCTCTAGATGAGTTGTTGGCCATGGAGAGAGCACATGATCGGGAGCCTTGGTTGGAAAGAGAAAGAATACACCGAGAGGCTAAGTTGAAGAAAGAAAATTAGAATCTTGATCTCCAAAGAAGGATGACTAAACATTATGCCCGAAGAAACCAAATTGCAAGGGATAAACTCAAGAAGGCCCAAGCCAAGATCCAAGAAATAAAAGAGGTGAAAGGCCATGCTAACCTTGGAATCTTGGCACAATATTCTCTACAGGTGTCTCAAAACCCATGAGGCACACATCCACCAAATTTGGGAGAATTTTGACAAATTTTGGTTTTTCGCTAATTTCAAGGGCCAAGGGGGTAGCACCCATGGTGCTACGCTTTTTCTCAGAGAATATTCAAGAGGAAAGGATTACATTTATGGAATCCTTAGCTCAATTATAGCATGCTCAGAAACTTTCAGGTCAATTGGAGTTGTTTTGGTCCTTCAAAAGGTTCAAAAACACCCTAATTTTCACCTTTCTGCCTAGATTTCAGGACAGGTGTTGCGCCTTTACCAGCCTTGGAATTTTTTTTGTTTTGAATAGAATACATGGGTCCAATCAGAAAACCAAGGATACTTTTGGAAAGTAGACTCAACAGGCTTTCCAATGAGTCATCACTGAGCCTATTTCGACATCGGGAAGGCCTTAAAAACATTACTGCAAGTTGACCTAGGTTTCTTGCTCCAGTGCTACGCTAGTAGCATGGAAATTCATCCTAAAACTCAGTGCTGCACCCTTAACAAAGGAAAATTCAACAATGTATTCTTGGAAAGTTTTAGGAGGCTTGGAAGAGCCCAAATTTCAATTTCTTTGCTAAAAATTCCCGAAACGATATTTTGTTTTAGATATTTTGTGCCTTGGGCCTTGCAAGGTCTCAAGGATAGTAGTGACATTTTTTATTAGCCAATGGGCTTCTAGAGACTCTTTTAGGTTTTATCCTCCTTGCGTTTTAAATAGAGCATTGAGGATTCATTTGTGATGGTTATCGTTATGACTCTTGTGAGTAATACATAGTCTTTGGAGCTTGAAGAGAAATTGGTGTTGTGGAGCTTGTGAATGGCTTGTTTTGCTTATTGACGGAGAAGGCTTGCTTGTAGGATCCCTAAGCTTGGTTAATGGTGATGTGATTTTATTCAGTTATTGTTTTATTGTGTATAATTTTTTTTCATCCTTCTTTATTGCAGCATGATAAATGATTTAGAATAAGAAATGTTGTTTAGAGACACCTTAGCTCTATTTATCCTTCACTGCTTCTATGTTTTCCTCTGCCAGGTTAGTTTAGAGAATTCTTAGTTGCTCTCTAGACCCACCTAAGCTTTCTTATTTTATGAATGGTTTATTACATCAGATATCATAGATTTTTTATGGTAAGCCCTGCTTGTTTGATATCACTAAAACATTGTTTTGAGGTCTCTCTTTGAAGTACCATTGTTTAGGTTTGCCAAAGAGGCTATGTTTCGATCATACCCTTTTTCCATGCTTGAAAATTTGTTTCAAAGACATTTATAGCTCTAATCAATGATGTCTAGGAGTTTCCTATTCCTTGATTAAAGTTATGTGTTAATCTTAAATGTTTTCTAACCTTGAATGTGAAATCACTAGAAGTTAAATGAGTTTCTTCCCTTCTATATTTCATTGGATTGTTTATCTGAAATTATTACTGGATTGAGTTCAATCAAAGAGTTATTGGTATGCCCTGTCTATTTATTACTTATTTATGCTAAATAGTGTTGAAGTCCCTTCTTGTTTTAAGCATTTAACAAAGGATTATTGATTTCCCTTTGCCCTACTTTGTTCACAAACTTGATGTTCATTTCAATTCACCAAACCTTGAGAATCCATATAACCATGCTAGATTTTCCCTGTGATGCTCCTCGATCCATTGTTGAACCTTCCATGACTTTTTGTAGACTCCATAGCCCAATGACTTGAAAATATCTCATTTTGTCTATTCTGCTCGATCATTTACCCAACCCAAAAAAACAAACCCTAAACTTAACAACTAGCCTAAAATCAAACCCTAAAAGAAAACAAGTTCACATCCTTTGCACAAAATAGAGAGAGACCTCTCTGAGTCCAGGAAGGCTAGGTCCTAAGAATCCAAATATTGGTCTGATGTTACCGTGTGCATTTGGTCTGCCAATCGGCTAAATTACGGGACTCTGACATAATGGTGATCACGGTGGGATGTTTGAGTCAGTGACATCCTAAGTATACCTTAGGAACTCTTAAATCCTTGTCAAACTTAGAAAACTTAAGTGTTAGCCAAAAGTAGAATCTAATTGTTTCACCATCCTAGAAAAATTATGACTCAACTAGAGGACACTCATATAAATCTTAGGGCTGCATAAAGGAACTCACAAAACCCAAAAACATTCCTATATTGGTTTTTGTAAATTTTTGGTGGTAGACCACAAATAGTTATCTTCAAAATAGTAAGAAAACATCCACCTGACGACTCCATTAGCCTCCATTAGGCCTACTAACCACCTAGTTCTCATAGAATCCCCTGGGAATGCATTAAGCAATCCCAATCATGTTGATGGTGGACAAAAAAGTTTAAATATTCCACATGGCGACTCCACAACCCCAAATAAGACCTGAAGACTCCACTGGTAGAAGACTCCAGACTAGTTGTAAAGTGGCAGTGACCCTTTTCTCGGGAGGTTTGAACAAAATGACAAGGTTCGTGGCAGACCTTATATATAATGAAATTTCAAGTTAGTTATCAGAACTTCAGCTTGATCATGATGTCCTAAAGGTTTTCTTTCTCATTTTTAGGTCAAGCAAAGTTGACCCTGAAATTAAGAAAATTTTTCTAGAGATAGTGTTGAAAAATATGAAACTAACATTAAAATTTTAAATTCTCAAATTCAGTCATACAATTTCCAAGATCCTAAAGATTTTTTGGAAAACCTCCCTTCCCCTAAGCAAGAGGAAATTGTATTACCGTTTGACTTGTAGGCTGAAGATGATTGTGCTTCCAACAACTAGACTAAATATGAGGTTTTCAAAGCTAATGTTTGGGATATAAGTGACCAACCAATCATGAAAGGCCTAAAAGAAAAAAGTATACATCATGATTTTGATGATCCTATGGCAGATTGCATGAATGTCTTGATTAGCTCAAATTTCAAGATATGGATTCTTTACAAGGATCAAATACATCAGAACTTGCCACTACACATGATAATCTTGGTTATGAATACACATAATCCAAGTATATTTTTGTTTCCTCTGAAAAGCAGTCAGGTTGTCTACCTATTTTTGTTACTACTTAACTGGCTGCACTGACACTATTGTCTCATTTAGAACAACATAATTCTCCAAGTTAGATTAGGATAGATAGGAGAAATAAGCTCAGCAGTATGAGCATCCTTCTACTTTTAGTTTTAGGTTGTTTTGTCAAAAAATGAAAAACAAAAAAACAAAGAAAGGAAGAAAAAGAGGGCATGAAAAGAATAGGTACAGCCCCATATCCAAAAAAAAAAGAGTACAGTTGAAAGTGTGCAAGCCTAATTGCAACTACTGGTTAAGACAAAGAGTCTTTTTCAGTCATCTAGCCTAATCATGGCTGAACATGTTTTTAATTTTTTCTGATAGGTTATCAAAATAAGACTCGTCAAACCATTTAATCTTGACTTGTCAATAGGATAGATTAGGAAGAAAAGATGTTGGTTCTAAATGCTCAAATCTGAACCAAAGAGAAAGACAGGGATTCCTAACAATTTCTAGATAATAGCCCTCATGCTTTCTAGTCTTTTATTATGAAAAATAATATCTGTGTGCAGCTTGTTCAAATGCCACAACCCATGGAAAATCAGATTGTTCAATACTGGTTTAACCATAGTTTCAATTTCATGTCAATAGATTAGAGAATAGAGTCTGTCAAATAGCTTAATCTTGACATATGATTAGACTAGGTAGAGAATAAAAGAGTTCATTAGCCTAATATAAAATCTTGGAAGTGATAAGGGTACAAGTAGGTAGTTTTTCATGCTTTCAAGAGAAAATAATGTCAAGGGTTTTCCAGTTCAACTACACCCAAGGAGGAAACAATGTTAGGAAAAGTAGGATGGGTAGGTAGAAATGAGTTTGAAGTAGTCACGCCCTTCAGATTCTTAAGATCACAGCTTCAAGAGAAACATCAGCAAATGAAAAAATAAAAATATGCCCAATGGATGAGGGACTAGTGTTCATAAACTCAGAGATTTGATATCTGAGGTTCTGGAGACCTCCTGAAAAGGAGTTTCCCTCCCCAAGTGGAGCCATTGTTAGTCATGAGTAATTTTTGCTATTTGTAGATGACTAAATGTTGATCCTATATTTTTAAAAATAAGATTCATGAATATTGTGAGTTTTAGAAATCTCACTACCTTCATTATTCTTAAACCAAAATTTTCACCATTCCACCAGCTTGCCATTCCATGGTCACCCCGCTGCTCCTAAAAGACTTCTTATGTGCTTTTACATACCCTTGTTCTTGTAGATGACTATGGTTTTTTAGGGCATTTTTATTGGTTTCATGACTTCCATGGTTAAGTCATCAAGAAGGCTTGTATCCTGATATTATTACACCTTTCCCTATCCTTAATATACCTTCATAAGTACTTCCCATCACTTCTATCCCTCAAACTCATCATTTTTCTATAAAACCTAGCCTATTGCTACAATTTGACACTTTTCGAGACTAGGCCTGTGTTTTTCCCTTTTGGATCCCTTCCCCTCACTCAATCCTTGAAATTCCAATTTCCCCTACTCTCTAACATCTATCCCTATCCACCAAAATTTCCCCATGGATTTAGATAACCCATAACCCCTTCATTCCCTTCCCTCTACAAGTTAGTCCTAAATCCCTTGTTTTGCCTACACCAAACCCTAATTTCCCCTTCCAACTAAGTTAGGGTTTCCTATGGAAAAGAGGCATAGGAGAAAATGATCCATATGATAGGTCATATCAGCAAGCATAAATCCATACCAACTCATAAGAATTATGCCTCCATCATTTTCCAAGAATTCATTCCAAAGGAAAAATCATTTTCCACACCTAGGGCCAGTTTTGCTACAAAATATGTTTCTGACCAAAAAAAAATGAATTTGACAAAAGTGAGAGAGGTTTTTTTCCATCACAGGTAAAAGAATAACAACATCCTTCATTTTTTACATAGGTATCATGGTTTGGGAGAAATGTCAAAACTACAGGTGTCATGGAAGAATTGTTGCACTTATAGAGTGACCTTGGGAAAATTAGGTTTTCTCATAGCTGGAGTGTCCAAATGACTTTTTTGATGGGTCAAACGGCAACCAGACTGGAAGATATTTATAATGAGCTATGATGAGCTCAATTTGGGGTTGAGGAAGGCATCCAAAATTTTTCTACACCAGCACTGCGCATTTTTGCACCATCATTCAACACTTTTTGACTAGTCTTGCGAGAATTAAATTTTGACAAGTAAGCTCAACTCCAATCAGTAAAAAAAAGGTTTATGTGAAACATAGATAGGATAATATTTCCATCAAGATATTATAGGCCCAATTTTGACACCGGGAAGGCCTCCAAATTCCCTCTGACAAAAGCCACTACGGCTTTAGAAACTAGCACTGCGCCTTTGGACAGGAAAAGCTTCTAAGCCCTTTAACAACTAAAATCACCTCAAAATCTTCCAAAATCCTGCTGAGGGTCCTCCAAAAATATTTGAAAATTGATGAGGTAAGTGGTTTTTCCCTAATTAAGAACATCTTGTAGCAAAGAATACAGG
Organism: Pinus albicaulis; assembly: GCA_034641835.2. Taxonomy (NCBI): domain Eukaryota; kingdom Viridiplantae; phylum Streptophyta; class Pinopsida; order Pinales; family Pinaceae; genus Pinus; species Pinus albicaulis. The sequence continues at coordinate 318,410,456 of CM076569.1, forward strand.
AAGCACTTGGCTCTATGAGGAACTTGGGTTTTTGAGATGATAGATCAACAGTGTGACAAACAGAAGCCCAATGCAAAAAGACTCATAAAGGAGGGTAAAAATCTCATCTCATCCATTTACATTAAATGGTTAAAGGATAGAATAGCATGGTATAAGCTCCAAGGTAAATATAGAAATATTTCAGGATGCCACCACTGTGTAAGTATCTAAGGTTATCAAAGAGAAGATCAACATTTTCAAGGATTAGAGGGGAAAGTCACTTCAGGGTTTCATAATACCTGTTGAAGTAAAATTGTTCAAGGACATAGACCACTCAAAGGTAATAAGCTTTGTCACTCAAACAACGTCTACAAAAGAAGAAATTAAGGATTATCATTAAGATGTGGGTCAAGTTCTCTTTTCAAGCCACTTACTTTTAGTGATCATCAAAGGAATAAAAACATAGGGTTAAGCTCCAAGACGGAAAACCAAAATGATTATAAGGTTGCTACTCGGTGACTAAATATGTCAAAAAACCAAGAACATCAGAAAAGGCTAACTTCAACACCTATTCACCTGTAGCAATAGGGCTAAATAAAATATGAGTAAAGGGTCAAAGGCTTGAAAAGAAAACATTAGGAAAGTTGTAATATCCCAAAATGGGAATAGCTACACTATTGGGTATAATTTGAGTTATTACCAATGTGAAGCTTCAACAAATCATGAGCTTGGAAATGTAGAGCAGCTCAATATATGTAAAGTAACATCAACCCAATAGATTAAAGAACCTCAGCAAGAGATAGGCCTATATTCTCCTTCCCATGAGGGGAAATGAAGCAATACAGGGCATAAAACAGTTGTCTTTAGAAAAAAATGCTATACAAGTGAGGAATGAGACTTATATCCATTAGAAGACATGATATAAAACTTGCATGTAGAATTTTAGGTGAAAGAAATAACTCTAGCTCATATAAACAGGTCTCCCAAGTCTATGCAACTAAAATAAGCCCAATCCCCATAGCCTATCTTATACAGAGGAATTGAAGCAAGGACTACGTTATTCCAGTGAGGGTTTATGCAGAAAATGATGTAATAAATATAATATTGAACTAATATTAATCAAATAACAGAGAAATGGAGGTTTAACCTGTTTTACACAAGGAGAAAGACACCCGGCAAAGGTTCTTGAAAAAATTCATGAATAACAAACAGTACAGCAAAAAATAACGCAGTTACTACATATATATTAAAAATGGCTAAATATGGCATGGAATATCATAATAATACAAATAAATGGCCCTAGGCCTCTTATTAGAACTCCCGGAGGGAAATGAGCACCTCCTCCTCAAAGATTTGCATCAAATCAAAGGGTGTAGCTATGCTGCTATTGCTGCTACATAAAGGATGTAGTTATTTGAAAGAGACTGCGTTGTGGCTGAGTATGGTTGAATGGCCTGAAGCCAAATACTAAAATGAAGCTCCAATCACTCCCTTGGATCCCTTAAGAAATCTGATCTAGAGAAAGGATGGAATTCACGCACAGGAATTCCTTGCACTAAGCAGCGCAACAACTCCAGCTAAACCATTGGAGTATGAAATTGGTCTCAAGACCAAGATAGATGAGTACATGAATGAATTTTCTTTGATTCTATGCCTCCCTTTTATCTTTGGTGAGTCGCCTCACCCCGGACCACACACAATGTTGAGGTGACTTCTCCATGAAACTTTCTCTTTCAAAACTACACTGCCCTAGCTTGCTTCTCTCCTCTTGTGGCTGCGTTGTTGACTTGGTCAACTATTCCACCTCAAATGCCTCTTGCACACTAGGTATCTTCAATCTAGTTTACATATGTGTGTCTTAGGCTGATCCTTGTTCGCATTGAACTGGTTTACTTATGTGATCTCTTCCTCCTCAAGAATGCATGTTTACTTAGTCAAACTTGACTATGTCCTCATCTATTTTGTCCCTGTTCACACTTTCAAGTGTAAATTTAATCTCCTGAAGTGATCCCCTTCCTTATTAAGGTGGAAATTATTCATATTCTATTGTTCATGGGATCCCTTACCCATTTATTCCTCTCCTAGGTGAAAGTAGCGAAATCTAATGTTCCAATTTTCTTGTTGCAAAATTGGGAACATTACAGTCCTCCCCTCCCTAATGTTGCTTGTCCTCAACCAAATGCAAGGATAGGACTGAAGAGAATCCTCTCCTCCCCTGTATCACCCTAATAAGATGGAGTCTCCCAAGGATCAAGGTGTTGCATCATCAATATATCTCCAAGTTTCTCCTCCCAAGTGTGTAAGCTGTTTAAATAGCTGACATTTGTGATAGTGAAACATCTATGTATCTTTAATCTAGTTTACATATGTGTGTCTTAGGCTGATCCTTGTTCACAATGAACTGGTTTACTTAGGTGATCTCTTCCTCCTCAAGAATGCATGTTGAATTAGTCAAACTTGACTATGTCCTCATCTATTTTGTCCCTGTTCACACTTGTAAGTGTAAATTTCATCTCATGAAGTGATCCCCTTCCTTATTAAGGTGGAAATTATTCATATTATATTATTTATGGGATCTCCTACCCATTTATTCCTCTCCTAGGTGAAAGTAGCAAAATCTAATGTTCCAATTTGCTTGTTGCAAAATTGGGAACATTATAGTCCTCCCCTCCCTAATGTTGCTTGTCCTCAAGAAACTGCAAGGATAGGACTAAAGAGAATACTCTCCTCCCCTGTATCACCCTCATAAGATGGAGTATCCCAAGGATCAAGGTGTTGCATCATCAATATATCTCCAAGTTTCTCCTCCCAAGTGTGTAAGCTATTTAAATAGTTGATATTTGTGATAGTGAAACATCTATGGAAGCAACAATGGGCTATTTGAAGGTCCTCTTGAGGCATGTGGGCTGATATAAATTGGGATTTATCATCCCCCTTTGAGTTTCTCCCTCCCTAAGCTATCAATTGAACACAATGAGTCACCCTCTAGTATGGCAACTCATGAAAGGATCTCTTCCACCTTGAGCTCCTACAAAGAAGGTTGGATGCATAGCTGATTGTGTGGAGTTAAAATGTGCATCTCTTGTTGCTTTTCTCTCCATTTCTGATATATATGGGGCTGCTGCTGATATATGGATGAGATATAATGGTCTTCTAGAAATACCCAAGCCACCCCAACAAATTCAACACCCAGGAGGTGTCTCCTCAAAGAACTCAAACCTCCCAAATGAGTCCTCTCACTTGAAGGCAAGATGTAAAGCATGGAAATCAAGGTCTACCCCTTTTTATTTCTGAAATATGCAGCTTGTATAATTTGAAGAATCATAATTTGATTGGGCCTCTTCACCTCTTTTGCCACTCCTCCAATGGTGCTTCCTACAATCAATGTTTTACCAGCATAATATGGAAGCATAAACATATGAAAACAAGGAGGTAGAACATAGTCCCAACCATGGAACCAATGCTGGGCATTCTTTCCCTACCTCAATACATAGTGCAGCAAGTGTTTTTTCAGACACTTGTTAGCTTCCACATTCATTTTACAAAAGGGAATCATGAAAGCATAATTTGGTGCGAATGATGCACACCGAAAACCATGTGGCATTCCGGCACAATCCACAAATAGAATGGCCATCATAAACGTTAAAAATGGCCTCAAGTACATAAAAATATAATATGCAATAAGGAAGGACTCTTCTTGGTATGATATGCTGCTCATATAGATAAGGAAGTGTAAAATACAAAACAAAATTTTACCTCCTCCATCATGTACTTCGGTCATTGAGCTTAAATTGCTCAAGTGTAAATTCTCCCTTGCTGCAGGTGAGTAGGGAAGTGGTTGTGCCAAAATTTTCTTAATCTTCTAGGCTATGCATCTCTCCATATGATGATATAAATTCAATTTAATGCCCTCCCAAGTGAACTCCTCCATTGAATAATGGTATGCATAAAAATGCATGGAAGGAATGTCCACGAATGTTGCATGTAGATCTTTCTCCTTGTGCTTGTGAATCCAAGCGAAGAAGGTCAAAACATAGTAAGGGATACTCTCATCCATTACTTCCTCATGCCCATATTCTAAATGATTCCATGGTGCATTACTTGTGAAGTGATCTTGGGCACACTTCAGCAAGAAATCCAAGCTCCTAAGTGACAATGCTGCTAGCCTTTGGAGTAGGGCTACTGTCATCTCAAAGCTCAATTCTTTGACATAGATTGTGTCAAATACTCTTCCCAAAATGCTACTGTATATGTAGAGATCCTCGCAAGATGGAGGTGATGCTCTTTGCACTATTCTAGTGCCATCCCTTACTCTTACAACATCATGCCAAGTGTGAGAGAAAATCTGACCTTGCTCTCTCCCAATCCTTCAAAGAAACAAATGACTTTGATGCCTCACCATACCTCCATCATACAACCTATGCAGTGAAAAAATAATGATCACATCACCATAATTCTTCCACACTCCTTGCTACCCCATGATGAAAGTGTCATACCAATCTTTCTTCCTCTTCTCACCCCATGGAAAAAGACATGTCATAGGTTGACCAAACTCTCTTAAGAGTAGCCAACGCAGTCTTGCCTCTTGGTGCCCAGTATCATAGATTTCCAAGTAGCTCTCCAGCTTATTTTTCTCTATCCACTTCCACTTATGCATTGATGTATGCCTCCTACCATTCTCAATCTTGGTACCCATCCAAAGAAGATCACCATCCCCCCATATCAATCTCTTCTCCTTGCATTTCATGGAATGCTAAAATGAAACTCCTTGGAGACCTCCTAGAGAAGATATCTCACCAATGATCATATTGAATCCATAGGGACCCAAAGGAGCTAAAGGAAAAGCCTCCTCATTTTTACCTCTTAACAACATTGTAACCCTCCTCCAGGGTGCTTTGGCTATCTCATGTGTCAACTCTCAGATGAACATGTGGTTCTGCATGAATTTTCTTGGAGCAAAGTTCACTCCATCCTCCAATAATTCACACTCCAACCTCAAGGGTTGTGTGTAACTTATCAGTGATACATGAGGTTGAGGGTTCAAATCTCCCTTGAACCCTTCAAGCTTGCACAGCGCATTGCAATCCTGTTGTTCTATCTCAGCAATACCATTTGATCCTAGGCCATATGCAAACAAATCTCCAGCCCTTTCCATAAAATTTTCTGAAATGTTAAGACATGGAAACTTATGCATACCTTTGTGAGCCTTTGGAACATCTTCTATGGCTGCAAGAGGTCCTCTCTTCAGTGTTTTGGCTGATCCAAATGCTGGTGTAGAAATTTTCTCTCTCAAGGCCATGGCAGCGCTAGTACTTGCCTTCTCCCATGGTCGTGTGGGCCTATTCTTCTCTGAAATTCCTTCTTCAAAGGTTCTGATCAGCTTTTGAGTGAACTCGGAAATCGAAGTAACTCTTGTGTGGCTCAAGTGACTGCACCACCAAGCATTGGCTTCACCCTCCAGGTGCAACGCTGCAACTTCTGATGCCTCCTCCTCTACCACTGGATGAACTAGGAAGAATTCCTCAAGCTTCCTTGTCCAAGCTCTTGTTGTATTTGACCCATAAAATTTAGAAAATAGGAACGTATTGCCTTTGATCTCTCCTTTGTTGCAGGGTCTTCTCTCCTCTCTCAGTTGAATAAACTTTGGAAAATCTAGGGTTTCTTTGATATCCCTAGGTTGGCACTTGTATTCTGCCAAATATCCACTTAGGATTTCATGCTCTAAGTATTCTCCTTTCTCTTCACTTCCTCTATGAGAACAGGAAGTGCATGCATATTTTTTTCCTCTTGAAATGTAGAGGTTTCACTGCAGCTCTTTCCTCCTTGAAACCCTCTTAGAGTTTCAATGCATTTCTCTTCTTCTTTCTTCTTAGATCTGAAAATGGATGAGAGTAAGCTCATCCTCTCCATAATGTTGTTCTCATATTATTATTATCTTCTAAGTGGATTTTAAATCCACAGGCTGAGCCAAGATGGCAACTCTGATACCACTGTAATATCCCAAAATGGGAACAGCTACACTATTGGGAATAATTTGAGTTATTACCAATGTGTAGCTTCAGAAAATCATGAGATTGGAAATGTAGAGCAACTCAATAGATGTAAATTAACATCAACCTAGCAGATGAAAGGACCTCCGCAAGAGATAGGCATATATTCTCCTTCCCAGTAGGGGAAATGCAGCAATACAGGGCATAAAACAATTATCTTCAGAAAATAATGCTATACAAGTGAGGAATGGCACTTATATCCCTTAGAATACATTATATACAACTTTCATGCAGAATTTGAGGTGAAATAAATAACTATAGCTCATATAAATAGATCTCCCAAGTCTATGCAGCTAAAATAAGCCCAATCCCCATAGCCTAGCTTATAAAAAAACACTAAAGAAAGGAATGCATTATTCCAGTGAGGGTTTATGCAGAAAAATATGTAAGAAATCTTATATTGAACTAATATTAATCAAATAACAGAGAATGGAGGTTTAACCTCTTTTACACAAGGAGAAAGATACCCGACAAAGGTTCCCGGAAAAATGCATGAATAACAAACAATACTGCAGAAAATAACGCAGTTACTGCATCTCTATATTATACATGGTTGAATATGACATGGAATATCAGAATAATAAAAATAAATGGCCCTAGGCCTCTTATTAGAACTCTCGGAGGGAAATGAGCACCTCCTCCTCAAAGATTTGCATCAAATCAAAGGGTGCAGCTATGCTGCTACTGCTGCTGCATAAAGGACACGGTTCTCTAAAGGAGACTGAATTGTGGCTAAGTATGGTTGAATGGCCTCACACCAAATACTGAAATGAAGCTCCAATCACTCCCATGGATCCCTTAAGCAAGCTAATCTAAGGAGAGGATGGAATTCCTGCACAAGAATTCCTTGCACTAAGCAGCACAGCAACTCCGGCTAAACAGTTGAAGTATGAAATTGGTCTCAAGACCAAGATAGCTGAATACATGAATGGATTTCCTTCGATTTAATGCCTCCCTTTTATCTTTGGTGAGTCTCCTCACCCCGGACCCCACACAGTGTTGAGATGACTTCTCCATGAAACTTCCTCTTTCAAAACTGCACTGCCCTAGCTTGCTTCCCTCCTCTTGTGGCTACGTTGTTGACTTGGTAAACTAATCCACCTCCAATGCCTCTTGCACACTAGGGATCTTCAATATAGTTTACATATGTGTGTCTTAGGCTGATCCTTTTTCACATTGAACTGGTTTATTTAGGTCATCTCTTCCTCCTAAAGAATGCATGTTGACTTAGTCAAACTTGACTATGTCCTAATCTATTTTGTCCCTGTTCACACTTGTAAGTGTAAATTTCATCTCCTGAAGTGATCCCCTTCCTTATTAAGGTGGAAATTATTCATATTCTATTTTTTATGGGCTCTCTTACCCATTTATTCCTCTCCTAGGTGAAAGTAGAAAAATCTGTTCTTCCAATTTGCTTGTTGCGAAATTGGGAACATTACAAAAGTGGATTTCACATTAAAATAAATTTTTTTGAACATATAAAGGCCCTCTCCACTGTTCAACAACTCATTTTTTGTTACAAATATCATCGAATAAAAACTCGGAGCGAAATTTGTGAAATTTCGGCAAGTTTGGGAAAATATGCCCTGTGTTACGCGCTTGGAAGCCCCTGCTATGCTCCTGGAGATTATCTGCCATGTGAAATGCACTGAGCATTATGTTCCTGTGACCCAATGCTACGCGTTTACTAGCATGCAGACCTGGAAGAAGACCTGTGCACCAGAACTTGTTCAGTGTGCCTGACGCTACACGTTTGACCTCGCTCGACAGACCCGAAAGCCTTTGCTCATGCACCAGAACACATTCAGCAGCGGCCTAACAGCCCATGAAGCCTCTGCTTGGTGCTATGTGCCTGAAGATATGCGTTCATCCTCGCCTGACAGGGCTGGAAGCCTTTGCCCATGCACTAGAACATGTTCAGCAGCAGCCCGATAGGCCTGACAGGCCCGATAGCCTGTCCAGCATCTGCTCAGTGCTACGCGGCTGCACTGCATGTTCAGTAGCAACCTGACTAGCTAGTGCAGCCACCCAACTAGCCCGGTGCTACGCACTTGTGTTGCGCGTTTGACTAGGAGGGTTTATACAGCAGCTCAAGCTCAAATTTGCTCAAAAAACTCCTCAAAAGTTACTTCTAAGGGTCTCCTAGAACCTTTCAGGGGTAAGTACAAACAACACCATTTCATTTCCTAACTTATTTTCAATTAATTAGAGGAAAAAAACACTATATTTTGTCCATCGGTTTCACAAAGAAAACTTAGGGTTTTTGGCCTTCAAGGCAAGAGTAAAAAATCAAAATGTTAAGGGAAACTAACAGTGACAATGGTGAGGGAGGCCAAGGGCCTAGAATACAACAGAAAATGAGTTGAAGGGTAAACATATTTGAGCCACTAAATATGAAGGAATTGATGGCCTCTCCTATGACAGTTGTATATTTCTAAGAGGTGGGTTTTTTTTACTTCTATCAAAGAGTACAACAGGTCCAAAGTCATCCTGAGTTGGCCAGGCATTTCATCCTTAACCTCCATGACCATCAACTAAACTTAGCAGGAGTGAACTTTGAGGTATCCATCAATACCATTTCTATGGCCACCGTGATACCTAGTATAGGAAAAAAGTGGTTCAAATAGGAAAATTTGGACTTGAGCCATTATCAACCCTTCTTGAAACCTAGATACCAAGCTGACTGCAAATCCATTTTTATTTTTTCACGTCTACTAGAGAGATATGAACCCTTGATGAAAGTCGTCATGAAATATTTCAGCTGTGACAGTAGGTTTTCTAGGCTTTATTCCTACCACATAAGACTGCTCATGCACTTCACTAGGCCCAAGCTGTTACATTTTCCTTATTATCTTTATAGAAGTATTGATAATATGTCTTGCATTGTGCAAAAGAGACCTCCTTCACAATAGATTCAAAGTCTTTTTCACCATTCTCTTATCAAGATGATTATGTTCCATCAATTAAAGCAACAAGGTATTCCATGGGAAGTGTTCATCGCCCATGAATTTTTCACAAGCCCACAGCCTCATCATCAGCCAAATTTACCCTCATAATATCATCCACCTACCTCCACTCCTCCATCACCCCCCACTGACCATGACTCCTCATCTACACATGAATCCTCTCCTCAAGAAAACCTCCCTCCCTCACCTTTTCCTAAAGCATAAGATCAAGAAGAGAAAGATGAAGAAGAGGCAGACATCGAAGAGGAGGAAGAGGACAGTGATGAAGAGAATAGCGACAAAGAGGAAGATGATAATGATGAAGAGGCAAAAGATGATGAGGAAGAATCAAATGATGAGGAAGAAGAAAATGACAATGATGAAGAGGCAGAGGATGTTGAAGAAGAGGAAAATGAAAATGATGAAAAGGCAGAGGATGATGAAGAAGAGGTAATTGATGATGATGAAGAAGAGACAGAGACAGAAAATGATCAAGAAGAAGGTAGTGAACAATCCAGTGATAATGAGGATGGTGATAGTGCAGAAGATAAAGAGGAAATCGGTCTTAAAGATGAAAACAATGAGGAAAGTGTTGAAGCTGAAGGAAGCATAGATAAAGATGATGACAATGAAGACAATGTAGAAACTAAAGGCAGTAGTGACACCTATGGAGAAAGCCTCAGTGATAGACAAAAAAAAAATATGCACAAAATGAAGATGATGATTGTGAAGAAATTCAAGGAGAGGCTAATGAAAGTCATGAAAATAATGAAGGAAATGAAGGGGTTGATAGTCAAATTTAAGATCATAGCAATGAATAAGTAAGAAAAATTGATGAAGAACAAAATGACAATGTGGAAATCAGTGAAGAGGTTCAAATTGGTGATGATGTTGAGAGCAAAGACTACAATGATGAGGCAGAAACATAATCACTCATGATACTAATGAAGAAAATGAAGAGGGTAATGACAGCATCCAGGATCACAGCTATGATCAAGACACCAATAAGACCACAATCACACCTCTTTCATTGACCTATCGAAGGGGGCCATGCTTTTGTTTTACACCTCTAAAAGGAGAGGGACCATGCCATCCACCTCAGCTCAGCCACTAGACAAAGGTAAAAAAAGGTAAAAGAAGAAGAAGAAGATCATGAGGTGGAAAGGGAGTTTGAAATCATTTAGGTAGACAGTGATGAGGAGAATGAAGAAAGAATCTCAAACTTGCTCATCCAAAACAAAAATGCACTTATTTAAGACCTCCAAGCCAATATGAATAGGGTTGAAAGTGTAAATGATGCCCTTGAATTGGAGAACAGACAGCGAGGAGAACAAGTTGCAATCTATGAAGCTAGAGACATCAAGGCCCGAAAAAAATCCCAAAGGGCATAGCTAGAGACATTGCCTCTTTAAGATGTCTAAAGGCCTTAGTTGCTTCAGGAGTCCATGAAAATGCATATTTCTTCAATAATGTTGTTAGAGGTGCTGCGATTCTCCCATAATTTTTAACAAACTTGCAATAATACCCTATTAACTTGAGAAATCTGTGCAACTGCTTTATGGTTGTGGGGACTTTCCATTCCTTAATGGCTTTAATTTTTTTAGGGTCTACCTTAACACCCTCGTGAGATACAATATGACCCATATATTCCACCTCTTGTACTCCAAAGAAACATTTCGATGTTTTTGCATATAATTTTTTCTCCTCCAATAGTTTGAGCACACTGTCAACATGTCGAAAATGATCCTTCCAAGACCTGTTGTAGATTAGTATATCATCAAAAAATACTAGCACAAATTTTCTAAGGAATGGTTTAAAAATAGAATTCATCAACCCTTGAAATGTAGAAGGTGCATTGGTAAGGCCAAAAGGCATGACCAAAAATTCATAATGACCCTCATGAGTTCAAAATGTTGTTTTCGGAATATATTCAATCTTCATTCTAATTTGATGATTGTAGGTTTTAACCCTGAACATAAATTATCTACACGAATCTTATAATAGAAAATAAACAATAGCGAGAGCATAAAACATAAAACAGATAAACACAAAGATTTTCCCCTGGATCCCAAATCGGGACGACCAACTTGATTTTTCATTATATTCCTTTTAGTGTTACAACACATATATATACATGCCGAAGCATACATAAACCCAAATCCATTAACCCTGGATTAAAACATAACCGTAGTTCCCTTGACCGGATCTACAAAAATAACAGGGGCCAAAAACCATCATGGTTTTTGGCCCCTGTTATTTTTGTAGATCCAATCAAGGGAACTACAGTTATGTTCTAATCCAGGGTTAATGGATTGGGGTTTATGTATGATTCGGCATGTATATATATGTGTTGTAACACTAAAAGGAATATATGAAAAATCAAGCTGGTCATCCCGATTCGGGATCCAGGGGAAAATCTTTATGTTTATCTGTTTTATGTTTTATGCTCTCGCTATTGTTTATTTTATATTATAAGATTCATGTGTAGATAATTTTTATTCAGGGTTAAAACCTAAATTTGGTATCAGAGATGTTTCAGCTTCAAGAGGACGCCTTTGTTGCTGAGGTTTTTTTTCTCAGGCTTGACGTAGACCCTGTTCAGTGGGAGATCTGCAAGATTGATTCTTGCAGTGAAAGAAGATGGCGAGCGGTGGAAAGATAGAGAATGAGAAATTTAATGGTCATAGTTTTGAGTTGTGGAAGCTCAATATGGAGGATCTATTGGTGGATAAATATCAGTGGATTACGGTAGATACAAGTACTAAACCAATGGCAATGTCAGATGAAGACTGGAAGAAACTGGATCGGAAGGCTAAGAGCACAATGCGGTTGTGTGTCTAAGATTCAATATTGTTGAATGTATTTGGGGAAGCTACGGAGAAGAATTTGTGGGAAAATATTGGGACTTTGTACCAATCTAAGTCTCTGGTGAATAATCTGTTCCTGTGGAAAAAGCATTATAACCTGAGGATGAAGGATGGAGACTCAGTGACAGAGCATCTGAACGCCTTCAATATTGTGGTAAGCCAGCTGGAATCTATTAATATTAAAATCTCATATGAAGATAAGTGCATCATTTTTTTGTGTTCTATACCAAACTCGTGGGACATTCTAGTTATTGCAATAGGTAGAAATACAACTACCTTGAATCTTGATGACATTGTCTCAGCCTTGTTGTCGGAGGAAATGAGATGGAGAAATATGGAGGGCCAGAATGGAGATGCATTATATGTACGAGGAAAGTCCCAAAACAGAAACAAGAATAAGGTTTTGAGTGGGAGATCCAAATCTAGAGGGAGATCTAAATCTCCTGGAAAGTTTGTAAAGGTATCCTGGAAATGCGGAAAGGAAGGGCACTATGAAAGGGAGTGCAGATATAAAGCTCTTGAGAAAGGAAAGGGATATGATGATGCTCCTTCTGGAAAGGCAAAAACCACCTCAGATGAAGGTGGGGATGTGTATTTTGATTATTCTTCAAATACACATGTAGATCATGAGTCATGGTTGATTGAATCAGGTGCATCCTTTCACTTCACTCCCCATAGGGAGTGGTTCTGCGAGTATGAGAAATATGATGGTGGTGATGTCTTCCTAGGGGATGATAGGAAGGCTAGAATCGTCGGACGTGGAAAGTTCAAGCTGAAACTACAAGGTCAAAGGATTATAACACTTCCTCGTGTTCTGCATATTCCTTCATTGGCCAGAAATCTGATTTCTCTAAGCAATATGGATTATGCAGGTGTAAAAATAGTGTTCGAGAAAGATGCCTACAAGATGGTTCGGGTAGCACTGGCATTAATGCGGGGAGTTTGGATTGGAACTATATGCAAGCTACAAGGTAGCACTGTTATTGATGGGTGTAACAGTTCTATGGTTACTGAAAGTGGAGCGGAAAGCCTAGTTGTCTCTAGAGAAAAGACCATGCTATGGCATCGAAGGCTTGGACATATTGGAGAGAAGGGCCTTCAGATACTACATAGAAATGGTATGGTAGAAGGTATGTCTAATTTCTCTTTGGATTTCGATCTCTGTGAACATTGTGTATATGGGAAGTAGAATCGGGTGAGTTTTCCTTCTGGTGCTAAGAGGGCGAACAAGATATTAGAACTTGTGCACAGTTATGTGTTTGGACCTGTGTCAGTTCCATCATTGGGAAAGTCTATGTACTATGTTTCATTCATACATGAATTCTCAAGGAATGCATGGATATATTTCTTGAGGAAGGAATCTGAAGTCTTTGACATATTTAAAGAATTTAAGGCTCTGGTGGAAAACCAGACAGAGAAGAAGATAAAGGCGTTGAGGACAGATAATGGTGGAGAGTTTTGCAAGAAGGAATTTGAAGAGTTTTGTAAGAAGTGTGGTATAGCACGGCAGAAGACTACTCCATACACACCTCAACAAAATGGAGTTGTAGAAATAATGAACAGAACACTGATGGAAAAGGGAAGAAGCATGCTCAGTGGTACCGAGTTAGGACAAGAATTTTGGGCAGAGGCAGTGGAGACTGCATGCTATCTGGTTAACAGATCACCTTCATCAGTGTTGGAGGATAAGACTCCACATGAGGTATGAACTGGTAAGAAACCCTCTCTTTAACATCTAAGGGTATTTTGATGTGATGCACATGTACATGTTCCAAAGCAAAAAAGGACCAAGTTGGATAATAAATCTGAAAGGTGCATCTTTATTGGGTATAAGGATGGTTTAAAAGGTTACAAGCTTTGGAACCCGAAAACAAGGAAGGTTGTGTACAGCCGAGATGTGGTGTTTAGAGAGGTGAAAGATGTTGTTAAACATGAATTCATACCAAAGGAAACTAAGAAGATAGAGTTTGAGCTAAAGGAGTATGAATCAGACTCTACAACAGAAGAAAATTCAGAAGAGGAAGAGCCACAAACCCCAGCTTTGAGAAGATCAATTCAGGAAAGAAGGCAACCAAAAAGGTGTAGTCCATTTTCTTTCTGTTTAGGTTTTTCCTTAACTATAAATAATGATGATCCCAGAAATTTTAGGGAGGCAGTAGATTCAGAGGATGGAAAAATCTAGAAGGAGGCCATGGTTGATGAAATGGCATCCTTGCACAAAAAGGAGGCATGGGATCTGGTGGATTTTCTGGCTTGAAGAAAGCCCATCGGGAGCAAATGGGTGTTTAAGAAGAAGATGAATGTAGAAGGCAAGGTGGAGAAATACAAAGCTCAATTGGTAGCAAAAGGTTATTCCCAGGTGTCAAGAATTGATTTTGGCAATATTTTTTCTCCTGTTGCCAAAGTTACTTCTATTAGATTACTTTTATCTGTTGCTACTGCATTTGATTTTGATATAGAACAGATGGATGTGAAGACAACATTTCTTCATGAGGATCTAGAAGATGAGATCTACATGAAGCAACCTAAAGGCTTTATGGTGAAGGGTAAGAAAGAACTAGTATACAGGTTGAAGAAGTCTCTGTATGGGTTAAAACAGTCACCAAGGATGTGGTATCAGAAATTTGATACCTATATACGGGGACTTGGCTTCACCAGAAGCAAGGAGGATCACTGTGTTTATTTTAAATTAATTGGTGACCGTGTTATTTATTTGGTCTTGTATGTGGATTATATGTTGTTGATTGGAAATAAAGAAGAAATTATCCAATATTTGAAGACCCAACTATTCTCCAAATTCGACATGAAGGATCTTGGTGCTGCAAACTATATTTTAGGCATGGAAATTAAGAGAGATCGGGAAAAGAGGAAGATTTGGTTAAATTAGAGGAAGTATGTTGAGACTATATTGCAGAGGTTCAATATGCAGGATAGTAAACCTCTGAATGTTCCTATTCCTGTAGGTGTAAAGCTTTCTGTTGAACAGTGTCCCAAGACACAAGAAGAAGAGGAGGATATGTCCCTTGTTCCATATGGAAGTGCAGTGGGTAGCCTGATGTATGCAATGGTCTTTACTAGACAAAACATTGCACATGCAATGGGAGTATTGAGCAGGTTTATGTCAAACTCAGGGAAGGAGCATTGGATAGCAGTGAAGCGGGTTTTCAGATATTTACGTGGCACTAGTGATTATGGCTTGTGCTACTAGAGAAGACCAGGATTGGAAAGAATGTTGGACATTCATGTTTTTGTTGATGCATACTAGGCTGGAGATCTGTACCAAAGAAGATATAAAAGTGGGTATGTGTTTAGCCTATTTGGAGGCGTAGTCAGTTGGATGATTAAAATATAGTTTGTAGTAGCTCTTTCAACTACAGAGGCAGAATACATGGCAGCTACTCATGCAAGCAAGGAAGTAGTTTGGTTGCAGAGATTGTGTTCAAATATGGGGTTGGTACAACAAGCTATAATGATAGACTGTGATAGCCAAAGTGAAATTTTCTTGGCTAAGAACCCTGCTTATCATTCAAAGGCAAAGCACATTGATGTTCAATATCACTTTGTTAGAGATATGGTTGAGGCTAAAAGGGTTAAAACCTACAATGATATCCTAAAGGAAGATCCAACTTGGTAAAATAAATTGCTCCATGTAATTCATCTAATAATTCATCAATCACAGCAATAGGAAATGTATCTTTAATAGTGAGCTTATTGAGCTCCCTATAATCCGAACGCATGTGCCATGATCCATATTTCTTGTTCACTAATACTACTAGGGCAAAGAAAGAAATTTGACTAGGTTGAATTATACCAACCTCTAACATTTCTGCAATCATACGTTCAATTTGGACATAAGGATATATGTAAGGCCTGATGTTTGGAGGAACACTTCTTGGAATCAAATGAATAGCATGATCATGATCACGAATAGGTTGGAGTCCTTTGGGAGTATCAAACACCTTGGAATGATTGTCCAAGACTTTTGGGAGATCTGGAGAAATAGATGATTTTGATGTTGGAACTTCTAGTGAGCATAATTGTGCAATTACACCTCGTTGTTCTTTCTTTAGAAGCTTTGTCATCACATTAGAGCTTCTTATATTTCCTGTCTTCCCTGTGATACCCCATAATTCGATTTCCTTTCCTTCTGAAATTTTTTTCAAGAAAATTTCTTGAAAATTAAAAGCTACCGTCCCCAAATATTGTAACAATTGTACTCCTAGTACAACATCAACACCTCCCATTGGGATGGAAAGTGTTTGACTGTTTAATAAATATTTTGCAATGGCTAGCTTGATATTATGGAATTTTCCTGAGCAATTTATAGTTCCTCCATTTTCAACCATCACTTGACATTCTGGTGTTGCGTATAGGAAACAATTCAATTCCTTGGCTACCTTACAATGAATAAAATTATGGGTACTACCCGAATCAATCAACACTATGAACTTTTTATTCTTGATATATCCTTCTATCTTGAGATTTTGAGGAGTGGTAATTCCTGCGAATGAATTACATGATATGGTCGGACTCATTTCTTCTTCTTCTAGGGTTGCTTCCTGGTTTATATCCTCTCTTTTTTAAGTTTCTCATTCATTTTATTCCTCCTCTTCACAATCTATGTAAAATATTTTCTTCTCAGCACACTTATGACCTGTAGTGTATTTTCTATCACAACTGTAGCAAATCCCTTTTGCTCTTTTTTCTTCCAATTTTTGTGGTCTCAACCTTGTAGGTTGTGGAATTCTAGGAGTAGTAACACTTCCATCTTTATAGATGTGAGTGGTAGGCTTCCTTGTCGCCATAATTTTACATTCAATTTTTCTTGGCAACCTGAATGCCTTCTCCAATGAATCAGGTTCCCAAATGCGAACTTCATGTTAGATGTTATCCTTTAAAGTCCCTATGAAGACATCAATCATGTGTTCCTCTGGAATATCAGCTACCCTTATATTCAATTTTTGGAAGTCCTCAATGTGCTCCACCACTGAACCCTTTTGTATGAGATTCATCAATGGCTAAAGAAGGTGTTTCTCTTTGTATCCTCATATTATTCTATCATTTCCTTCGTAAAAATTGACCAAGAGACAATTTTTTTATGGGAGCAAAGCCATCGATACCATACAAATGTATTTTGTTTTAAATGTAAAGTTGCAATGGGAACCTTTTGTGTGTTTTGCAAATTATTGAGAGAAAAATATTGCTCCATCTGTAGTATCCATGTTATGGGATCCTTCCCATCAAACTTCCTCATATCCATCTTTGGAATATGGTGGTTATTCCATCCAACATTAGAGTTTATGAAATCATGATTAACATCTATTTTGTTCTCATCATGAGTTTCTTCTACTATCTTTTCACCATTTGGAATCATTTCTTGTATCAACTTTTTCAAACCTCCCATGTCTGCTTTTAGACCATTCTTCATGTTTTCCATGTGGTCTTTCATTTTTTCTTCCATGTCCTACATCTTAGCTTCCATGCCATCCATATTAGCTTCCATGACTTTCTTCAAACCATCCATATTATTCTTCAAACCAATCCATCTTCACCTCCATGGCTTTCTTCAAAACTTCCATTTCATTTTTTGCTGCTCTTTGCGAGACCAGAATTTGGTGCACTTGCTCTTGTAATTTTGATAGATCATGTTGCAATTATTCATCTTCATGAGTCATAGTAGAGTATTCTGAGGGCTTAATGGGTGTTGAATTATTTTTAGGAGGAATTTTTGAACCCAATACTGAAATGTATGCTCAATAGGCCCTTGGAATCACTTCAAATTGATTTTTTACACAAAACTTATGCAATTCGGAAAGAAAACAATACATACATTTTTCTTGCTTTTGAGAAGCTCGATATTGAAACTGAATTATATATGATATTTTGGATCTGCAATATATGAAATTTGGCCCTGCGGTAGCCCTCTAAATCCTCTTTCTAATGCCATAAGTCAGACCTGATTTGGATTGTTCAAGGCAAAGTTATGTCCAAACTCCCACAATGACCTAATTATGGACTAGTTCAGTAGAGAGAACTTGTACAACTTACCACGTGTCACTGTTTGATCCTTCCTCTCTGAAATTGGTAGACAGGAAACTAAAGTTAGTGTACTTATGGCCATACTTTATAGAATTCCAATCCGATGCTGAGAGAGAAAGAGTTATAAATATTTTCCGACGATCACCTCTTTGAGATGAAATTCGGGAGCCTGAACAAGCCCTAAATTCCATAGATCCTACCTCAAAAAATAATGTGAATCAATATCTAAAAATTTTCCAAGACATTCCTTGGGATTTTGGCTTCACTCTGTGAAAATTTCAACTTTTGAACCCTCATAGAAAAGTAGTTATAGTGAAACTACCCCAATGACCTGTTTAAGTTAAATTCAGGGACCTGAAAAACTTCCTAACTTCCACAAATTATATCTCCGAAAATTTTGCAAACCAAGCTCTGAAATGTTGCAACAATGTTCCTCAGGATTTTTATTCCTCACTCTGACAATTTCAGCTTCTAAAGCTTCATAGAAAAAATGTGATAGCGAAAATTCCACGATGACTTGTTTGGAGTAGTGAAACCATAGAATCCAAAGCTCTGATACCAAATGTTGTGAAACCAACTCCAAAAATATAATAAAATAGAGCTCAACACCTTAGAAATAAACCAATTCGAGGGGGAAAACTCCAATACATTACATAAATGAATAATTCTGAGATGATAATGTTAGGATCCCCATAGTTTGCAAGATTGGAAAGAACAAACGCTACAGGGCTTACATTAGAACCACTTTTGAATCCTGTGACCTAGCCTCCCTGGATTCAAAGATGGATCTCTTATATGTGTTTTAGAATGATATGCTTATAGGCTCATGATACGAATATTAGGCTAGTTATGAAGCTCAAGGGATTTGTTTGTTTTTGGTTGGGCAGGATTTCATCAAAATAAAGTGAGTATTTTGAAGGGTAAAGGTAGGATTAAGTTGAAAGAATGGTTCAGATGATAGGATAGGTAAGAGACAGTATCAATCCGTTGGGCTATGGAGTCACAAAAGGATTTAATTGCACAAAAATTTTCAAGAGTGGTCTATGGGGCAAGTTATCTATATCAAAGGATCTCTTTAGATTGATTTTGTGGTATGGGACATTAAGAAGTGTGGTGAAAGAAGAAAACATATAAGGAAACAAAGGGAAGCCTAAGATCAGGTAAGTACTTTGAACCTATCCTGATTTCGACATACTCTCAAGGGAGAAGATTTAAGATAAACATAAAAAGTAGCCTAAGATCAACTAAGGACGTTGAACCTATCCTGCTTTTGGCATACTCTTCAAGGGAAACTTTCAAAACAACTGTTGAAAACTAAGCAAGGGACAGGGCTAACCATAAACTTCCTTGATTAGGACTCTACTTAGCATGCAGTGAAAATATCATTCAAGAAAAACATCTTAGGTTTTACTCAGCAAGACATGGGCTCACCAACATTCCTTGATTGGTTATACGCTATTGAAATAATTCCTAAAGCAACAATTATAAGAAAACATAAAGATAAAGATTAACAGTGAGACTTAGGGTACCTTTTACAGTAAAACCTAATCTAAATTTTTTGTTCTTTATCAGAGAAAGTAGACATTATGAAAAAATAAGGAAAACAACAATTACAATAAGAAAAACATCACCATTGACATAGAGCAGGATCTCATAAATCAGCTTGTATATTTGATGTTCAAACCAGTTACAAAATTCAAGTCCAATAGGTCTTTACAACTTCAAAATTCTCTTCTTGGCATATCTTTCTTCAATCACTAACAGAGCTTCAGCAACTTCAACAACTATTTACATTCAACAAGTATCCAACCAACAACAATACTGGGCTCCTCATATGATATATATGGGTAAATTGAGGAGTTGGAGTGAAAGGAAGGTCTAACTATTCAATTAATACAGAGTAAATGCTTATCGACCTTTGGGAGGCTTAATGGAGAAGATATCTAATGTCTTAACTCTGTTAATTGATTTTTACATTAACTTTCGTCTACTTCAGTCACTTTTGTTGAATTTTAAGGCTTTTGGTGGCTGGAAATTACTTTATGAGATGTCTTTGTAAAATATCTCTGCCTGTGCATTAACTTTGTAGGATTTTGAGTAAATAGGCCTGTAGGTGGCATTTTCAGTCTTTGGGGGAGTAAATAGCCTTGATGATCTAGAAATTAAGGTTGTATTTTGCTGATTTGTCTCTATTTTAGTGCTTTAATCATGAATTAGGCCTTTGATATGCTTTAAGGCCTTATTTGTCAACTTTGGTCTTCATCATTGTGTCTTTATCTTTAAAACTGTAGATTAAGCTTTTGATCTTCAAAATTTTTCTTTAATCCTTTAAATTTAATCTCTGATTCTCTTCTAATATTCATTGCTTTTATTTTTTGCTGGCAGGTACTTTCTTTGACTATGGGATGGCTTTTATGATTACTGCCATAAAACCTACAACAAAAAACTAATCGTTATATAAAACCTGAATTATATGGTAAAACTGCTTCAAAGGGCTCGACGAGGGGTGGAGGAGAAATGTAGAGGAGGATGAATGTAGTGGGGGTGGAAAACCCATGGTAGAAGGTGGAACTAGGGTTTAATTCGAATTATGGTGCGAAATAATGATAGGTGGTTTCGCAGAAAACCGGAGGCGGTTTTCGCATAGGGTCAGAGCAGTTTGTGGTATTGAGTTGGGGAAATGCGATACGGTTCAGGCGTTGACACCTCTCCACCTCAAAACCACTAATTTTGCGTTGAAAATGGGGTTTGTTTAGTTATGGTGAAATGAGCGTAGAGATGACTGTGGGCCGTTAGATCTGGGGGATCCACAGTGTGGATTGAAAGAAAACACGATGAAAATCCCAGCACGGTCGGGTGGGACCGATGGGATGACATGGGAGATTGATGGTTATGCAATGAAGGGCTGGAATGCTAATCGTTAGATTTAAAAGATCAACAACCTAGATCTCTTCGCTAGGTCGCACAGATAACATATGGTGTGAACAGGGGAGAAAACAACAATTAAGCAACTACCTTCGGATTAGGAGGATCGATGGGTTGGATGATTTCGGAGAAAAGTAGGCAGAAGGGGCTTGGATAGGAGGAAAGTGATAACATGATGGTGCGATGACTGAACTTGCCTTATCACCACCTGCATGGTTCAACTTGGCAAACGTTTAGTTTGATTGTAATTAATAACTATCATTGTAACAAACATAGCAACTGACTTACGCTTTGATATAACTAATGCATGCATTAGCAGTATGAAGAGGCCTGAGAGGGAAAAACCATTGTAATAGACTCATTTGGTTGTAAGCACTCTCTTGTGAGTGAATGAAGGATTATTTTGTTTTCCGGATTATTTTGTTATGATCTGTGGTGAAGTGCTTCTCCTATGTAATTTGTGATTCTTCTGTTTTACATACATTTTTCTTTTCTTTACTACAGATACAAATTTTTGTGTAGGATTTACCATGGGTAACCCTGCTCAGTCTTGAAACAGTACATTATGTTTTCTCTAAGACTGAAATGTAGAATTCATAGACAGTCTACTTTACATTCCCTTTGAACCTTAAGCTCCTCATCTTTTCCATTTCATAAGCTTTTAATATCCATTGACCTGGCTAGCTTTCCTAGTTGCACCTGACCTCAGTTGTTCATCCATTCGAATATATTTTCACCTGTTTGACTCCATCGCCCAATGGCCCCCTTCTGCTGTCTCAACCAAATCTTCAAACAAACCACTATGCACTAATAGCTAGCCTAAAATTCCCCTATAAGCAAAGCTATATCTAACAGAGAGAGCCCTCTCTAAATGTAGTAAGGTTGGGTCCTGGATTCCAAAGCAGTCTGATGTTTCGCTCCATGGTTATGTCTTTAGCCTTTAGAATTACATGGTGACAACATAATGGCAACCATACTGGGGACTAAATTTATTATTCCTCAGAAATCACATCAAATTTCATATATGATCACTGGTGGTGGATAGTGACCAGACAGAAGAAGGCTGCATTATTCACCTAGCGACTCCATGATTCAAAGAACCCAAATTTTGAGCATTCATGGTGACTCCATAACATGCTGACCAGAGTTCCTATTGAACAAGATGAAAATTTTCGTGGAAAAGCTTATATCTAGTTCATTTTTAAATGCATTCGGGAATCAGTTATCATAATTTCAGCTTGATCAATATTTCTTAGAGGCTGTCTTTCTTCTTTTGAAATCAAGAAAATTTAGTCCTGAAGCTAAAACATGTTTTCTCGAGATAGTTTTTGAACGATATGCAACTAGTATTGAACCTTTGAATTCTCAAATTCATTCATATAATTTCCGAGATCCTAAATAATTCTTGGAAAATATTCCTTCCCCTAAGAAAGAGGAAATTGTACTACCTCTTGACTTACATATTGAAGATGATTGTGCTTTCAAGTACCAAACTGAATATGAGGTTTCAAGGTTTAATACTAAGGATATAACTGATCAATTAGTCATTGAAGCCCTAGAAGAAAGTATTATACATCATGATTTTATTGATCATATAGTAGATTATATGGAGGTTCTTTTTAGCTCAATTTTTCAAAAATGTATTCTCTATAAGGATAAAATACACCAGTAGTTTCCATTTTATATTATAACTTTGATTATATGGACACATGATTAAGTTATACTTCTAATTTTTTTGACCAACAATCAAGTTGTCCATTTGTTTCTTCTACTACTTGACTGGATGCACTGGAATTATTGTATCATTTAGTACAGTAGCAATTTCAGTAGGATAGGGTAGGTAGGTGTGAAAATAAGCTCGGTACTCGGAGAATTTTTCCAGCTTTAGTTCTAGAATGTTGCTTTTTTTTTAGTACAAGTCTATTTTAGACTTTAATTCGTAGAGAGTGTTGATTTGATATTGTCACCGACATAGGTTTTGTAGCAGACTAAGTTTCAGATTTGGGATTAGCCCAATGGATCAGGCCTCTAGTCTACAATTTTCTTGACACCTCCTAGAGGAGCTGCCATCCCGAGGTGGAGCCATTGTTAGAGTCCTGAATTTCATAGTATTACAAGGTGACTGATTATTGATTATATTTTCCATACTGAAAATAATATTCCATGACAATCATTTATATTTTGGAAAAATAAAGGGAGATCCTGGCTATCAAGAGCATCAAATGAATATATCTAGCATTCATTTTAGTTGAAAGAAGAATGTGTTACTCATTAAGTGTGATGATGAGCAAAATCCATACTACCCTCAGTCATGTCATTTACCCTCTTCCTACCCTTCATTTTTTCTAATTCTGAACTCCAACGCTCTAAATCCCATTTAAACCCAAAAACCCATGTACATAGCATTTCGATACTTCATTAGTATATTTTCCCCCCATCAAACAGCTATGGCATATAACATTATACCATAAACCATACCCCCTCCTTACCTTTTTGCATTCGAACTCTTTATCCTTTCGCAGCCAAGTTTTCCACCTTTCAACTTTGTTGATGTGATATAGTAGGACCCTTCCAACCATGTAACCATTTTCCCCACATCACATCACAAATAAAATAACTTACCGCATTTTCACCCGCCATTAAATCCTACGATTACCGATGTGCGATAAACTTTAAATATTGCGGTATGCAATAAACATTAAATATTGTGTTATGCGATAATATTTAAATATTTTAGTATGCTATAAACCTAAAAATCAGTGACATCTGATAAAATATAAACTCTGTGATGTACGATACGGGTAGGACTTGATCGCATATCGCACTTCGCAAGTTTAAAGGGTTAGCGCTAAGGAATATGGTAAAGTCTACGATCTGTAGGCTGCGGACAAGCCTAACTCTCTTTTTCATGTCACCTCCATTCTCACTACACGTCGCACTTCACGATGTTTAGCAATTGCCTCTGCCGCCCATAATAAACCCTTCCGGCTTGTGATTGCGATGCTGTAATATTCCCAAATGGGAAATGCAACAAAACAATGCACTAAAAACACATTTCTCAGAAATATATGCAATAACAGTTAAATGCATTCCATTGATCCATTAGATTAGAACTTATATCAGCCAAATACAAAGTAAGATCTGAAACAAATCATGGTAGCTTAGTTAAACAAGCCTCCCAAGACATCATAGCCCAAAATCATGCAAAAGGAGGGGCTGCAACCATGTATAAACGCTGAAATACCCTGAAAATGTTATTTTATTACCTCTGCAATAGTATTAGGTTGTAAATCATATCTAGCACTGCTATGTTCATAAAAATTTAGATCTATATCAGATCCATGCACTATACAAGCTCCTCTAAAGAACCCCCTTGGGGTTTTCAACAAAACACCAAGTACAAATTGTAGATCTAAGATTTAAGACTATAGATCTATTGAAAATTAGAGATCTATAAAGTGTGGCTGATCTAATATAATCAATAAGTAGCCTCCTCCAATAGATCTCCAAAGTGAAGGGCATATCTCCAACACAAAGAAAATCAACTCTCCAAATGGTGTGCTGAACCACCCTACAACTGCACCTTTAGAAATTATGCAGATCTAGATCTATTCTGTGCTATAAGGATCAAAATGTAGTTTTCCTAATGCCAAGATCTAGAAATGAGGCTCAATGCCTTCAATACTCTCCTCCCAATGGAGTAGAAAATTTATCCACTGAAAATGAGCACTGAAATGGCCTAGATCTAGAGATCTAGTCTCCACTTGCTACAGCTTACTGAAACAACAAAACCTTCAACCGGAATTATGCTATAAAAGAAAGGTGAAGCTTGGCCTAAAGCTAGATAGTGGGCAATATGGTGCAATACTCCTCCAAGGGCTCCTCAATTGAAGAGGTGGGATTTCCGATCAGGAACACCCAATGCTAAACAACATTCAATCTCAGCTAAACAACTAGAGAAAGATGTATGTATAAATAGACGATATAATCAGAAAATAATAATCATAATCTAACCCCCATATGGCTACCATCCTCTTCCTTATAAACGATGTGAGCCTTCTCACCTTGGGTCCCACTCATTAGGGTTTCCTTCATCATGCAGTTAATCTCCCTCCAAAACTACATTGTCCCATCCTCAATGCCACTCCTCCATAACAACGCTGTTTGATTTGGTCAGCCTTAACTTGATCTCCATGCAATTTCATCTTTCATACTCAAGGTGGATTTATTCTAACTATATAAACTGATTCATATTCCCACTGGGTTATCTATATTAATGATCTACTCCCTCCATACTAACTTTGTTGACTTGGTCAAAATGGACCTTGTCCACATGCATTAGCCTTGGTTCACACATGAAGGTGTTATTCATCAGTATTTTTACATGTTATAGATGACTGGTTTCCTTAGCTGAGTTTTCTAGAAGCTGATCTTCAAAATGTCAAATATGTCTTCTAGAAAACACCCCAAAACAATTTTTGTCCTCCTACCCCTTCCTATCAGTGTATGATGAGGAAAAATCCCATTTGACAAGTCCTATCTGATTTCAGCAAAATAACCCTGTCCATAGCTATCATAGCTGAAAGTTATCTGCTGTCATTTACGCTTATTCCTCAAGCCATTCATTATCCAACTATTGACAAAGTGTCTGCAACCCTATCCCTAGTTATGCTGTCATTTGAAAATCTAATAATACCAAAGAAAACACTTAGAAAATGTCAAGACCATTTCTAAGTTAGGTAGTGGTGTTTAGGGAGTTTTTCCTTGGCTAAAACATCCTGAGCCAAAAGCCTTTGTTTAGTACCATTCAGCCCTGATTAGTTCCTAATCTGCAAAACAATTCTTGCCTCATCCATAAGTCGCACACCACTAAGAGGTTACTGTCTCTCAGTCCAGAAGAAATTCAACAAAGGTCCAAAATAGAAGAAGATAAGCATGTTCACTATCTAAAATAATATGCTTAGGTCAGGAAAAATCTCCATAAGACATCAAGGAAGATCTCCAAGGTTCAAAGTCATATGTTTTTACATCTCTGCAGGGGTGTGATTGCAATAATGATCAATGTGCAAAAGAGAAAAATAACAAGGTCAAAAGGGTCCTTCATGATGAGTTAGTTTTCCATCAGTAAAATAAATGAAATGCAGTAACTAAAGGGCTACTAATGGGTGTAGTCTGAAAACCAAAGTAGCCTAAAGAATAGAGAGCAACCTCCAAGTCATATGAAGGAAAAACGATGATGTTATGCTGATCAACAGTGTTTTTAGCATCTCCTCCAAAAAGGAATTTCAACATGCCTCTCCAAACACAGTCAAGGGAATTCAGTCAACTAGGTATAAGCAGGGAGCTACTCTAAATATACAATTCATATGGTTTCTATCCTAAAGGTTCACAGGGATATCTTACAAAGAATACATACCTCGGAACATATCTCATAAAGAAAATTGTTGCCTATTTGACATAATACCAAGAAGAGACATATGATTTGTAGAAAGGTGATATAGTTTTGAAATAAATGGAATGACATATCTACAGTGAGAACCTCCTCCTCTAAAAAGAGCAGATGGTTGAAAGCACAGTGATAACCTCCTTCATTAAAGAGATGAGGTGTCATGACTATGATGGTTATAAGCGTAGTGAAAACCACCTCCAATAAAGAGCATATGGTTAGCAGCAAAATAATAGAACCTCCTTCATTTAAAAGCAAAGGGTTAGGGTGTTTTTAAGTAACTCTAGAAACTAGTGTGAGCCACCTCCTCCAAAGATGAATACTAGCTGCATTAGCAAAGTTTCAAATTATGTTTAAGAAAGCTTTCTATTGGAAAGTCAAGGTTGAAATCAGTGGGAAGAAAATGAATGTTTATAGTTTGAAGTCCTGTGTTACATCATCAAAAAAGTAGTGACATTATGGTGTTGAAAAGCCTCTTTTTCTTCTGTTTATAAAGGCCTCTCTCAAAGTGTAAACTGAGGGTGGAATTTTTAACTAGAAGGCTATCACTTGAGGTTACAGTTCACATATACCATCTTATCCAAAAGATAAGGCAGACATATAAGAAAACAAGCCTTGGTGAGCGCAAAGAATTTGTTTTTTATTCCAAACCAGAGGATTAGTTCAAGTCTCCAGTTTGAAGTGGCCATCTTCGAAAGGATAAAAAGGGCACCATGTCTGATAAAGACAAACTATTTATAATTCTAAAGAGACCTCCTTCAAAGAGGGCATGTTGGGATTGGAAAACTTCAAACCATGGCCTCTTTCATAAAAGGGCATAGGGACAAGTCTCCAATATTTACACAATAAATCAACTTATTCAAAGGGTAAAAAGGTGATAAACATGTTTCAATTTTAGTCAAAGAAACATCTCTTTCGCTTCACAAAAAAAGAGGTTAAGGAGTGCCTAGGCAGTTTTTCAAACATAGGCCTCCTTCACAAATAAGCAAAGGGCCCACAATTTTTTTATTATATTCAAAATTACAAGTGTAAAATATCAAAACATAGCCTAAATTCCTCTGTCAAAATAAGCAAAAAGACGATACGAGCCATGAGTCGCGCCAGGGCCAATTTTGTTTCAAAATTCATTTCTGACCAAACAGAGATGAAATTGACAAAATTGAGAGAGGTTTTTGTCCATTATAGGTTCAATAAGAAACACCTCCTTCATTTTCTACACAGGTATCATGGTTTGTGAGAAATTTAAAAAATATAGGTGTCACGGGAGGATTTCTGCACCAGAATTCACCATTTTTTACCAGTGTTGGGACAGTAAATTTTTGAACATCAAAATGGACAAAAAATTAAAATAATAAAGCGTATTTGGAAATTATACTTCCATATATTTCCAACGAGCCATCTCGAGCCCAATTCTGACACCAGGAAGGCATCCAAAAGTGGCCTGCAAACAACACTATGCATTTCTGCACCAGGATTCACCAATTTTGACCAGTGTTGGGACAATAAATTTTTGAAAAACAAAATGGAAACCAAATAAAACAAATCAAGAATATTTGGAGATTATACTTCCATATATTTCAAACGTGCCATCTCAGGCCCAATTCTGACACCGTGAAGGCATCCAAAAGTGGCCTGCAAACAACACTATGCATTTCTGCACCAGGATTCACCATTTTTTACCAGTGTTGGGAAAGTCAATTTTTGAACAACCAAATTGACACCAAATGAAGATAATAAAGCATATTTGGAAAGTACACTTCCATATCTTTCCAACGAGGCATCTCGGTCCCAATTCTTACACCAGGAATGCTTCCAAAACTGGCTGCAAAAGCGTGTAGCGTGCCTGAAAAATTGTGCAGCTCGCCTGTAGGTTTTTTCAATGTATTTTTCTAAGCAGTGCGACGTGCCTGTGTTTTTGCGTGGCGCACCTGTGAAGCAACATAGATACTCAAAAATGATCTATTCAAATATCAGAAGCTTAAATACACTTTAATATGACCTCCTTTAAGAGAAGATGGTTAGAAAACACAGTGATGAAAACTTCCTTCAAAGAGGGCAGTTGGTTTGGCAAACTTCGACAATGGCCTCCTTCACAAAAAGGCAGAGGGTCGGCTCTCCAAAATTTTGCATCATGAAACAGCTCATTCAAAGGGTTAAAGGTGTGATGAAGTCATACTTCACTTTCAGTCAAAGGGTGCCTCCATCAAATGATAAAAGATAGAGTTTTAAAGGACATAGGCAATTTACATTTTGAAATGTTTTCAATCAGAGGATAGTGACCTTCATCACTTCATAAACAAGTGGATTTGCATATTAGGTTCTAAGAGGCTGAATTGGTGCTTTTAAGTGGATAGCAGCCTGTTTTTCTAAAAACTAAAGACGAAACAGTGATAAAGGAGGAAATATTTGTTTTCAATTTGAAAGAGTTTTATCGCTGTAAGTGGTTAAAAATAGCACAGTCTTCAAAGGAGAAAGAGTTTTGGTGCCCAAAGGAAAAGGAGGAACCTTTTTGTTTTCAAGAAAGCCCTCTTTTCCAAAATCAGAGAGAAATAAGGGAGAAGGTTCTACTTATAATAAGTTTAAAATTTATCTTAACAGTGATTTCAAAAGAGCACCAAGTTTACTAAATCAAGGAGAAAATAGTGACTAGAGGATAAAGATTTTT
This sequence comes from Pinus albicaulis, assembly GCA_034641835.2. Classification (NCBI taxonomy): domain Eukaryota; kingdom Viridiplantae; phylum Streptophyta; class Pinopsida; order Pinales; family Pinaceae; genus Pinus; species Pinus albicaulis. Next base: position 318,439,372 of record CM076569.1, read on the forward strand.
TTCAGTTGAAAGAAGTCATTTAAAAACATTGATTTCAGGGGGTGGCATGTTATCATAACCACAGAAAAATATACTTTGTGAAAGGTCTCATAATAAATTTGAAGGAGTATTTAAAAGGTGTTTTCAATGAGTCCCTTTTGTTTCTAATAACCACAGAGAGACAGTGAAAGGGAGGAGGGTTGATGTGCCATTTTGAAAGTATTTTTTGTGCTATGGAATAGCTAAGAATACACACAGTTGCTAGAAGAAAAAGCAGAGTTTTGTAAAGGTCTTTCAAATCAGTTTGAAGAGATATCCTAACAGTGATTTAAGGGCACCATGTTTACTAAACCAAAGACAAGATAGTGATATCAAAAGGGAAGCATTTGAGGGGAATAATATTTGTGTCCAAAAACAAAAGAGATTTGTCTCCAAAATACCACCAGCAGATCTTGGCAAAGGCCCCCTAGCTCAAACACAATACTGAAGATGTGACTTTGTTTTGATTCAACAAAATACTTGTTTGATAAAATCAATGAAGAATAATGATTTGCAAATAGGAAAAGTTGTGTTGGTTGGAAGACTTATTTCAGTGATCACTTAATCAGTTTATCTTGGTAAGTCAAAGAAGAGAAATCTAAGAAAACTAGTGATGATGAGGAACAAGGAAAAGGGTCCAAACATGATAGTAAGGAAGGGAAAAGTGGCAAGAAGCATATTAATGATAAAGAGAAAAGTGATGGGCAGCAAGGTAGTGATGAAGAGGAACATAATGACAACCTACACAACATCAAGCATGACCGTCATGAAGAAAGTAGTGAAAAGGACAAACAAGGCAGCCCCCAAGCAAGCAATGATGAGGGCGAGCAAACACAAAGCATAGAGCATGAAGGGCGCTCTCCAAAGCATGTGCTAGCTGCCTCTCCTAGGCAAGGGGCCATGACTTCTTCACCAAAGAATAAAAATGCCAAAACAACAAGGAAGAAAACCAAAAAACGAAACAAACTCAAAATCGTCCGAAGAGGGCGCCCGGTGAGAAAAAGTGGAAAAGACACATCTAGACTTGGAATTTTGGCCTGAAATTCTAGGCATGTTTCTAAACATCCTTAAGGGGTTTTCTAACCAAAATTGAACAAATTTTGACATGTTCTTTCTTTTTGACATTTTTGGGCCTAATTGCATAAAATCATGGGCACTGCCATTTTTTTTTGGATCATCCTCAACTTTTGAGAGTGGTAGCATTGTATGCATTAAATTTAGGCCCATCTACTCAGAAAATTTTAGTTCAATTGAAGATGTTTTGGTCCTCCAAAGATTTTTGATACACTTCAATTGATCAGTTTGGGGAAAACAAAGTATTTTCAAAAACTAGACATCTAGGGCTTTCCAATGAGCCATCACAAGCCTCGTTTAGAGATCGAAAGGTCCTTCAAAAGTAGCCCACAATACAGGGAATTTTCTGCTGCTATATTTCTTAAGCATTTTGGTGAAAAATGTAGTTTTCTGAAGTGGCTTTTCCAAATGTGCGTTTAGCCATTTTTGGCCATTTTTAGTTGGGAAAATTCAATTTATTTTCCTTTTCTAGCATTTTTAAGATATTTTCATAGATATTTTGTGCCTTGGGCTTTGCAAAGCCTCAAGGACAAAATCAGATATTTGTAATGGGCCAATGGGCTTGCTAGTTGCTCTAGGAGGTTTTCCTTCTCTTTGGCCTATTTATTCCAAGATATTTCATTGTAAAAAAGGCTAAACTTGATGATATAGAGAAATATATGGTTATACAAGCTTGGAAGAAATACTTTGTCTCATGCATTGGATAGTTTCTTGAATGTTTTGGATGATGAAAGAGGACTGTTGTTGGATTCCTTGACTTGATAAAATGGTATAGTGTCCCTCTCTGTTATGTTTCCTTAGTTTTCATACATATTTCATGTTCTTTTCTTGCTGCAAGATAGTAGAGAATAGATTTGAGACATGCCCATGGAGGCACCTTAGATTTCCTGATTCATTACAACTTCTATGTTTTCTTCCTTCTTAGTCATATCAATGAATTATTAACTTCTCTTTGATCACTGAAGAACTTGTTTTATTGTTTCATTTATGGTTTTATGCATGCTAAGTATGATTCATGATATGCCCTGCTTACTCATGGCTAGTCACAGTTCCATCTCTAAAACCTTTATTTGAATGTTTGATTGTCCTAGTTGAACCAAAGAGGTCTTTTATCGATCTTTCCCTTTGCCTAAAACTCTGCAATCTTAGTTCAAAGTGCCTGATAGCTCAAAATACTATGTCTAGGAGTTCCCTCTTAGTAGCTTGAGTTATGTGTTTGTCTTAATTGTTTTTCCCCAAAGTCTGATAGTTATTTTCCTAAAGTTAGAGAGTCATATATCTCTATGTATTGCTTGAATGTTTATTTTTATGCATCTATCAGTTTGAAGTTGCATTTATCATGATTAATGGTTATCCCTACCATATAAATGTATGCTATTGAACTATTTATGTTTGAAATCCTTTGTCCTTCACAAACTTAGTGTCCATCCCACTTCATTTTACCTAAAGATCCATTTTACCTTGATCAAATCGGCCCTTCAATATACCTTGTATCACCATCTGAGGCTTTCTCAACCTTTTCGACCCCATAGCCCAGTTGATCTAACAATATTTTTTATCTATTTAGTCTTTCATCATTTCCTCCATCAAAAACCTAAAAACAAAACCAAAAACCTACTTCGTAGCTAGCCTAAAATAAAAAACACAAGAAGAAAACAACTATACATCCCTTATACAAATAGAGAGAGCCCTCTCTGAGTCCAGGAAGGCTAGGTCCTTGGGCTCCAAATTTGGTTTGATGTTACCCTGTCACTTGGCTTGCCAATCAGCCAAATCACGGGACCCTAACATAATGGCGATCATGGTGACACCTTGAGTAATAAAAAAACCTAGATTCCCTAAACCTTCAAAGACCTTTGAGAATACTATCTTGTGGACTTATCCCACCGCTCACTAACATAATGGTGATCACGGTGGGACTCTGTGTAATAAAGAAACTTAGATTCCCTAAACCTTCAGAGACCTTTGAGAATACTATCCTGTGGACTTATCCCACCTCTCCCTAACATAATGGCGATCACGGTGGGAGCTTCTGAGTTAGTGACAAACTAAGTATACCTTAGGACTTCAGAATCCCTCAACCTAGAAGTATTATCAAAGAGTAGAATCATGTTGTCTCACCATCCTAGAAAAATGATGACCCAACTTTAGAAAACTCTTACAAGCCTCAGGGATATACATAGAAAACTCAGAAAACCCCAAAAAACATCCCTAGATTGGCCTTTTATCAGTATTGGTGGTGGACCATACACATATCTCTAAAAACAACTAAAAACATCCACCTGGCGACCCCACTAGCCTCCAGTAGGCCTCTTACTCCACTAGTCCTTATAAAATCTCCTGGGAATGCATTAAGCAATCCCAATCATGCTGATGGTGGACAGAAAAGTTCAAATATTCCACTTGGTGACTCCACAACCCTCAATAGACCAAAAGACTCCACTTTGTTAGCCATCAGTATTTTTTACATGTTAGTGATGACTATATCTACAGCTGAGTTTTCTAGAAACTTTTTTCCTTATGTAAATATGTCATCTAGAAAACCCTCCTAAAATTTTTTTCACCTTTCTAATTTTCAGTCCACCCATGTCAAAATCAAAACCTCATTATCCCTATCCTATCTAGCTTCAGCCCTACTGGTCTGCCCATCAGCTTTAAAAGGCAAATCCAAATCTGTTTCAAAAGTCTCCCCTATGTTAGGAAGTGGCGCTTTAAGACATTTTACCCTCGCGATCATCATGTGCTTGTGCTCTCATCCGTTAAGGTATCAACCATAATCGACTTCCACTCGGCAAATGAAATTGACAAAATGTACCTAAGTCGCGCCTTGCACTTACATCTCCCTAGGTCTCGCATCATACAAACCCCAATCTCAAGTCGACTATTAGTGTTTCACAGTTGTTTTATGGATTCTCGTTAAAGAACAAAGAAATATAACTTCACTTCCCGCATTTAAATGCTCGGACTCATGCTTAGAGTGAACAGTCGTCTTGAATATATTATGAGCCTGAGATGAAGCTGCAAAACAAAGAGTCACTCATCAAGACCTTACAGCTCTTTCCAGCATGAAAATCACAGTAAGAAAAAGACATCACTGTCACAGCAAACTGGTAAATTGTCATGGCCCAGAACCTCCTTCATTTAAAAGAAGACGGTTAGGGCGCCTCCTTCATCCACAAGCAGAGGGCGCTGGCCAGTATTGACTTTAAATATTGAAAAAGTCCAGGCAGAAAGAAATTTCTTGGTTTTTCAAAAGGCACTGACCTCCATAGTCACAGAGACTATTTTTCAAGTAATTTGTCATGAGATGACCAAAGAAAATGATGATATTTCAGTCACCCTCAGAGCTGTGCAGGGAGACAGTGTCACTTTGGCTAGGGTTTCTTCTGAAACACAGTGATGATTGCAAAGTAGAGATGCTAGTATTGATGTTTTTCAAGTGGTTTACTTTCCATCACATCCAGGGAAAGCTGTGTCAAACAGATTTGTGAAGCAACCTTCGGATACTTTACCTGATGAAGAGCCTCCTCCATGTATGAGCAGATGACCAAAGCCTTGGATATTGTTGAAGACTGATTAGTCAGAAAGGTGCAATGGAAGGATACAAAGAAGGAAAATAGAAGTCATTACACAAGTCAAAGATAATGTTTCTAATTCAAAAATATTGCTCTTCCTATTCATATGAAAATGTCTTTCAAAATATACATCATAGTGGAAAGGAGACAATATTGAATATATGCATGCATTGATACCAAAAAGGAGCAGTTTCTTTAAAGGGAAGGGTTAAACATTACCCCACTATCACCTGCCGTTAAGTCTAAAGGAGCTCTTTTTGAGTAAAACAGAGAAAATATGGTATGAAGGGATGCAAGCTAGAATATAGCACTTACAATCCAAAAGGAACTTGTGTATCACCTGGAAGCAGGGACTGACACCATGTACAAAAAGAGCTTTTGCCAAAGCCTGCTCATCATATAGCCATCAGCAGATTAAGACAGAGTTTCTGGAAATGAGTTTTATTAGCTCTGGGCAGCACTCAAAACCCATGAAGCACTTCACTATTACAAATCCAATCAAAAGACATCTACAGGACTCTGTCAAACCGAGCTTAAAAGGAGGAGACATTTCTGCAAAGCAGGGAACAGTCAAGACATTTTATCACAAGTCATTATCCAGTTTTGAAGAATTTGGCAAGCTTGAAAAGGAATCAGCTACAATGTGTCACCTGCAAAGGAGAAAAGGTAAAACAGTGGACAAAGTTGACCTTTGCAATGGTTCCATTACAAAAGGTCAAATACCCTGGTCAAAGTCAAATGATAACTATGTTTCAAAAAACCCTGTTGTTCCTGCTTCACTAGTTTATCCTTTCAGACATACATCACAAACAGTGGGAGGCTATTCAAGATTAGTGCCCAAGATGGACATGGTGAATAGGTATACAATGTTATAAATGGACAAAGAAGTGGTTTGATAGATTGTCAGTTTTTGAGTTTGAAACAAATGAATCTTTCTCATCATTCAAAAAAGACAGATACATCATAGGTAATGTACCTACAAGCAGGAAATTATTTTGGAAAAAAAAGGGGCGCCTTCCTGAAATAAAAAACCCATAACCAAATCCAAATTAGGTCAGCAATCTGGACACCTGCATTAGAGAAAAGGTTGAGACAGCTGTTTAAAAACTGAGACTGTCAAAACAGGTTTACAAAACCCTGTCCTCTCGGAAACAAGTCACAACTCAGGTATTCTCTTGACTGTTTTAAAAGAAGGGTTACTCTATCTCATATGTATGACCAGTATTATTAAAACACAGTGGCAGAAATGATGTGGAAGATTTGGAGTTATTTTTCAAAGTCGAAGTTCAATGTCAAGGTGTCACACAAGAGACAAAGCTGGAAGTCCCCCTTATAACACCTGTGCAAAAGTGAGACAAAGTTTTGGCTTTTTAAGCCATTGTTGTTTTTATAAAAAGGCAGGTCCGTGATTGACACGGTCCAAAAGTGTGGCAAGTCTCCAACGCAAATATGGAAAACACCGAGGTTATTAAAAAGATCAGAAGGACTGTGAAACCTTGCAAAAAAGCCTAACAAATTGTCACTTTGCCTTTAAAGACCAAGTGACCATTGGAGAATTTGAAATAAGAGGTTAAAGGTTGAAGTATGAGAGCGAAAGTGTCATTTTCAAAATTCAAATAGAGCTCCCTGCCTCCCTAGCATCAAAGCAAGACATTTCGGGTCGATTTGCAGAGTGTGGCACTGTGAAAGGCCGAGCGACGCGCCTAGAAACCCGCGCGACGCGCCTGGGAGTAAGTTTACACAGTCGGTCAGTTCATGCGCGACGCGCCTGTACAGTGGAGCGACGCGCCTGTACAGGGCGCCCGACCACCCGACAGGCCGACCCGACAGGCCACCCGGGTCTAATTTTGCGCGTCGTGCTGACATTAAAGAGTACCGCGCATACTTTGAAGACCTCCGGTGCTACTCCAGCCCTCCCCAACGGCTGTTCATCAAATCTTGAGGTATTTTCACACATTTTTCTCCCTCGGTGCCAAAAAATTGCTAAGAAACATGAAAGTTTGAAATCAAAACCGTGGTGTGAAGTAAAAGGGCTACAACAGAACTTTGGTATTCCGATAGGACAGAGGCTGTTTTTACAAAGAAACATAGTTTACATATTTAACAAAAGCTTAGATTATGGAAAGAAATAAGCTGCTACAGCCCTTGTTAAACTATAAAGCTTGTTCCAAAGACTGTCACCATTGTTCCATAAACAAGTGAGTTCGGATGTATGCACACACTGAAGGTTAAATTTGCCTGTGTATGATCCTTTTTGGTAGGGTAACACACATATAGAGAACAGTGAGGTTTAATAGGGAAAAGGATTCTTGATCAAGCAGAAGTTTACAGTTTGAAACTACAGGGGAAGGCTGCTCATGCTCCTCACAAAGAAACAGTATTCACTGTGTTGTTGGTTCACTACTTTGTGTTTTTCAAAGCCTATTAACAAGCTATTATCCATCTGAAGCAAAGGCTTTTCTAACATTACCAGAGATGTTATATGGGTAAGGGGTCTTTCCTATTCTGCAGAGTAAAAACCCTTGCAAACCTTGTTGAAACTTTTTGTGGCATTTTTCAAACTCTGTCACCTTGATCAGAGCAGTAAAATTTGATTGTATACCTACACCAAAGTTTGACTGCATGTCCATAAGTTGTTGTTTTATTTGCACTCCAAGAAGAACAGGTGATTAATCCTTGAGATTCTACCTTGAGGCAGAGATACAGGAGTATTGCTTGACATCTAAAAAGTTTCAAGAAAAGGGTGATTTTAGCACTTTCTCACAGCAAAACTCCTTCTAAGCAGTCTGCCCTTCTTTTCACTATATTATATCATTTTGAAGAGTTGTTGACTGTGATATTTTTAAAGTGGAAGACCATTTCTGAAGAGCAGGGTTTTTATGATTAAGTTTTGTCTTGGAAACACAAATACAGGTGTGTTGATTGGCCTCTAACAAATCCACAAGGAAAAGTGATTTTGTTTCAATATTGTATACAGGAAATTTACACAGCAGTTTGCTCTTCTCTTCACTGTGTTATTTCCTACAGAGAAATCTGTTGACAGAGATTTTCTAAAGGTGAAACAAGAATTTTTCTTAAGAAAGCAGAAGTTGTGTGTTACACAAAAACTTGTTGCAATACATCAAAATCCCATTGTCTATCTGTCCAAGCAGTATAGTGACACAGTTTGTTTCCAGCAGGGCATTTTTACACACAGAGAGGGCAGTTTGCCTTTTTCAAAGCATTTCAGGTCAAAATGCCTCCAAGGCAAGACCACAGGAGCGGTCCACATAAGAGATATGAGCCCATCTCTATAGAAGAGATTAATGCTCATCCATCTGTACTTTTCAACTTCCATGAAGTAGGCTGCCTTGATTTTTGCCAGAAGATAGAAGAAGTCAAGAGTTTTTCGCCATTAACACACTTGTGCGCCCTGAGATTCAAACAAAAACACTTCCAAGTGGCGGATCTTGATTTCAAAATTTCTCCAAGGTATGTGTCCAAGGCCACCAAGATCCCGTATCATGGCGAAAAATGGTTTAAACAAGCTCATCTTGATTTAGAGGATTACAAACCTTTCATCAAGCCTGAACATAGAGAGGCTATCACTGCTATTTTCCCTTCTTCATATCTCCTTGACAGTTATGCTCCGCTTATGAAAGCCATAATGAAATATTTCACTTGTGAAGGGAGGTTTGATCGAATTTATGCCTATCATGTCCGTTTATTGATGCACTTTACTAGGAGCAGGCAACTAAACCTCCCTCACTTTTTGTTCAAAAGCATAGAGAAAATGGCATCCACTGTCCAAAAGAAGGCCCCACCTCAGCAAATCCCTTCTCTTTTTCATCATTCTTTGATCAAGATTATCTTCTTATACCAGCTGGAGAAGAAAGAGGTTTCATGGGATTTATTCATCAGCCATCCAGATTTTTCCACTGTTCCTCCTGCCCATATTTCTCCTACTCAGCCTGTCCATCGCCCAGTGCCTCTGTCTAGTAGGCCTACACCTAGAAGACTCAGAATGACTACTGGACAGCCAAGTCAACAGAAGGAAGGAGAGGGAAGTGAACAGCAGCAGTAGATAGAGGATGAGGGACAACAGCTGTTGGATGTTGAGGGACAGCCAAGTCAACAGGAGGAAGGAGAGGGCAGTGAACAGCAGCAGCAGGTAGATGATGAAGGACAGCAGGTCCATGATGAGGGACAGCAGCAAACAGAAAGTGAAGGGCAGCAGATACAAATTGAGGGACAGCAGCAAATAGAAAGTGAAGGACAGCAGGTCCAAGATGAACAGCAACAGGTACACATTGATGAACAACAGTTAGAAGATGAAGAACAGCAAGTTGGGCAGGAAATTGAAACACCTCTTGAGCCACAAATTGGACAAGACATTGATGAAGAACAACAAGCTAAGGCTGCCACCTTAACAGTGACAAAGATTGTTCCTAGCAAGAGGAAATTGCCCAAAAAGACACCTTCTAGCATGCCAAGGAGGAAAAGCGCCAGATTGGCTTTCAAAGGTAAAAGTAAAATTGGAGAAAGTACAAAGCATGGAGGTGAATTAGCTATTATCCCTATCCAAAGCGATGATAGTGACAATGAGGCCCGCCTTCTTGAAAATCTCTTAATCCATAAGGAAGGGAAAATTGATGCATTAGAGAAAGATCTTCAAAGGGCAAGGAATTTCAATCATTTCTTGGAGATTGAAAACAAACAAATGAATGTGCACACAGCTGTTCATGAGGCACGGGCAATTAAGTATAAAAAAGAGGCAGAAAAGGCGCAAGCAAGAATTGAAGAGCTCATTGGTGAGTTTGAATATGAAGAGGAGGAGGACCAACCTAGGCGGAAGAGGCCTAGGACCATCGGGCTTAAAAGAGCCTTGGAGAAGCAGAGAGCAGAAGAGCAAGCCCAGCTCCAAGCCTTTCCTCTCACTGCACTCCTTGAGCAGGAAATTGAGGAAAACAAAGAGGCTTGGCTTGAAAGAGCTAACAAACATTTGGAAACGAAGCTTGAGAGGGCGAATAGAGATTTAGAGCTGCAGAGGAAGAGGACACACCACTTCCAAAAGCTGAATCAGTTTGCTCGGCGCAAACTAAAGGCAGCACAAGAGAAATTGAAGAAGGTAAAGGGGAAGCGCCTAGCACGGAAAGAAGGGAAAAGCATATCAGCCCTTGATATTTTGGCCTCAGCTTCAGAGCATGTTGCTATGGACCCTTGAGGGTCATGCATGCCATTTTTGGGCCTTTTTCGGCAACTTTTTGTTTTTTGGCATTTTTTGGGTTTTTGGCCGAAAACTCATAATTTCGCCATTTCAGTTTGATGAGTTGTCAAGGGAGGAGGATTATACCAATGGATGCCATAATTCCATGAGCAGGTCTCCAGCAATTTTCAGAGCATTTGGAGATCATTCGCCCCCTCAAATTGGCGAAAAATGCCCTCTTTTTGCACATTCTGCCCGCCATATCAGCAGTCTGCTATTTTCTGGGTTTTTGCACACATGTACAGTTTTGGATGACTTCCAGGCCTCAGATTGAGATGGTTTCAGTTGCGATGGAAAGTAGACACAGAGAGATTTCCAACGAGCCATCATGAGCCTCATTTTGACATCAGGAAGGCTGCCTATTGCATCCAACAAGTCAGGGGACCTTTTTCAGGCATAAATATGAAGTATTTTTGTAATTTTTGAACCTCAAAAATATGCTTTTCCCAAATGTGTGTTAAGCTATTTTTATCCTTGGGAAATGATGTAAAGTCAATATAATTTCCATTTTTAGCAGTTTTTTAGATATTTTATGGGATATTTTGTGCCTTGGGCTTTGCAAAGCCTCAAGGACAAGTTTAGATATTTCGACTTGGCCAATGGGATAACTAGTTGCTCCATGAGGTTTTCCTCCCTCAAGCCTATTTATTCCATGGGTTTCATTGTAAATCAGGGGCTGAACTTGAGAGAAGAATTAATACATTGGTCATATGAGCTTTGATGAATACACTTGTGTTATGATTTTTGGACTGCCTCTTGGATGCTTTTGAGGAGTGATGAAGGATTGGTGATGGATTCCATGACATGGTAGAAATAGTATAGTTTTTCTTGCTATGTTTTTGTCTTCTAGTTTTCATTCATAATCCATGCTTCTTGCTGCTATAGATCAGTAGAGATTAGTTTTGAGATATGCCCATGGAGGCACCTCAAAATTCCTGAATCTTCATAGCTTGATGTTTTCTTCTTCCTTTGTTATGTTAAAGAATTCTTAACTGCTCTTTAGTAACCTAAGGATAATGTTTGCTAGTTTTATTTACAAGTTCTATGCATGTTGAGTAGGATGTATGGTGAGCCCTGCCTACCTATAAGTTGTCCATAGTTCTGTCCATAAAACTTTCTCTTTGACTGATTTGTTGATCATCTTGTTGAACCAAGGAGGCCTAGTCCCGATCTAGCCCTTTGCCTAAAACTATGAAAGCTTGTTTGTCAAAGTGCCCAATGACTTAGAGACTATGTTTAGGCGTTCCGGCGTAGTTTATGAGTTGTTAGTTTGTCTTATTTGTTTTTCCCAAAGTCTGATAGCCATTTCCCAAAGTTAGAGGGTCTTATACCTCTATGTATGGCTGGAATGTTTGATTTCTATGTATTAATTAGCTCATAGTTATATTTAACATGATTAATGGCTTGCTATAAAATGTTTATGTCTGCTATCAACTAGTTACACTTGAAATCCCTTTGTCTTTCACCAACTTGTTGTCCATTTAACCCATTTTTCCCAAAGATCCCTTCTATCGTGAATCAAATCGGCCCTACAACAGCCTTACATCATCACCTCATAGCTTCCTTGACCTGTTTGACCCCATAGCCCAATTTATCTACATCTTGTTATCCAGTTTATGTATTTGATCAGTTTTATCCCTCACAAACTTAAAAAATCAAAAACTAAAAACATACTTCATAACTAGCCTAATATCAAAACACCATAAGCAAACACACCGATATCTTTTGCATATAATAGAGAGAGCCCTCTCTGAGTCCAGGAAGGCTAGGTCCTTGGGCTCCAAAGCTTGGTTTGATGTTACATCGTCATTTGGCTCGCCAATCGGCCAAATCATGGGACCCTAACATAATGGCGATCACGGTGGGACTTTGAGTCAAAACATCCTAGGTATCCCTTAGGAATTCTCAAGATCTCAGTCAAACTTAGAAGAGTAGAATCTGGTTGTCTCACCATCCTAGCAAAATGATGACTCAGCTGTAGGACACTCTTCCAAACCTCAAGACTACATAAAACTCAGAAAAACCCCAAAAAACTCCCTTAGATTGGCTTTTTGTCAGTATTGGTGGTGGACCATACACATATACCTCAAAACAACTAAAAATCCACCTGGCGACTCCACTAGCCTCCAGTAGGCCTTACTACCTTGCTATATTTTAGAACACCATCCGATTTAGCCACCTCATCACCCTAACATAATGGCGATCACGGTGGGACTTATTGAGTTCATGATAGTCTAGCGAACTCTTATAGACTCTTTAGTCCTTCAATCCTAAGCTCAGACCATCAGCCTTTAGAATCATTTAGTGTAAACTCTATGTTTCACCATCTTAGCAAAGTGATGAATCAGGTTTATAACGCTCTTACATCCTAGGCTGCACATAAAACTCAGAAAAAACCACAAAAATACTCCCTTAGATTGGTTTTTGACAGTATTGGTGGTGGACCATACAAGTATATCTCAAAACAACTGATAATCCACCTGGCGACTCCAATAAACTCTAGTAAGCCTTACTATTTTACCAAGCTCCAGACTACTATCTGATAGACCTATCCCATCCCTCACTAACATAGCGGGAGATGGTGGGACACTGAGTACATGATAGTCTAGAAAACTCTTATAGACTCTTTGGTCCTTTAGATACCATAAACAAGCAAGCAGTCCATAGATCCAATTGAAGTAAACTCTTTTTGTTCTCATCACCCTAGCAAAGTGTTGAAACAAGTCTAGAATACTTTAACAAACCATAGGCTGCACATAAACCCAGAAAATCCAAAAACATTCCCAGATTAGTTACTGGTGGTGGACCATAGCTATCTTCACAACAACAACCCAGTTCCACCTGGCGACTCCACTAACCCATCCCTTTTATTTTTGACCATCCTTCACCTTAGTAGAACTTTAGAGAAATCACTCATCCAAAACATTCACCAATACCATTCTCTTTAGACTCTGGATCTAAAATCTGGCTTCACGAAGAATCAATACCAGAGCTCATCCAGATCCAAATCCCCCTATCATAGTAGATGACCCAGAGAAGATTATGTGGCAAGCTTCCGAAACTGATCATCTAGCTATTGGTAGATCCATCCGTAGAACAAGATCTGTACCTAAACATCGCACTATCCTACTAGATTCACCTTTGGAACTAGAGTCATCACAAACTCTTCCTAGGAGCAAATCATATAGTAAGATAAACTTTGACGATCTTGAACCCCTAAACCCATCACAGAGTCCTAGTAGAGAAGCTTCACCTACCTCTCCTCCTGACCTTCAGCTTCTCTATCAGTTCGGCTCTTATCATCCTAGATCTGCTCAAAACCAGATCACTAGTCCGAGTTCATCCGCCACACCTGGTCAAACCACCTCTGTTCAAACCACTTCATTTCAGCCTACTAGTCCTCATCTTGTACATCACCCATTAGCTCCAGTCATGGCAGCCTGGTACGCACCTTTGGTGTTGCCATCGCCCTTAGCTCCTCTCCCAAACAAATATCAAGACAAAATCCCACACTTTACTGGAGAAGACACCACCACACCTCAACAGCATATAAGTAGGATGACTGATGCTTATGAATACCTAGAGGTGCAAGACGAGACCGTCAGAATGAGAATATTCGCCCAAAGTCTTGGGGGTGAACCCAAAGCATGGTTCAAAAGCTTAGCTCCAAACAATATCCATGATATCCCAGAACTACATCAAGTCTTCAGAAATAGGTGGGAAATCCGAAGAAACCCCATTCAAATCCTGTCAGAATATAACAACCTAAAACGGGAAAATGGGGAAAGTGTCCAAGCTTACTGTACTAGGTTCAACAGTGTATATAACTCCCTTCCACCTCATGTCAAACCTCCACTTGGTTTAGCTTTGGCAAAATTTCCCGAGGGTTTTGATCCAGACATGACATATCATTTAAGAGACAAGGATCCCCCTACCTTAGAGGAAATGCAACAAATAGCCATAAAAGCAGATGCCAACTTAGCTGAAAAAAGAGCTAGAACTAGATCAGAAAGAAAGGTCTCATATAGAGATGAGGTCTCCACTTCATCACCTTCCCTCGATCCCCGAATAGATGACTTAGTCAAATCCATGGCTAAAATGTGGGAAAAGATCAATGAAAAGGCTCTTGTTAGGGATAACCAGCCAAACCCTCCAAACAGAAACCGGAACCAAAACTTTAGGAGGGAACAGCCCCAAAACAGACCAAGGGAAAATGACCAAGAGATCAGGCCACGATTCAATGAAAACTATGTGGAAGAAGATGATAAGGACTTTGAACCTCTTGATGAACATCATTTAAACCTCATAGGGTCTGACAATGAGAGTGAGGTGTACCTCACCGAAGAAGAACAAGCGTTTTTTTCTCCTGATCAGGATGAAACCAACTATGAAGATCACGATGACCCCGCCATAGAGTTTCAAAATGCTATTGTAGAAGCCCACAGGCAATATGACCTTAGAAGCAAAAGAAACCAAGATAATGTCAAGAAAGGTAACTCTGATACTGCTAAAGCTCCAGATACCATCCTCAAGAAAGCATCAAGCAGTGACAAAATCAAGGTTGAGAAGACTGACCAAAGCAAAGCTAAAGTTATCCAAAGTAGTCCTCTCTCAGATACTCCTGGTACTTCTACAAAAGTCACCGAAACAACTATGGAAAACAAAATTCCAAAACAAGGTCAACAAACTCAGAACATAGAGAAGGTCATGGCTGAAAAAACTGAAACAAACATATCTAAACTTCAGCTACCTTTCAGCTTTGAAGGCGAAATCACCAAGATTAAGATCACCATGCCTCTTACTGAACTCATTGCCCAAAACTCTTATAAATCCCAAGTACTAAAAGTCTTAAATCTAGAGAATGATGCAAACACTATTAATCTAGCTGATGACACTCCTGAAGTTTTGTTTGGTCCAAAGATAGAGGGAAAATTCCAAGAAGGAAATACTCTTCCATTTTACATTAGCCTAAACATCCACGGCCAAATCCTCCACAATGCCATGCTGGACTCCGGCGCCTCGCATAATCTTATGCCGAAGGTAGTAATGGAAAGATTAGGCTTAGAAATCACAAGACCATACAAAGACTTGTATTCATTTGATTCAAGTAGAGTCCAATGCCTGGGTTTGATCAAAGACCTTTGTTTTAGTCTAGCCCAAATACCTGCGAAACATCTAATCATGGATATAGTAGTGGCAAACATTCCTCCCAAATACGGGATGCTTCTATCCAGATCTTGGGGAGCCAAACTCCAAGGGAATATCCAACTGGACATGTCATATGCCACCATTCCTGTGTTTGGCCAGACCAGAATACTCTACCGAGAATCACACATGAAATACATGATTAGCAGTCAAGATAGGCCAGACAACATTCCAATGTGTTCCTTGCGTTTCGACCTGAACTCTTTCATTATGCATATTGATGAAAACACGGAGGAAGAGTCAGAGGAAACTGATGTAGACTTAGGTCCAC
Source organism: Pinus albicaulis (assembly GCA_034641835.2). Lineage (NCBI taxonomy): Eukaryota > Viridiplantae > Streptophyta > Pinopsida > Pinales > Pinaceae > Pinus > Pinus albicaulis. Next base: position 318,454,760 of record CM076569.1, read on the forward strand.
CACATCAGCTATCCCTGGTGCCCTATGATGAACTAGACACTCAAAACTACCATGATCATGAACAATTGTGTCTTGAGGAAAGTAAGTCTTCCCTTTCTGAAGTAGGATTAGAAGAAGAAGCGCAAACTCTGATGTACTATCAAGCAAATTGCTCTAGTTTTAGTCAAACACCAGCAGTGACTTGTGGAAACTTCTTCCGGGTGAAGGCTTTAGAAGACCTACACATTATAAACCTGTTTGGAACCCAGGAGCAAGGGAGTTCAATGTTTCTGCCATACCTCAAAGATTTACCATCATGTGACCCTCCTACTGCAAATAAAGCTTTAACTATAACCTCAGCAACTCAAAATCTTGAGAAAAGACAAGATAAATTTCTCATGAGCAAGAATGATAGTTGCAATCCTAGCATATCTGAACTACTGAAATTAGCTCATATTCTGTCTTTTCATGAAGAACTTAGAAAGCCAAAATCAGAAATCTCATGCAGAATACCAATTTCTACAGAAAAAGCAAGAGAAATTACTGTGTCACTACCTTCCCCTCAAAGAACAGTTTTTACAAGAGAAAACACAACAATCTGAAACAAAATAAAATAATCAGGGATAAAACAGCTGGTCATAGAGTCTTCTTTGATTTTAGGAATAAAACTACATATCCTTATAACAGAGATTATGTTTTTTCTACTCAAGACCATGATTTACCAATTAACGGTGCTTTTAATTGTGTATGTTTGCAAGATGATGTTTCAGGTCATGGTCATAAGATTCCTTTGCAAAGTAGACAGCTTAAAGATTTTTTCAAGTTTGCGGGAAGTAGATCTGATTTCAAGTTCAAAATTGCAAAACCACCCAATGTCAGAAATCTGTTCATGAAAGCCATGTTCCCAGTTTTAAATTTCTGCATCTGTGCATACCTGGATGATGTCATTATCTATTTTAAGAATGACCAAGAATACATGCATTACTTGAGGAAAGCATACAGTAAGGAAAGGAGTGGAAATCAGATATTCAGAGAGGTACAAAGGGAAGATACTGGGTTGTTTAGAGATTCTTGCATGAATCCCTATGTCATGTTAGAGAGAGAAAATTTCCCAAATTTTTCTTTTCAGGAGTTGAGTGGGCCAAGGGTGAGAGGAGATCCTTACAAGGATAAGATGCTTAAATTCCGTCATTTCCAAGATTTTTGAGTTTGGGACACTTGCATTCATTGTACATACCATTGTTTGAAATATTGAAAAGATAGAAAAATCAAAAACAGTAAAAGATAGGAAAGTCAAAAACAGTAAAAAGGGAAAAGAGGGCAGGTGAAGATAGAACAAAGGGCCCATGTTAAAAAAAATAGTCCTTCGGAAAGCGAGCAAGCCTAAATGCCGCTACTAGTACTTCAATGTCTTGTTCAGCTATCTAGCCTAATCATAGCTGAGCATGTTTAAATTTATTTGCTGATAAGTTAGTGAGTGCAAAGATGGTCAACATTGTGTAAGATTGACTTATCACAGAGCTTAGATTAGGGAGAGATTCTGGTTCCACATGCCTAAAACAGAACCAAAGAGAGAAGCGAGGGATGAAAAACACATTGTACATCTTAGCCCCGCTTGTCTAGTTTCCTTTTTGTTGCAGAATAACATTTGTGTGCAGCTTGTCTTTTATGCCGCAAATGCATGACAAATCAGACTGCCTAATCCTGATTTGATCATTTTTAAATTTCATGTTGTAGATTAGAGAATGAAATCCTGTCAAACTGCTTAATCTTGACAGTTGATCTAGTTTTAGGTAGAGAAATGAAGGAGTTCATCAGCTTAATCTGAACTCCCGGCAGATATAAGAGTAGAAATAGATAGGTTCATTTTGTAAAAAGAAAAATATGCATTGTCAAAAGGCTGCTAGTTCAAATGCGCCAAAGAGAAGAAAAAATGTTAGGAAAGATAGTGGGGTAGGTAGAAGTATCATTGATGATTAACCATGCTGTCACTTTTCAGAAATAACATCAAGAGAAGGGTAAAATTTTGTGCCAATGGATAAGGCATTGGTCTTCATAAGCCAAAGATCTGAATTCTGGACACCTCCTGACGAGGAGCTGCCCTCCCCAAATGGAGCCACTGTTAGCCATCAGTATTTTTTACATGTTAGTGATGACTATATCTACAGCTGAGTTTTCTAGAAACTTTTTTCCTTATGTCAATATGTCATCTAGAAAACCCTCCTAAAACTTTTTTCGCCTGTCTACCTTTCAGTCCACCCATGTCAAAATCAAAAGCTCATTATCCCTATCCGTCCATCAGCCCTACCCCAAGTTCACCGGCTTTAAAAAGTAAACTCAAATTGTTTAAAAGTCTCTCCCCTATGTTAGAAGTATGCCAAGAATATTTTACTCTCACATCATCATAAAGCTATGGCCTCCATCTGTTAGAGACCAACCATGACTGACCTCCCACTCTACAAATAAAATTGACAAACAGCTCTAAGTCACGCCACTTATACCCCTAGGTCTCAGCACTGCATGAACCACAGTCTCAAGCTGATTATTAGGTGTTTCATAGTGTTTTATGGATTCTGCAAAGAACAGGAAATATAACTTCATCTCAGGATTAAATGCTTGGATCTACAGTTAGAGGAACAACTGCTTCTAAATGTATCATGAGCCTGAGATGAAGCTGCAAAACAAAGAGTCACTCATCAAGACCTTACAGCTCTTTCCAGCATGAAAATCACAGTAAGAAAAATACATCACTTTCACAGCAAACTGGTAAATTGTCATGGCCCAGAACCTCCTTCATTTACAAGCAGAGGGTTAGGGCGCCTCCTTCATCCACAAGCAGAGGGCGCTGGCCAGTATTGACTTTAAAGATTGCAAAAGTCTGTGCAGTAAAGAAAGTTCTTGGTTTTTCAAAAGGCACTGACCTCCATAGTCACAGAGACTATTTTTCAAGTAATTTGTCATGAGATGACCAAAGCAAATGATGATATTTCAGTCACCCTCAGAGCTGTGCAGGGAGACAGTGTCACTTTGGCTAGGGTTTCTTCTAAAACACAGTGATGATTGCAAAGTAGAGATGCTAGTATTGATGTTTTTCAAGTGGTTTACTTTCCATCACATCCAGGGAAAGTTGTGTCAAACAAATTTTTCAAGCAACCTTCGGATACTTTACCTGATGAAGAGCCTCCTCCATGTATGAGCAGATGGCCAAAGCCTTGGATATTGTTGAAGACTGATTAGTCAGAAAGGTGCAGTGGAAGGATACAAAGAAGGAAAACAAAAGTCATTACACAGGTCAAAGATAATGTTTCTAATTCAAAAATATTGCTCTTCCTATTCATATGAAAATGTCTTTCAAAATATACATCATAGTGGAAAGGAGACAATATTGAATATATGCATGCATTGATACCAAAAAGGAGCAATTTCTTTAAAGGGAAGGGTTAAACAGTACCCCACTATCACCTGCCATTAAGTCTAAAGGAGCTCTTTTTGAGTAAAACAGAGAAAATATGGTATGAAGGGATGCAAGCTAGAATATAGCACTTACAATCTAAAAGGAACTTGTGTATCTCCTGGAAGCAGGGACTGACACCATGTACAAAAAGAGCTTTTCCCAAAGCCTGCTCATCATATAGCCATTAGCAGATTAAGACAGAGTTTCTGGAAATGAGTTTTATTAGCTCTGGGCAGCACTCAAAACCCATGAAGCACTTCACTATTACAAATCCAATCAAAAGACATCTACAGGACTCTGTCAAACCAAGCTTAAAAGGAGGAGACATTTCTGCAAAACAGGGAACAGTCAGGACATTTTATCACAAGTCATTATCCAGTTTTGAAGAATTTGGCAAGCATGAAAAGGAATCAGCTACAATGTGTCACCTGCAAAGGAGAAAAGGTAAAACAGTGGACAAAGTTGACCTTTGCAATGGTTCCATTACAAAAGGTCAAATACCCTAGTCAAAGTCAAATGATAACTATGTTTCAAAAAACCCTGTTGTTCTTGCTTCACCAGTTTATCCTTTCAGACATACATCACAAACAGTGGGAGGCTATTCAAGATTAGTGCCCAAGATGGACATGGTGAATATGTATACAATGTTATAAATGGACAAAGAAGTGGTTTGATAGATTGTCAATTTTGGAGTTTGAAACAAATGCATCTTTCTCATCATTCAAAAAAGATAGATACATCATAGGTAATGTACCTACAAGCAGGAAATTATTTTGGAAAAAAAAGGGGCGCCTTCCTGAAATAAAAAACCCATAACCAAATCCAAATTAGGTTAGCAATCTGGACACCTGCATTAGAGAAAAGGTTGAGACAGCTGTTTAAAAACTGAGACTGTCAAAACAGGTTTACAAAACCCTATCCTCTCGGAAACAAGTCAGAACTCAGGTATTCTCTTGACTGTTTTAAAAGAAGGGTTACTCTATCTCATATGTATGACCAGTATTAGTAAAACACAGTGGCAGAAATGATGTGGAAGCTTTGGAGTTATTTTTCAAAGTCGAAGTTCAATGTCAAGGTGTCACACAAGAGACAAAGCTGGAAGTCCCCCTTATAACACCTGTGCAAAAGTGAGACAAAGTTCTGGCTTTTTAAGCCATTGTTGTTTTTATAAAAAGGCAGGTCCGTGATTGACACGGTCCAAAAGTGTGGCAAGTCTCCAACGCAAATATGGAAAACACCGAGGTTATTAAAAAGATCAGAAGGACTGTGAAACCCTCCAAAAAAGCCTAACAAATTGTCACTTTGCCTTTAAAGACCAAGTGACCGTTGGAGAATTTGAAATAAGAGGTTAAAGGTTGAAGTATGAGAGCGAAAGTGTCATTATCAAAATTCAAATAGAGCTCCCTGCCTCCCTAGCATCAAAGCAAGACATTTCGGGTCGATTTGCAGAGTGTGGCACTGTGAAAAGCCGAGCAACGCGCCTGGAAACCTGTGCGACGCGCCTGGGAGTAAGTTTACACAGTCGGTCAGTTCATGCACGACGCGCCTGTACAGTGGAGCGACGCGCCTGTACAGGGCGCCCGACCACCCGACAGGCCGACCCGACAGGCCACCCGGGTCTAATTTTGCGCGCCGTGCTGACATTAAAGAGTACCGCGCATACTTTGAAGACCTCCAGTGCTACTCCAGCCCTCCCCAACGGCTGTTCATCAAATCGTGAGGTATTTTCACACATTTTTCTCCCTCGGTGCCAAAAAATTGCTAAGAAACATGAAAGTTTGAAATCAAAACCGTGGTGTGAAGTAAAAGGGCTAGAACAGAACTTTGGTATTTCGATAGGACAGAGGCTATTTTTACAAAGAAACAGAGTTTACATATTTAACAAAAGCTTAGATTATGGAAAGAAATCAGCTGCTATAGCCCTTGTTAAACTATAAAGCTTGTTCCAAAGACTGTCACCATTGTTCCATAAACAAGGGAGTTCGGATGTATGCACACACTGAAGGTTAAATTTGCCTGTGTATGATCCTTTTTGGTAGGGTAACACACATATAAGAGAATAGTGAAGTTTAATAGGGGAAAGGATTCTTGATCAAGCAGAAGTTTACAGTTTGAAACTACAGGGGAAGGCTGCTCATGCTCTTCACAAAGAAACAATATTCACTGTGTTGTTGGTTCACTACTTTGTGTTTTTCAAAGCCTATTAACAAGCTGTTATCCATCTGAAGCAAAGGATTTTCTAACATTACCAGAGATGTTATATGGGTAAGGGGTCTTGCCTATTCTGCAGAGTAAAAACCCTTGCAAACCTTGTCGAAACTTTTTGTGGCATTTTTCAAACTCTGTCACCTTGTTCAGAGCAGTAAAATTTGATTGTATACCTACACCAAAGTTTGACTGCATGTCCATAAGTTGTTGTTTTATTTGCACTCCAAGAAGAACAGGTGATTAATCCTTGAGATTACCTTGAGGCAGAGATACAGGAGTATTGCTTGACATCTAAAAAGTTTCAGGAACAGGGTGATTTTAGCACTTTCTCACAGCAAAACTCCTTCTAGCAGTCTACCCTTCTTTTCACTATATTATATCATTTTGAAGAGTTGTTGACTGTGATTTTTTTTAAAAGTGGAAGACCATTTCTTAAGAGCAGGGTTTTTATGATTAAGATTTGTCTTGGAAACACAAATCCAGGTGTGTTGATTGGCCTCTAACAAATCCACAAGGAAAAGTGATTTTGTTTCAATACTGTATACAGGAAATTTACACAGCAGTTTGCTCTTCTCTTCACTGTGTTATTTCCTACAGAGAAATCTGTTGACAGAGATTTTCTAAAAGTGAAACAAGACTTTTTCTTAAGAAAGCAGAAGTTGTGTGTTACACAAAAACTTGTTGCAATACATCAAAATCCCATTGTCTATCTGTCCAAGCAGTATAGTGACACAGTTTGTTTCCAGCAGGGCATTTTTACACACAGTGAGGGCAGTTTGCCTTTTCCAAAGCATTTCAAGTCAAAATGCCTCCAAGGCAAGACCACAGGAGCGGTCCACATAAGAGATATGAGCCCATCTCTACAGAAGAGATTAATGCTCATCCATCTGTACTTTTCAACTTCCATGAAGTAGGCTGCCTTGATTTCTGCCAGAAGATAGAAGAAGTCAAGAGTTTTTCACCATTAACACACTTGTGCGCCCTGAGATTCAAGGAAAAACACTTCCAAGTGGCGGATCTTGATTTCAAAATTTCTCCAAGGTATGTGTCCAAGGCCACCAAGATCCCGTATCATGGCGAAAAATGGTTTAAACAAGCTCATCTTGACTTGGAGGATTACAAACCTTTCATCAAGCCTGAACATAGAGAGGTGGTCACTGCTATCTTCCCTTTTTCATATCTCCTTGACAATTATGCTCCTCTTATGAAATCCATAATGAAATATTTTACTTGTGAAGGGAGGTTTGATCGAATTTATGCCTATCATGTCCGTTTATTGATGCACTTTACTAGAAGCAGGCAACTAAATCTCCCTCACTTTTTGTTCAAAAGCATAGAGAAAATGGCATCCACTGTCCAAAAGAAGGCCCCACCTCAGCAAATCCCTTCTCTTTTTCATCATTCTTTGATCAAGATTATCTTCCTATACCAGCTGGAGAAGAAAGAGGTTTCATGGGATTTATTCATCAGCCATCCATATTTTGCCACTGTTCCTCCTGCCCATATTTCTCCTACTCAGCCTGTCCATCGCCCAGTGCCTCTGTCTAGTAGGCCTACACCTAGAAGACTCAGAATTACTACTGGACAGCCAAGTCAACAGAAGGAAGGAGAGGGCAGTGAACAGCAGCAGCAGACAGAGAATGAGGGACAGCAGCTGTTGGATGTTGAGGGACAGCCAAGTCAACAGGAGGAAGGAGAGGGCAGTGAACAGCAGCAGCAGGTAGATGATGGAGGACAACAGGTCCATGATGAGGGACAACAACAAACAGAAAGTGAAGGGCAGCAGATACAAATTGAGGGACAACAGCAAATAGAAAGTGAAGGACAGCAGTTCCAAGATGAACAGCAACAGGTACACATTGATGGACAAGACATTGATGAAGAACAACAAGCTAAGGCTGCCACCTTAACAGTGACAAAGATTGTTCCTAGCAAGAGGAAATTGCCCAAAAAGACACCTTCTAGCATGCCAAGGAGGAAAAGCGCCAGATTGGCTTTCAAAGGCAAAAGCAAAGTTGGGGAAAGTACAAAGCATGGATGTGAATTAGCTATTATCCCTATCCAAAGCGATGATAGTGAAAATGAGGCCCGCCTTCTTGAAAATCTCTTAATTCATAAGGAAGGGCAAATTGATGCAGTAGAGAAAGATCTTCAAAGGGCAAGGAATTTCAATCATTTCTTGGAGATTGAAAACAAACAAATGAATGTGCACACAGCTGTTCATGAGGCACGGGCGATTAAGTATAAGAAAGAGGCAGAAAAGGCACAAGCAAGAATTGAAGAGCTCATTGGTGAGTTTGATGATGAAGAGGAGGAAGACCAGCCTAGGCGGAAGAGGACTAGGACCATCGGGCTTAAAAGAGCCTTGGAGAAGCAGAGAGCAGAAGAGCAAGCCCAGCTCCAAGCCTTTCCTCTCACTGCACTCCTTGAGCAGGAAATTGAGGAAAACAAAGAGGCTTGGCTTGAAAGAGCTAACAAACATTTGGAAATGAAGCTTGAGAGGGCGAATAGGGATCTAGAGCTGCAGAGGAAGAGGACACGCCACTTCCAAAAGCTGAATCAGTTTGCCCGGCGCAATCTAAAGGCAACACAAGAGAAATTGAAGAAGGTAAAGGGGAAGCGCCTAGCACGGAAAGAAGGGAAAAGCATATCAGCCCTTGATATTTTGGCCTCAGCCTCAGAGCATGTTGCTATGGACCCTTGAGGGTCATGCATGCCAATTTTGGGCCTTTTTCGGCAACTTTTTGTTTTTTGGCATTTTTTGGGTTTTTGGCCGAAAACTCATAAATTCGCCATTTCAGTTTGATGAGTTTTCAAGGGAGGAGGATGATACCGATGGATGCCATAATTCCATGAGTAGGTCTCCAGTGATTTTCAGAGCATTTGGAGATCATTCGCTCCCTCAAATTGGCGAAAAATGCCCTCTTTTTGCACATTCTGCCCGCCATATCAACAATCTGCTATTTTCTGGGTTTTTGCACACAGGTACAGTTTTGGATGACTTCCAGGCCTCAGATTGAGATGGTTTTAGTTGCGCTGGAAAGTAGACATAGAGAGCTTTCCAACGAGCTATCATGAGCCTCGTTTCGACATCAGGAAGGCTGCCATTTGCATCCAACAAGTCAGGGGACCTTTTTCAGGCATAAATATGAAGTATTTTTGTAATTTTTGAACCTCAAAAATCTGCTTTTCCCAAATGTGCGTTAAGCTATTTTTATCCTTGGGAAATGATGTAAAGTCAATATAATTTCCGTTTTTAGTAGTTTTTTAGATATTTTATGGGATATTTTGTGCCTTGGGCTTTGCAAAGCCTCAAGGACAAGTTTAGATATTTTGACTTGGCCAATGGGATAGCCAGTTGCTCCATGAGGTTTTCCTCCCTCAAGCCTATTTATTCCATGGGTTTCATTGTAAATCAGAGGCTGAACTTGAGAGAAGAATTAATACATTGGTCATATGAGCTTTGAAGAATACACTTGTGTTATGATTTTTGGACTGCCTCTTGGATGCTTTTGAGGAGTGATGAAGGATTGGTGATGGATTCCATGACATGGTAGAATGGTATAGTTTTTCTTGCTATGTTTTTTGTCTTCTAGTTTTAATTCATAATCCATGCTTCTTGCTGCTATAGATCAGTAGAGATTAGTTTTGAGATATGCCCATGGAGGCACCTCAAAATTCCTGAATCTTCATAGCTTGATGTTTTCTTCTTCCTTTGTTATGCTAAAGAATTCTTAACTGCTCTTTAGTAACCTAAGGATACTGTTTGCTAGTTTTATTTACAAGTTCTATGCATGTTGAGTAGGATGTATGGTGTGCCCTGCCTACCTATAAGCTGTCCATAGTTCTGTCCATAAAACTTTCTCTTTGACTGATTTGTTGATCATCTTGTTGAACCAAGGAGGCCTAGTCCCGATCTAGCCCTTTGCCTAAAACTATGAAATCTTGTTTGTCAAAGTGCCCAATGACTTAGAGACTATGTTTAGGCGTTCCGGCGTAGTTTATGAGTTGTTATTTTGTCTCATGTGTTTTCCCCAAAGTCTGATAGCCATTTCCCGAAGTTAGAGGGTCTTATACCTCTATGTATGGTTGGAATGCTTGATTTCTATGTATTAATTAGCTCATAGTTACATTTAACATGATTAATGGCTTGCTATAAAATGTTTATGTCTGCTATCAACTAGTTACACTTGAAATCCCTTTGTCTTTCACCAACTTGTTGTCCATTTAACCCATTTTGCCCCAAGATCCCTTCTACCGTGAATCAAATCGGCCCTACAGCAGCCTTACATCATCACCTCATAGCTTCCTTGACCTGTTTGACCCCATAGCCCAATTTATCTACATCTTGTTATCCAATTTATGTATTTGATCAGTTTTATCCCTCACAAACTTAAAAAATCAAAAAACTAAAAACATACTTCATAACTAGCCTAATATCAGAACACCATAAGCAAACACAACGATATCCTTTACACCTAATAGATAGAGCCCTCTCTGAGTCCAGGATGGCTAGGTCCTTGGGCTCCAAAGCTTGGTTTGATGTTACATCGTCATTTGGCTCGCCAATCGGCCAAATCACGGGACCCTAACACACTGGTAGAGAAATCTAGACTGGTTGAAAAGACACAGTGACCTTTTCTGATTAATAGAGATGGATCCAAGGATGCAAAAGAGATATGCTCCGATGAGTAGAGAACATATCCCTGGATTCCCACACAAAATGTCGGAAATAAATTGGATGAAAATTCTACCTATCTTTCGAGATGAAAAGGTTGATGACCCCTTGTTACACCTCATCAAATTTCATATACACATATGGAGGTTGAAGGTTGAATGACATGAGGAATGCCTCATGAAAATTTTTATGGAAACATTAGAAGGTAGCACAAGAAATTGGTATGAATGGTTAGAACTTGGCATCTTGTTTTCTTTGAAGGATTTCCACAAGGTATTCTATAAATACTATATAGGATATTTCCCATCTCTATAATTAGCTGAAAATTGTTGTGATCAATCTCAGGATATCATACAGTACCTTATAGATAGTGATGAAAATATGAAAAATTTGTATCATGAAGACCTCTTAACATCCATTCATGAAATTCATTCTTAAGACAACTATCATGATAGCCTAGTTTAGTTATTTGAGGAAGAAATCATTCAAGGTAGAGAAGAAAACCCACAAGATCTCTCTGAAGGCACAAGTGATCATTTATCACCCCCACTAGATGAGGCTCAAGAAGATATCCAACCTTAGAATTAGTCTTCTCTAGAGAAGGAAAACAATTGTTGCTCAATCCAAAGAAAATAGAAAATGCCTCCTCTTTTAACTAAAAAAGAGGCAGATCAGATGTTGAGAGTAAAACTAGCCTCTAAACCTTTATATAAGGAAAATATTCCCGTTGTACCATGCCTACCTTACCTACTAAAGAAATTGATCATAAATAAACAGTGGAACTAATTGTTGTTGAGGTTGTAATACCTCCTCAAGAAGACATTCATCCTTGTAAGCAGTCACAAAAGGAAGAGAAACATCATGGTTCCATCCAAAGAAAAAGAAAGACACCACCCCTTCTAACAAAAGAAGAAAACAATAAAATCATAAGCATACAGCCATCATCCAAACCTTTTTTTGAAGAAGATATGTATGTGTTTTCTATTGCTGACTTATCTACTAATTTATTTTCTCATACTAAAAGTACAGAGCAGATTGATGCTGATACTACAATATCTTCTCAAGAAGACCTGGTGCCAAATAATGGTCTTACTCATCAGGATAGTGGCTCAAAAATGGAAATCATCTCCCTAAAACAGGGCATACCAAGATTTCTTGAAGATAGCATAACATTACTTTCTGAAGCTTCCAAATCAAATAATCATAAAGAGGGAGAAGATATTCTTTCTCAAAATAATCCCAAATTTAGTCAAGTAAAGGAGGGAGTAATCCTAAATGAGGTCTATTTTTCAAATCCTCTAGGCCAGTTATTATTCGAAGACCCCTTTGCTGTTTCCCTAGAGACATTTAAAGAAGGAGTAGTGTGTTCTACCATGAACATTTTGTTGAAAGTATGAGAAAAAAATTAAGCACTACTGTCCGAAAACAAGTGAGGTGGAAGTGGCCTTTTGATTTCTTCAACATCATCAAAGAGCTGAACCAAGATCAACCATGCAATCATCTACTTGACTGGTTATATTGGAAAGAAGAGTTCACCAAATAAATTTTTATCATATATAGGTTAGAGTAGAATAGATAGGCATGAAAAATAAGCTTAGCCCCATGAGCATATTTCTTTTAGTTTGTTTTGAGAAAAACAGAAAACACAAAAATAACAAGAAAAGTAGAAAAAGAGGGCAGATTCTAAAACAATGATACAACCCCATACCCAGAAAATAGTCATGCTGAAAGTGCGCAAGTCTAAATGCCACTACTAGTGCTCAAAAGTTATCTTGTTCAGTTATCTAGCCTAATCATAACTAAACATGTTTTAAATTTATTGCTGATAAGTTAGTGAAAGAAGGGATAGTCAAATTGTGTAAGCTTGACTTGTCAAAGATAGTATATTAGGAAAAGATATTGGTTCCACATGCTCAAAACATAACCAAAGAGGAAAACAAGGATGAAAAACAAACTATGTATCCTAGCCCTGGTTTTTCTAAATCTTATTTTCATGCAAAATAATAATTGTGTGCATCTTGTATTTTATGCCACAAATACATGACAAATCAGACTGTCTAATCCTGATTTGGTCATTTCTAAATTTCATGTTTTAATTTTAGTGAATCAAATCCTGTCAGACAACTTAATCTTGACAGTCGATCTAGCATACGTAGAGAAACAAAGGACTTCATCAGTTTAATCTGAACTCCCGGCGGATATAAGTATAGAATTAGATAGTGTCTTTTTTCAAAAATATCATGTCAAAGGGTTGCTAGTCCAAATGCACCTAAGAGAAGAAAAAATGTTAGGGAATATAGCTGGGTAGGTAGAGATGACTTTGATGTTAATCATGCTCTCAATTTTTAGAAATAGCATCAAGAAATAAAGGAATTTGTGCCAATGGATAAGGCACTGGTCTTCAAAAGCCAGAGATCTGAAATTCTGGACACCTCCTGAAAATGAGATGCCCTCCCCAAATGGAGCCACTATTAGTCATCAGTATTTTTACCTGTTATTGATGACTAGTTTCCTTAGCTAAGTTTTCTAGAAGCTGATCTTCAAACTATCAAATTTGTCTTCTAGAAAACACCCCAAAACAATTTTTTTCCTCCTACCCCTTCGTATCAGACTATGATGAGGAAAAACCCCACTTTTCAGGTCCTATCTGGTTTCATTAAAATAACCCTATCCATAGCAGTCATATTTGAAAGTTATTTGTTGTCATTTACCCTTATTCATCAAGCCATTCATTTTCCAACTATTGACAAAGTGTCTGAAACCCTATCCTTGGTTATGTTGTCATTTGAAAATCTAATCATACCAAATAAAACACTCAGAAAATGTCAAGACCATTTCTAAGTTAGGTAGTGGTGTTTAGGGAGTTTTTCCTTGGCTAAAACATCCTGAGCCAAAAGCCTCTATTTAGTACCAGTCAGCCCTGATTAGTTCCTAATCTGCAAAACACATCTTGCCTCATCCATAGGTCACACACCAATAAGAGGTTACTTTGTCTCGGTCCATAAGAAATTCAAAAAAGTTCCAAAATAGAAGAAGATAAGCATGTTCAATGTCTATAATAATATGCTTAGGTCAAGCAAAATCTCCATAAGACACCAAGGAAGATCTCTAAGGTTCAAAGTCATATGTTTTTAAATCTCTACAGGGGTGTGATTGCAATAATGATCAATGTGAAAAAGAGCAAAATAATAAGGTAAAAAGGGTCCTTCATGATGAGTTAGTTCGCCATCAGTAAAACAAATGCAATGCAGTAACTGAAGGGCTACTAATGGGTGTAGTATGAAAGCCAAAGTAGCTTAAAGAACAGAGAGCAACCTCCAAGTCATATGAAGGAAAAAATTTGATGTTATGCTGATCAGCAATCTTTTCAGCATCTCCTCCAAAAAGGAATTTCAACATCCCTCTACAAACACAGTCAAGGGAAGTCAGTCAACTAGATCTAAGAAAGAAGCTACTCTACATATACAATTCATATGGTTTCTATTCTAAAGGTTCACAGGGATATGTTACAAAGAATACATATCTCAGAACATATCTCATAAAGCAAATTTTTGCCTATTTGACATAATACCAAGAAGAGACATATGATCTGCAGAAAGGTGATATAGTTTTGAAATAAATGAAATGACATATCTACAGTGAGAACCTCCTCCTCTAAAAAGAGCATATGGTTGAAAGCACAGTGATAACCTCCGTCATTAAAGAGATGAAGTGTCATGACTATGATGCTTAGAAGCGCAGTGATAACCTCCTCCAATAAAGAGTAGATGGTTAGCAGCAAAATAATAGAACCTCCTTCATTTAAAATTAGAGGGTTGGGGTGTTTTTAAGTAACTCTAGAAAGTAGTGTGAGCCACCTCCTCCAAAGATTAACAGTAGGTGCATTAGCATATTTTCAAATTATGTTTAAGAAAGTTTTCTATTGGAAAGTCAAGGTTGAAATCAGTGGGAAGAAAATGAAAGTTTATAGGTTGAAGTCCTGTGTTACATAAATAGCAAATTAGTGACATTATGGTGTTGAAAAGCCTCTTTTTCTTCTTTTTATAAAGGCCTCTCTCAAAGTGTAAACTGAGGGTGGAATGTTTAACTAGAAGGCTATCACTTGAGGTTACAGTTCACATATACCATCTTATCCAAAAGATAAGGTAGACATATAAGAAGACAAGCCTTGGTGAGTGCAAAGAAATTTTTTTTATTCGAAATCAGAGGATTAATTCAAGTCTCCAGTTTGAAGTGGCCATCTTGGAAAGCATAAAAAGGGCACCATGTCTGATAAAGAAAAACTATTTATAATTCTAAAGAGACCTCCTTCAAAGAGGGAAGTTAGGATTGGCAAACTTCAAACCATGGCCTCTTTCATAAAAGGGCATAGGGACAGCTCTCCAAGAGTTACATAGTAAATCAACTTATTCAAAGGGTAAAAAGGTGATAAACATGTTTCACTTTTAGTCAAAGAGACATCTCTTTCGCTTCACAAAAATAGAGGTTAAGGAGTGCCCAGGCAGTTTTTCAAACATAGGCCTCCTTCACAAATAAGAAGAGGGCCCACCATTGTTTGATGATATTCAAAATGACAAGTGGAAAATATCAAAACATAGCCTAAATTCCTCCTTCAAAATAAGCAAAAAGACGATATGAGCCATGAGTCGCGCTAGGGCCAATTTTGTTTCAAAATGAGTTTCTGACCAAAAAGAGATGAAATTGAAAAAAGTGAGAGAGTTTTTTTTCCATTATAGGTTCAAGAAGAAACACCTCCTTCATTGTCTACACAGGTATCATGGTTTGTGAGAAATGTAAAAAATACAGGTGTCACGGGAGGATTTATGCACCTGGATTCACCATTTTTTACCAGTGTTGGGACAGTCAATTTTTGAACATCCAAATGGAAAAAAAATTAAAATAATCAAGAATATTTGGAAATTATACTTCCATATATTTCCAACGAGCCATCTTGGGCCCAATTCTGACACCGGGAAGGCATCCAAAAGTGGCTTGCAAACAACACTATGTATTTCTGCACCAGGATTCACCAATTTTGACCGGTGTTGGGATAGTCAATTTTTGAGAAACAAAATGGAAACAAAATGAAAAAAATAAAGAATATTTGGATATTATACTTCCATATCTTTCCCACGAGCCATCTCGGGCCCAATTCTGACACCGGGAAGGCATCCAAAATTGGCCTGCAAACAACACTAAGCATTTATGCACCAGGATTCACCATTTTTTACCAGTGTTGGGAAAGTCAATTTTTGAATAACAAAATGGACACCAAATGAAAATACTCAAAAATATTTTGAAATTATACTTCCATAGCTTTCGAACGAGGCATCGCAGGCCCAATTCTGACACCAGGAACTCTTCCAAAACTGGCTGCAAAAGCATGCAGTGTGCCTGAAAAATTGCGCGGCTTGCCTATAGGTTTTTTCAGTGTATTTTTCTAAGCAGCATGGCGTGCCTGTGTTTTTGCGCGGAATGCCTGCGCAGAAACAAAAATACTCTTTAAAAATGATATATTCAAATATCAGAAGCTTAAATACACTTTAATATGACCTCCTTCAAGAGAATATGGTTAGAAAAAACATAGTGATGAAAACCTCCTTCGAAGAGGGCAGTTGGTTTGGCAAACTTCAAAAATGGCCTCCACAAAAATGAAGAGGGTCAGCTCTCCAAACGTTTGCACCATGAAATAACTCATTCAAAGGGTTAAAGGTGTGATGAATTAATACTTCACTTGTAGTCAAAGGGTGCCTCCATCAAATGATAAAAGACAGAGTTTTAAAGGACAGGAAATTTACATTTTGAAATATTTTCAATCAAAGGATAGTGACCTTCATCACTTCATAAACAAGTGGATTTGCATATTAGGTTCTAAGAGGCTGCATTGGTGGTTTTAAGTGGATATCAGCCTGTTTGTCTAAAAACCACAGAGGAAACAATGATAATGGAGGAAAGATTTGTTTTCAATTTGAAAGAGTTTTATCGCTGTAAGTGGTTAAAAATAGCACAGTCTTCAAAGGAGAAAGAGTTTTGGTGCCCAAAGGAAAAGGAGGAACCTTTTTGTTTTCAAGAAAGCCCTCTTTGCCAAAATCACAGAGAAATAAGGGAGAAGGTTATGCTTATAATAAGTTTAAAAGCTATCTTAACAGTGATTTCAAAAGAGCACCAAGTTTACTAAATCAAGGAGAAAATAGTGACTAGAGGATAAAGATTTTTGTCAGTTGAAAGAAGTCATTTAAAAACATTGATTTCAGGGGGTGCCACGTTATCATAATCATAGAAAAATAGACTTTTTGAAAGGTCTCATAATCAATTTGAAGGAGTATTTAAAAGGTGTTTTCAATGAGTCCCTTTTGTTTCTAATAACCATAGAGAGATAGTGAAAGGGAGGAGGGTTGATGTGCCATTTTGAAATTCTTTTTTGTGCATTGAAATATCTAAGAATACACACAGTTGCTAGAAGAAAAAACAGAGTTTTGTAAAGGTATTAAAAATCAGTTTGAAGAGATATCCTAACAGTGATTTTAGGGCACCGTGTTTACTAAACCAAAGACAAGACAGTGATATCAAAGGGGCAGTGTTTGAGGGGAATAATCTTTGTGTCAAAAAACAAAAGAGATTTGTCTCCAAAATACCACCAGCAGATCTTGGCAAAGGCCTCCTAGCTCAAACAAAATACTGAAGAGGCGACTTTGTTTTCATTCAACAAAATACTTGTTTGCTAAACTCAAAGAAGAACAGTGATTTGGAAAGAGGAAAAGGTGTGTTGGTTGAAGACTTATTTTAGTGATCACTTAATCAGTTTATCTTGGTAAGTCAAAGAAGAGAAATCTAAGCAAACTAGTGATGATGAGGAACAATGAAAAGGGTCCAAACATGATAGTAAGGAATGGAAAAGTGGCAAGAATCATAGTGATGATAAGGAGCAAATTGATGGGCAGCAAGGTAGTGATGAAGAGAAACATAATGGTAGCCTACACAGCAGCAAGCATGACAGTCATGAAGAAAGCATTGAATAGGACAAACAAGACAGCCCCCAAGCAAGCAATGATGAGGGTAAGAAAAAACAAAGCATAGAGCATGAAGGGCACTCTCCAAATCATGTGCTAGCTACCTCTCCTAGGCAAGGGGCCATGACTTCTTCACCAAAGACTAAAAATGCGAAAACAACAAGGAATACAACCAAAAAACGAAACAAAATCAAAATTGACCAAAGAGGGTTCCCAGTGAGAAAAAGTGGAAAAGACACATCTAGACTTGGAATTTTGGCCCAAACTTCTAGGCATGTTTCTAAACACCCTTAAGGGGTTTTCTCACTGAAATTGAACAAATTTTGACATGTTATTGTTTTTGACATTTTTGGGCCTAATTGCATAAACTCATGGGTGCCACCATTTTTGTTTGGAGCGTCATCAGCCATTGCAAGTGGTACCATTGGATGCATTAAATTTAGGCTCATCTACTCAGAATTTTTTAGATCAATTGAAGATGTTTTGGTCCCCCAATGAGGCAAAAAACACTCACTTTTTCGACACTCTGCCCCACATATCAGCAAAGGCTATTTTTTGGTTTTTTCCACTCGGTTCAGTTTTTGATACACTTCTATTCATCAGTTTGTGGAAAACCAAGTATTTTCAGAAACTAGACATCTAGGGCTCTCCAACGATCCATCACGAGCCTCGTTTCAACATTAGGAGGTTCTTCAAAAGTTTCAGTTGGGAAAAGTCAATTTATTTTCCTTTTTTAGTGTTTTTAAGATATTTTCATAGATATTTTATGCCTTGGGCTTTGGAAAGCCTCAAGGAAAAAATCAGATATTTGTAATGGGCCAATGGGCTTGCTAGTTGCTCTAGGAGGTTTTCCTTCTCTTTGGCCTATTTATTCCAAGAGATTTCATTGTAAACAAAGCTGAACTTGATAATATAGAGCAATATATGGTTATAAAAGCTCGGAAGAAACACTTTGTCTCATGCATTAGATAGTTTCTTGAATGTTTTGGATGATGAAAGAGGACTACTGTTGGATTCCTTGACTTGGTAAAATGGTATAGTGTCCCTCTCTGTTATGTTTCCTTATTTTTCATACATATTTCATGTTCTTTGCTTGTTTTAAGACAATAGAGAATAGTTTTGAGACATGCCCATGGAGGCACATCAGATTTCCTGATTTATTACAACTTCTATGTTTTCTTCCTTCTTAGTCATATCAAAGAATTCTGAACTGCTCTTTGATCACTAAAGAAATTGTTTGCTTGTTTCATTTATGGTTTTATGCATGCTAAGTATGATTCACGGTACGGCCTGATTACTCATGGCTAGTCACAGCTCCATCTCTGAAACCTTTCTTTGAATTTGTTATTGTCCTAGTTGAACCAAAGAGGTCTTGTATCGATCTTGCCCTTTGCCTAAAACTCTGCAATCTTAGTTCAAAGTGCCCGATAGCTCAAAATACTATGTCTAGGAGTTCCCTCTTAGTAGCTTGAGTTATTTTTTTGTCTTAATTATTTTTCCCCAAAGTCTGATAGAGATTTTCCTAAAGTTAGAGAGTCATATATCTCTATGTATCGCTTGAATGTTTATTTTTATGCATCTATCAGTTTGAAGTTGCATTTATCATGATTAATGGTTAGCCCTACCATATAAATGTTTTCTATTGAACTATTTATGTTTGAAAGCCTTTGTCCTTCTCAAAATTAGTGTCCATCCCACTTGATTTTACCTAAAGATCCATTTTATCTTGATCAAATTGGCCCTTCAATAAACCTTGTATCACCATCTGAGGCTTTCTCGACCTTTTTGACACCATAGCCCAGTTGATGTAACAATATTTTTTATATATTTAGTCTTTGATCAGTTCCTCCCTCAAAAACCTAAAAACAAAACCAAAAACCTACTTGATAGCTAGCTTAAAATAAAAAACACAAGAAGCAAACAAATATACATCCCTTATACAAATAGAGAGAGCCCTCTCTAAGTCCAGGAAGGCTAGGTCCTTGGGCTCCAAAGTTGGTTTGATGTTACCCTGTCACTTGGCTTGCCAATCAGCCAAATCACGAGACCCTAACAGAAGGTACTTTATCCAACTATGAATATGATCCCTTTTCACATTAAGATGGATTTTATGTCTACTAAAGAGATTTATGGGCCTTCCTACCCATTTATTCATCTAACTAAATATCAAGAGAAAAATTAATATTCCAATTAGATGCATGCTAATTTAGGAATATTACAGTCCTCCCCTCCCAAATTTTGCTTGTCCTCAAGCAACTGCAAGGATAGGACTGAAGAGCCTCTCATATTCCCCTTGTAGCATCCTCAAGTGATGAGTTCCCCAAAAGAACAAGATTATTTCTCATCAATTTGTTTCAAGTTGTTCCTCCCATGTGTGTAAGTATGACTTTGGTGAAAAATCCAAATGGCTCTCATCATGAAAAGGTGGGGTATCCATGGAAAAAACTATATGTGGTCTAGAGGCCTTCTCAAGGCACGAAATTTGAAATATATTGGGAACCATCATCCTCATGTGAAGCCTCCATCCCTAAGCTATCATCCACAAAAGGTGAGTCACCCTCCAACATGGTAACTCCTGAAACATCTCCTCCACCTTAGGCTCCTGCAAAGAAGGTGGGCTGTGTTATTGCCTAAATCCATCTCAGGCTAAAAGAAGGCAGGATTCAGTGTAACATCAAAACACGCTCAGTCTGGTAGCTAGCCCTACCAGATCAGGAGAGGGCTCTCTCCGGGTCAATCTCAGCAAAAATAATCGATGGGGCTTGAGATGACTTGAAATAAAAGCTGATTTTAGGCTAGGTATATAATTAAAGGAGTTTGATTTTGATTTTGGGGGTTTTGTTGGAATCAAAGGGAAAGGCATTTTTGGGTTCGGGGATGAGGCCTAGTTTTTGCAGAGTTCTGAATGGGGCAAGGAAGGCAATTGTTTTGATGCTTTGGATTGAATGAATGGATAGTTCAAACCGGTGAGGAGCTGAAGAGGGAAATATTTTTTCAAGAATCCTCTTAAAACAGATGAAAACATGGAAAATTAAACAAAACTGAAGGCAGAGCAAAACAATCTAATGAATTCCACCTTTATAACTCATTTGTTTAATTTAAGAAGAAAGGAGAATGGAAATGATACACATAAAAATCAATGTACTTACAATCACATAGAGAAACACACCATCAAAACACAGAGCCACATGGATCCCAAAGAGTGCTACAAACCCTAGTCTATTCCTTTGCCAAAATTGCAGAGATGAAATGTACAATGAAGTGCCAAGCAATCCCAAGTGTCCAACCCCTGAAAATGACTGAGAAAATACAAGATATAGACAAGCCTAACTCATTTCCATGCCTCTAGGGGTCGATCTCACTATTTCAGGAGCTGTTTCAATAAGATCTAAACTACGAACTAGAAAATAGGCAATGAAACAACTTGCCTCTATAAGATAGGAAACTGATTTATTCAGTTACAATTCACTTTTTGGTGAATGAATCTACTTACATGAGTAAAAATGTGCCAAAATTATATCATAGTAATGAAATTACATCAAGTTACATCAAGAGTTACATGATAAATTCAAACTGGCCAAAAATAGGCGAAAAAATGAGCTGTTGAGTGAAAAATAGGCCAAATTTCCCAATGCGTCGCACCTAAAATCTCTGTGTAGCAAAACTTTGAGGCTGATTTTGAGGGCCTTCCCGAAGTCCAAATTGAGTTCGGGATACCTCATTGGAAATCCCTGCCTGTCTAATTTCCAACCCAAGTGGAATTTCTAGACTTGGTTGCCATTTGTCCCTCCAAAAATCAAATCTCCCAACACTGCTTCCTGTGTGTCCAAAAAGTGGTAGAAAGGCTATTTTTGAGGTGTTTTTGACCTTTTAGGCAACCCAAAACTTGTCAAAATCCTTACGTAATGGGTATGCATGCATAAATTTTGATGCAAAATCTAGAAATGTAAAGTTTTCCTCCAAAGGAGCTGCCAATTATAAGCGCGCGCCAAGTGGCGCTACGCGTCGGGCGGAAAAATATGTGTTAAGGCCAAAAAATTTAAAATTGACAAAACATTTCCCAAATTTCTTGAAATTTGGGCTGAATGTCCACCATAAAGCACTATGCTGGGCTAAAGAAGCTTCGACCAAAATTTGGAGTCTATCATGGCTTTTGCGATGCTTTAGTGCCCTCTTTAGTCTTGCTTTCAAGATCTTGATCCTCGCTTTGCAAACATGATTTCGCACCCAATAACGGTTCTTTATGTGCCTGAGAATGTTCTTTTCCTTTTCGGCCTTCTAGGTGCATGTATTTCAGTGGTGGAATCACTGTCTCGGTCATAGGATGTATCAGTATCTGTCTCCATGATGTCCAAGTTCGATGCAAGGTCTATGTTGTCTTGTATGAGAATTTGGTGTTTTTGATTGGATCACCAAATATGTGTCACATGGGAGGGAATATGGAGGAATGGGGTAATGAAAGTGATGGGCTACAATCAAGTGAAATTGTGAGTTTGAAAACTGTGTGTTGGGACAACCACTTAACTTTTTGGGATAACTTAGGATTTGAGGGAAATTCACAAATGATATAGGGACAATGGGAATAGGATAGGGATAATTGACTTTAGGGATGTAAGGTGAAATGGGAAAAGGGGACTTTGGTGAGGAAAATAACAGTGAGGCAGGGAAAAACAAAGTGAGGGAAGTGGAAATGTTTGACTCCCAAAACCAATCTTAAAACCCTAGGAGAAATTTTTCAACAAGATGATAGGGTTTAAGTTTTGACATTCAAATTCTCATAATCCATGTCCAAACATTTTTAAATAGCAAATATAAGTTCATATGAACTTACTTGGACAAAATAGACTAAGTGATTTGGAATTTTTTAGAAGCAATGACAAAAATTTGGGTGTCGGCTCAATGCGTCCCGCAGTCAGCTCAGTGCGTCACGCCCCTCTGATGCGTCGCGCCAGTGTAATTTTTACACTGCGGTGGCCGGCCCAATGCGCCGCGCCTGCCCAGTGCATCGCGCCGGATGCCCAATGCACCGCACACCCAACTTTTCCCAATTTTACCTCCAAGCTTCTTCCTTCACTCCTCACACCTCTTCTTTTGGCTCATTGTTGTCTTTGGCATGCGAATCAAACTTTGAACAATGAAAATATCTTTTATGCCAAAGTTTTCAATTTTTGTTTTTTGAAAACCCACTTTTTAATATTTTTAAAACTTGACATTTCACTTTAAACTTTGTTTTTTCTCCTTTGTGCTTTTGACTGAATAATGAGCTTATGTCTGTCTTGCAGGGGAATGAATAGCATGGAGCTTTTGGCAAAGGTGACCAGGGCTGCGAATGGAGCACTATTACAACTTATTTGAAGCTTCCTCATGTACCTGCTGACAGTATTAGACATTCTGAAGACTAAATTAATGAAACCCTAGACCTAATGAGACTAAAAACCCTAAAATGACTCTTTACTAACCAAGAGACCAAACATGACTATAAATGACCGTAAATGACTTTGATGAAAAGAACTAGGCCAAGGCCAGTAGGTACAAGACATGAGGGATATGAGTGACAAGACCCTACCGTGAGATGATCCCTGCTCCTAATGGAATGCAGCTGACTGAACTGAGTGAGACACCTAAAATGAAATGCAACAAAAGAGATTTGATCTCTGACAAAGGGATGAAGATACTGAATCTAACATTGGCTCCAATGGGGATGGTAGCTCCTTGGAGGTGCCAAGAACTACAGATTTCTAGGAGAGTAGGTAGTGCCTTCGTCCATTGGGGTATGGAGTCAATAACTTCGACAAACCAAAAAAATACTCTTGACTCATTGTGAGAACTGAAAACTGACTCAAAGCTGACTAAAAAAACTATACCAAAAGTAACTAAGAGAAAACTTAAAATTTAAAGCTTGATGGCAGTACATGACCACCTGTGTTTCTTACAAGGAAATATACCATCAGGCTATATCAAAATGTCAATGTAACCAATCAAGTATATTCCTTCTTCATTGATTCTTCTGATGAGATCCTCTGGACAACAATAGATACTTGCAACTAGGCCTCCAAAACATAGTTGACCATGATCTCCTTCATCACTGAACACTGTAATGATTACCTTCACTGCTAACTGTAATAGATTTTCCATTGGATCCTGAAAAACATGAAGATTTTCCTTCTGTTGAAGAGACAAGGTGTTCTTTTTTCTTGATTCTGATCTCTGTTCACAATGTACCTCAGTAAGAATGTGTTCCTGGTCTTCGAAAAATTCTGAACAAGTAGGTGAGCATATTCGCTCTTCAAAGAAAATTTCAAAACATGAAACATAAGAAGAAGAATCTGAATGGAAGTTCTGATTGCTCTGATCTTCTATAGTCTGAATATATTTTTGATCATCTTGATATGATATAACAACCAGATTATCATGTTTGTCATCATATTCATCAATCATAAGAGAAGAAACTTCAGATGGTTCTCTAGATCCAACACTATCATTTCTATCATCTACCAAAGATTCATCCAAAGGAAATTTTTCACTTACTTGAACAAAGATCTCATCTTGTTTTTCATAGAGGGAATGGATTACCTCATGGAGACTCTTTTCTGATGGAATGAGAACACTCAGGTCTATAACTCTGTTTTCTTCATTTGAGGTAACCTTAACAATATAACTCTCCTTTATGGGATCTGGAACAACATGTTCCTCCTCATCACATATTAACTCTAGATCCGGCTTAACTTTATCACTATGTGAAATTGGAACATCATTTTCCGGCATCTTGTCCTTAATTTCAATCAGATCGAAAATAGAACCTCTTCTTTCATTGTTTTCAGATGTACAAAGATCTTCAACCTGCTGGTCTTGAAAAGTATCCTCTAAATTTTCTGTATGCTGCTAAAATGGATTTTCATACAGTGCTTCCATGATTTCTTCGTCCATCAATTCATCATCTCCATAAAAATTATCAAGATCTTCAATGAAACTATTAACGTGTTCACAACAATTATGCACTAATATTAAGGATGGACAAGATTCTTTATACCTTTCAAAAAATATTGTATGAAAATATTTTAAACAATAAATAGAAGCAGGTGGCAAACTTTCATACCAAGATCGGGCTTCATCTTCCAGAGTAGCCATAAACATATTCATCAAACAATCTTCAGGAAAGTCGATATTTAATTTATGCACATGGATGTGAAATTTCACCAAATGAAGAGCAGCGTCATTACCTTCCACATTTCTGAACATAGGCAAATTCTGAAGCCAATCCACCTTAGGCATTTTGTTCGGAAAACCTGGAATGTGATCTCGACTCATGGGAGCGTATCTTCTTGCAACCCTTGCCATCTTGAAAATCTTAAAGCTACTAATCTTCTTACAGTGGAGTCACCATGAAGGATTGATTTCTAGATTTTTCAGTGAATGAAGTCGCCAGGTGAATGGTTTCATCCTTGCGGTGTCTGATCGTTTTCCACCATCAAAAATCAAATTTGAACTTGATTAGATTTTACTGAGGAAACCATATGTTCAGTTCATAAACTAGACCGGAGATTGACTGAAGCAACATTCATCTACTTTCGCTAATGCAAAGCAAGAGCATTTCGAAGGCTACCTGGCTAACTTCAGGCTCCGTCTGTAGTTTATAAAGCAAACAGAAAAATTTTCATCCCCAATGGAGTTGCCACTATGCTATTTCCTAAATCCACCTCAAGCTGAAAGAAGGAAGAATTCAGGGTAACATCAAACCACGTGTAGTCTGGTAGCTAGCCCTACCAGATCAGGAGAGGGCTCTCTCCGGGTCAATCTCAGCAAAAATAATCGATGGGGCTTGAGATGACTTGAAATAAAAGCTGATTTTAGGCTAGGTATATAAGTAAAGGAGTTTGATTTTGATTTTGGGGGTTTTGTTGGAATCAAAGGGAAAGGCAGTTTTGGGTTCAGGGATGAGGCCTAGTTTTTGCAGAGTTCTGAATGGGGCAAGGAAGGAAATTGTTTTGATGCTTTGGATTGAATGAATGGATAGTTCATATAGGTGAGGAGCTGAAGAGAGAAAGAGGCTTTCAAGAATCCTCTTCAAACAGATGAAAACATGGAAAATTAAACAAAACTAAAGGCAGAGCAAAGAAATCTAATGAATTCCACCTTTATAACTCATTTGTTTAATTTAAGAAGAAAGGAGAAGGGAAATGATACAAATAAACATCGATGAACTTAAAATCACATAGAGAAACACACCATCAAAACACAGAGCCACATGGATCCCAAAGAGTGCTGCAAACCCTAGTCTATTCCTTTGCCAAAATTGCAAAGATGAAATTTACAATGTAGTGCCAAGCAATCCCAAGTGTCCAACCCCTGAAAATGACTGAGAAAATACAAGATATAGACAAGAATAAATCATTCCCATGCCTATAGGGGTCGAGCTCACTATTTTAGGAGCTGTTTCAACAATATCTAAACTAAGAACTAGAAAATAGGCAGTGAAACAACTTGCCTCTATAAGATAGGAAACTGATTCATTCAGTTACAATTCACTTTTTGGTGAATGAATCTACTTACATGAGTAAAAATGTGCCAAAATTAAATCATATTCATGAAATTACATCAATTTACATCAAGGACTAAATGAAAAATTCAAACTGGCCAAAACTAGGCGAAAAACTGCGCTGTTGAGTGAAAAATAGGCCAAATTTCCCAATGCGTCGCGCTTGAAATCTCTATGCATAGCGCCACTTTCAGGCTAATTTTGAGGGCCTTCCCGAAGTATAAATTGAGTGCAGAAAAGCTCGTTCAAAATCCCTGCCTGTGTACTTTCCAACCCAAGTGGAATTTCTGGATTTGGTTTCCATTTTCCCCTACAAAAATGAAATCTCCCAGCATTGCTTCATGTGTGTCCAAAAAGTCGCAGAAAAGCCATTTTTGAGGTGTTTTTGACCTTTTAGGCAACCCAAAACTTGTCAAAATCCTTACGTAATGGGTAGGAATGCATAAATTTTGATGCGAAATCTAGAAATGTAAAGTTTTCCTCCAAAGGAGCTGCCAATTATAAGCGCGCGCCAAGTGGCGCTACGCATCGGGTGGAAAAATATGTGTTAAGGCCCAAAAATTTAAAATTGACAAAAAATTTCCCAAATTTCTTGAAATTTGGGCTGAATGTCCACCATCAAGCACTATGATGGGCTAAAGAAGCTTCGGCCAAAATTTGGAGTTTATCATGGCTTTTGCGACGCTTTAGTGCCCTCTTTAGTCTTGCTTTCAGGATCTTGATCCTCGCTTTGCAAACATGATTTCGCACCCAATAATGGTTCTTCATGTGCCTGAGAATGTTCTTTTCCTTTTTGGCCTTCTAGGTGCATGTAGTTCAGTGGTGGAATCACTGTCTCGGTCATAGGATGGATCAGTATCTGTCTCCATGATGTCCAAGGTCGATGCAAGGTCTATGTTGTCTTGTATGAGAATTTGGTGTTTTTTATTGGATCGCCAAATATGTGTCACATGGGAGGGAATATGGAGGAATGGGGTAATGAAAGTGATGGGCTACAATCAAGTGAAATTGTGAGTTTGAAAACTGTGTGTTGAGAAAACCACTTAAATTTTTGGGATAACTTAGGATTTGAGGGAAATTCACAAATGATATAGGGACAATGGGAATAGGATAGGTATAATTGACTTTAGGGATGTAAGGTGAAATGGGAAAAGGGGACTGTGGTGAGCAAACAAACAGTGAGGAGGGGAAAAACAAAGTGAGGGAAGTGGAAATTTTTGACACCCAAAACCAATCTTATAACACTAGGAGCAATTTTTCAACAAGATGATAGGGTTTAAGTTTTGACATTCAAATTCTCATAATCCATGCCCAAACATTTGTAAATAGAAAATATAAGTTCATATGAACTTAGTTAGACAAAATAGACTGAGTGATTTGGAATTTTTTAGAAGCAATGGAAAAAATTTGGGTGTCGGCTCAATGCGCTGCGTAGTCAGCTCAGTGCGCTGCGCCCCTCTGATGCGTCGCGCCAGTGTAATTTTTACACTGCGGCGGCTGGCCCAATGCACCGCGCCTACCCAATGCGTCGCACCGGCTGCCCAGTGTGCCGTGCACCCAACTTTTTCCAGTTTTACCTCCAAGCTTCTTCCTTCACTCCTCACACCTCTTATTTTGGCTCATTGTTGTCTTTGGCATGGGAATGAAACTTTGAACAATGAAAATATATTTTATGCCAAAGGTTTCAATTTTTGTCTTTTGGAAACCCACTTTGTAATATTTTTAAAACTTGACATTTCACTCTAAACTCTGTTTTGTCTCCTTTGCGCTTTTGACTGAATAACGAGCTTATTTCTGTCTTGCAGAGGAATGAATGGCATGGAGCTTTTGGCAAAGGCGACCAGGGCTGCGAATGGAGCACTATTAAAACTTATTTGAAGCTTCCCCATGTGCCTGCTAACAGTATTAGACATTCTGAAGACTAAATTAACGAAACCCTAGACCTAATGAGACTAAAAACCGTAAAATGACTCTTTAATAACGAAGAGACCAAACATGACTGTAAATGACTATAAATGACTTTGATGAACAGAACTAGACCAAGGCCAGCAAGTACAAGACATGAGGGATATGAGTGACAAGACCCTATCGTGAGATGATCCATGCTCCTAATGGAATGCAGCTGACTGAACTGAGTGAGACACCTAAAATTAAATGCAACAAAAGAGATTTCATCTCTGATGGAGGGATGAAGATATCGACTCTAACAGGCTGCATAGCTGAATATGATGTATCAGAATTTCCATCCCACACTATCTCTCTCTCCACTTATGATAAGTGTAGAGCTACTCCTGAATATGGGCTGCAATAATGTTTCTTTCATGGAGCAAAAACACAATAGCATCCTTAAAGACCCACTCTTTGGTTCTTGCCCAAATCATCCCATATAAAATGAATATGAAATTATCATCATATGGAATCCAAATGAGAGAAGTACTGAAGGTTTGAAATAGTGATGGAAAGTACCAACAGTTTCTCAAGTAATCACAGTGCAGTCTTACCCACTACAGTTTCAAAATATGACATGGCAAGTTGTCTTCAAACAGTTTGCTAGTTGTGCATGTTACCTCATCTACTAGTAAATAGTAAATGGTATTTTATATCAACTGAGATATAGGAAATAGCACAAAACTTTCCCAAATCCATACAATAAATGGCTCTCTCCGTCATAGATGTTGGTCCCAAAATGACCATGAAACCAAAATAGAGGTTTTCCCTCTTGTGTAGCAATGCACTGACTATAGATGGTAAGAGAATGCAAATACTGTGTTAGATAATCAATAAGTGAAAAAAAAAATTCTTACCATGTACTGAGATTAATATGATAATAATACCCATGAATGAGCCCTCCATAGTGGTATGATATAGCGCCATGAAGAGGAATGAACTATGTGTTGCATGTAGATCTTTCTTCTTATGCTTGAAAATCCAAGTCAAGAAGATCATATCATGGTAATAGATGT
This sequence comes from Pinus albicaulis, assembly GCA_034641835.2. Classification (NCBI taxonomy): domain Eukaryota; kingdom Viridiplantae; phylum Streptophyta; class Pinopsida; order Pinales; family Pinaceae; genus Pinus; species Pinus albicaulis. Next base: position 318,483,588 of record CM076569.1, read on the forward strand.
CTCCATACACTACTCCATCACTCTCATCTCCTTCTTGCCCATAAAGTGAATTATATGTGAAGTAATCCTAGGGACACTCCATCAACAAACCCAAACTCCCAAGTGGCAGTGTTGTTGGCCTTTGTAGTAAGGCTCCTGTCATCTCATAGCTCCATTCTTTGACATACCATTTGTCAAAGAAATCAATAATAATGCTACTGTATATGGGATATTCCTTCTAAAGTGGAAGTACTTCCTAATCCTCCAAGGCTAAGGAGTATCCCCATTTCACTTTGATTGTTCCATCCCTTTCTCTTGAAAAATCATGCCAAGTATGGGAAAAATTCTGCCCATACTCTCCCAAGAGTAGCTAAAGCAACAAAAGCTCTTGCTACCCCTTTACACCTCCATCATACAAATCATGAGGTGAAAATATGATGATTGACATGAAGAATGGCATATCAACAAAATTCACCCAAACTCCTTTCTACCATATGATGTAAGTGCCAAGCCAAGTTCCATCCATCAACCTACCCTTTGAAATAGAATGTGTCATATGATGACCAAACTCTTTCAAGAGTAACCAACGCAGTCTTGTCTCCTGCTTCCCGGTGTCATAAATCTACAAGTGGCTTCCCAACCTCTTTCTCATCAACATCACCCATCCGACCAATGGTGAGTATTTATCATCATGTCCAAAAGTGGCATCCCTCCAATGGAGAATACCATCCTCCCAAATCATATTTTTGTCTTTTCATTTCATGGGATGTTGAAATGCAATCTCATGGAGATATCCAAATGAAGACCACTCCTCAATGACCAATTTTACCCCATAAGGATCAAAATATACTGAAGGCAAAATATTCTCATTGGGAAATGAAGTGCTCACCAAGAAATATCCATCATAATAATGGGAAATAGGATGCTTCTCATCAACCATATGCCTATCCTCTGCTATACATGTAGAAAGGTCATGGAATGATCCAATAATGGTTGGGCCCCCAACTCATCACTACTACTCAATGACAGTGCTTTTGATCTCCATGGTCGTGCATCTGCTGTCTTAAGATCATAATCAGTGTTGAACACATAGTTCTGCATGGCATGGTTCAGGACAATACTCATCTCATCCTCCATATGATGTGTTGAAGTAACAAAAAATGGAAACATGTGGATACCTTGGTAAAGCTTGGGAACATCTTGTATTGCTATAAGGGTTCCTTCCTCTAGTGTGATGGCTTCCCCAACTACTGATGATGATGGATGCTCTTCTATGGTTGAGTCAGCGTTGGTGCAAGTCTCTTCCTCCTCATGCATCTCCATAATGGTGCATGGGACTCTAGATGTCAAGAGATCAAGACCACATTGCAGGGGTGCAGGTGTTCTTTCTCCTGATGCAAGTGCTCCTGCAGCAAATAGTGGTGAAGGCTTCTTCACCTATGATTGCTTCTTGTCAAACTTCTTGATCAATATTTGAGTAAAATCTGCAAATGTAGTCAGTCTTGCAGGACTCAAATGGATGAACCACAAATGTTTTCTTCACCCTCAAGGTGCAGCGCTGCAATCTCAACAACGTCTTTCTCTACTACTGGATGTTGCAAGAAAAATGCATCCAACCTCATTCCTCGAGCCCTTGTTGTGCATGAGGATGACCCATAAAAGGTAGAAAATATAAACCTATTGCCCTCTTTCCTTCTATTGCTACAAGGTCTCCTTTCGTTTTTGAGCTGAATGAACTGTGGGAGAGCTAGATTCTCCTTGAAAGTTCTAGGTTGAGACTTATATTCTGCAAGACTCTCACTTAGAATCTCATGATCTAAGTGTTCTCCATATCTATGCCTCTTCAAACGTTTTGATCAGCTTTTGAGTGAACTCAGAAATATAAGTCACTCTTCTGTGGCTCAAGTGACTGCACCACCAAGCATTGGCTTCACCCTCCAGGTGCAGTGCTACAACTTCTGTTGCCTCCTCCTCTACCACTGGATGAAGTAGGAAGAATGACTCAAGCTTCCTTGTCCAAGCTCTTGCTGTAGTTGACCCATAAAATTTAGACAATAGGAACCTATTGCCTTTGATCTCTCCTTTGCTGCAGGGTCTTCTCTCCTCTCTCAGTTAAATAAACTTTGGAAAATCTAGGGTTTCTTTGATATCCCTAGGTTGGCACTTATATTCTACCAAATATCCACTTAGGATTTCATGCTCTAAGCAGTATCCTTTCTCTTCACCTCTTCTATGAGAACATGAAGTGCATGCATATTTTTTTACCTCTTGAAACGTAGAGGTTTCACTGCAGCTCTCTCCTCCTTGAAACCCTCTTGGAGTTTCAATGCATTTCTCTTCTTCTTTCTTCTTAGATCTGAAAATGGATGAGGGTAATCTCATCCTCTCTATCATGTTGTTCTCCTCTTCTTCTTATCTTCTGAGTGGATCTAAAATCCACAAGCTGAGCGAAGATGGCAGCTCTAATACCACTGTAATATCCCAAAATGGGAACAACTACACTATTGGGAATAATTTGAGTTATTACCAATGTGGAGCTTCAGAAAATCATGAGCTTGGAAATGTAGAGTAGCTCGATAGATGTAAATGAACGTCAACCCAGTAGATGAAAGTGTTAGCCACCTATAAAATTTGTTATAGCAAAAGGTGGCTAAGACTTTTTGAGCCTTCAAGGAACAAATTTTATTACTAAAAAGTGTTGGCTCTTGAATACTCTTGGAGGCCTCCTGCCTTTGTCCACAATCTTCACTGATGGTTTATTTTACACTCAAAAATCCTACTGATTCCCAAGGAAGAATACTGCTACAAGCACCATTTCCCATTTCCCCTTCCTTCACTCGAAGTACCCCTTGTTTAGCCTTTTCCCCCCTTTTCCCTCTATCGTTGCCCATTATTAGCCTTGAAAGCCATTAAAAACCATAAAAACCCACATTTCAGACATATATGGTTCCTAGCCATTTTTCCCTTTGGCCCTCAGTCATATAATTCTCCACGCATCCAAATGCCCCGCAGCCAGGTGCCTGATCATATTATATATATACCCAGCCCCCCGATAATATTAAAAACTTATGTTATTTTCAGACTTTGGGTTTTTAATTATTTTCTAAATTTCCACCAATAAAAAGCCCCAATCTATCCCCACTGTCGATCTAATCTGCAGATCGAAGGCATGGAATTCATAACCACGGTGGTCCCCACCATCCACTCGCCGTCACCAAAACCGGCGGTATCCATTGCACCGCCTTCGAGCAGAGGGCGGTTTTCTTCCATTTCACAGTGATTCCATACGCTGGCCGACATGTGTCCCGAGCACTGTTCACCAAACCGCCGTTCATTTCACGTTAAACATCGGATGTGGACCCCGCGCGATATTGGCATCCACCGTCCGATCTAAAGCCACCCATCCGACGGCTTTCGCTCACCAAATATGCCCGACAGTTAAACCAGCACATGGTGTAGCCTTCAATAGATCTCCGTCGTTGATTTGATCTGCAGATCGACAGCCCATATTTCATCTCCCAGATTCATCGCCCAGTCAAATTTTTCCGCTTTGACCTTCCGCCTCCTCTCCCGACCGTCGATCTCTGTGCGATTGACGGCTCTGATTTAACAGATTCTATCGCCCTCCCTTTGACTCCTCTAATCAAATCCCGACCATTGGATGATGCCATCCAACGACGACGCTCTCTCCACATGCCTTCTAAGGCAATAAACCTATACATGCATGGATTTTATAATTTTTTCGTATTTTGCAGGGTTTCAAGTGTTTTTTCCTCCATGTTCGAAGAAAACTCAGAATCAGAGGGCGACGATCCTCCCGCCTTCGATCCACTAGAGAAATCATTCACAGGTTTCAAATTTCACATTTTATCAATGATTCATAAGGCATTGATGCCAGATAACCCTGCGCGGCCCTGCATACCAGCAAAAACCATAAATTGGGCACATTTAGAGAGTATCAGTGACAAAGATCAAAATGAACCAGAAACAGAGGATGGAAGACATATTTGCGGGGATCACGGCTAAGAATTTTTATCAAAAGCATAATCCATGATTTAAAACACAGTTTAAAGAATATCTTAAAGTCTTTTATCAACAGGAACGCCTCCACCACCACATCTGAGGCAAATTGATTCCTCCCAGCTACTAAAATGCCACCTGTGCCTCAAAGTACTCAATCAGAGGCCGAAGTTATTGATTAAATGAAGATATTCGCCTCAGCACAGCCAAAAAGTTACTTCTACAAGGAAACTTAATGACAAACATCTACAGAGTTACTTCAACGCCACACAGAGCCTGAAAGGTCAACAAAAGCTCCCACCGAGCTTAATATTTATGTAAAAACATTTAATACAGAGGACACCTATGTAAGTTTCTTCATTGAGACCCCCAAAGGCCAGAAACCATTAAGTCTGTATTAATTGTAATTGAGATCTTTTATCAGATCTCGCCTCCTCATCCTTCTATATATACTACTGCAGAAGATGAGAGAGGGGTTGGTCTTATTCATTGATATACTCTCGAGCTAAAGTTATGATTGTAAATAGTGTTCATTGGCTCTTGGAGCTCTGCTGGTGATAGATAGGTTAGGCTGAGATGTGTAGATGGTTGCTAAACTAAAGCACTGGACTTAAAGCTGTAACTGGTTTGGAGTATCAATACAAGCTGATTTATGGGATCCTGGTCTATGTTGATGGTGATGTTTTTCTTATTGTAAATTGTCATTTTGTTTCTATTTTCACTGTGTTCCGAATTCTCTTATAAAGAACACCATGCATAGAGTTAGGACCTACTGTACATCAGTAGCCTTCTCTGACTGAAAATCTTTATCTGAATGTTTTCTTCTAAATTGTGTTATTTAGGGATGATTTGTTTCAGTTCAAGCATATGAATTTTGGCGTTCCCTCGTCTTATTGTCTTAGCTGAATGTTATTCTTAAATGTTATTTTCAGTATGTGTTTAGTGAAGATGAACTGAGGAAGATATGATGAGCCCTAGTCTTGGTTTTATCCCCACAGCTGTCTGAATTTTTCCCTTGGAATGTGTTAAAAGCTGGCTAGTTTAAAAGTACTTACCAGATCTTAGACTATTTTGTGTTATCTCTGTGTTTGTCTTGAAAGTAACTGAGTAAAGCAGAGCTAGGAGAGGATTTGTGGTGAGCCCGACCCACTAGTTTCTTCTCCAAAAGTTGCCTTCAAGTTTCCCTTTGTTTTAAAGTGTTTTCTACTGAAAGTGTATCAAAGGCTGGCTAGTTTAAAAGTACTTACCAGATCCTAGTTTACTTTTATGTTTTTCTTGAGTCTATGTCAAAGGTTGGCTAGTTTAGAAGTACTTACCAGATCCTGGGCTGCTCTTTGTTCTGCATCTGTCTATTTCTCCTTCTTATTGTATCATTTCATTCCATAAATCAAACTTAAAAGAGATCCTTAGACATAGATGACTTGCCCCATGGACCACTCTTGCCTCTTGATGTTCCAATTAAACCCTATTATGACTCCATATCCCAATGGACTAAACCTGCAATTATCTATCTTTTGACCGAAGCTTACTCTCATTACTTGAAACTTTTCACCTTTGAAACTCTTTGCAGTTAGGACTTTCCACCTCAAAAAGTAATCATGCTCAACCATCCAAAAACAAAACAAACCCTTGGCCTTCATAACTAGCATAATATTATTACCTCAAACTTCAAAGAAAAATCCATCTTTGCACTTATTGGAGAGATCCCTCTTCGGATTCAGGAGGGCTAGATCCTAGAATCCCAGAGTTGGTTGAAACGATGTTGTTTCTGTGATCGGACTTTGTCGATCTTGCTGATCATAGATTCCCAACATTTCTGGTGACTCCACTGGGGAACGAACCCAGAATCATTTTCATTTTTATAAAACTTTAAGAGTAAAAAACAACCTTTTTCAAGAACTACCAAAGAAAGGTAATCATGGTAAAACTTGTTTGAATCAGTGACAAACTAGGTAAACCCTAGGACTCTCCTAAGACTTTATCTAAACCTTGAAGAATCAGTTGGCTTAGCCATAAGAGTAAACTCTTTTTGTCTCATAACTGTAGCTAAGTTTTGAAACAAAGTTAGGATATTCTTAAAAAACCATACAATTGAAAAATAACTCAGGAAAATCTAAAAATATTTTAGATCGATATCCAATAAACATGGTGGTGGACCATAAAACCTTTTACCTCTGAAAAGAGCTAAAAACATCCACTTGGCGACTCCAAAATCCTTGGCAGACCTTAAGACTCCACTGGGAAGAGCCCTTAGCATTCTAACATTAGTCAAACTCAATTAGAGGACTGTAGGATTGAAATTTCTGTAAACATATTAGTTAACCTCTCAAAGATTGTCATACCTGGTTGAAATTTTCTTGTTTATTTGGGTCTGAAAAACACAGCATAGTGGCTCCTCGAAAGATTCACACTAGAGCCTATCTTGACCCTGATCCACCTGATTTAGTTGATAAAATAGAAAGTATCCTTAGGAATTCTCCTAGGATTAAATTATCAACTATTTTCATACCACCCTTGAGAGCTAATTTAGTCCCTGAAAATCTTTCAGCTCTACAACAATCACAAGTTGACTTAGTAAATCCCTTTAGAACTAGGTCTCTTGATGATTTAGATCAGTTAGATTCTGAGTCTTCACTTTCATCTCCTGAAACAAGTGAACCTCCTGGCAGTATAGAAACAACACCTCCTGATTTACATTTCCTTCACATCCTAGGTGTCTCTCATCCAAGATCAGCTTAGCAATCTATTCCTGGTCCATCCACTTCTGCTCATCCTACATCCACTGTTCGAACCACTCCACTTTAGCCCATTTTCCCTTTTATTAATCCACCTCTTGTAAATCCACCCCCACCACATATCATGGCAACATGGTATTCTCCCTTAGTCCTTCCTGCACCATTAGTCAATCTTCCACGGAACTATCAGTCCAAAATTCCATTATATGATGCTAGCAATGCTACAACTGCATCACAACATGTGGATAAAATGAATGACTACTTTGACAAAAATGAAATTGATGATGATTTTGTAAATATTAGATTGTTTTCTCAGAGCTTCGGGGGAGAAATAAGGAAATGGTTCAATGGTTTAACCCCCCATAGTATCCATGATCTCCAAGCCTTCCATCAAAATTTATTAAACAAATGGGAAGTAAAGAAGAATCCTCTCCAAGTCCTTTTCGATTACAAGAACCTCCATAGAAACACTAGGGAAAGTGTGCAAGATTATTGCACTATATTTAACAGCGTGTATAATGTACTTTCCCCAGAACTAAAACCTCCATAAGGCTCAGCTTTTGAACAAGTTTCCCGAAGGGTTTGACCTTGATATGGCCTATCAGCTGAGAGAAAGAGATTTTGCAACTATTGAAGATATGCAAAGAGGTGCTCTTTCTGTGGAGGTCAACTTAATGGAAAAGAGAGCAAGAATGAAAAATGAAAAGAGAGTGTCCTTTAGAGAGGAATCTACACCCTCTACTTCCAACTCAAAAATGGAGAAAATGATGGAGGAGATGATGAAAGAGATGAGCATAATTAAGAGAGCACAAGCAAGCCAAAACCAAAATGCTCCTCAAAATAGAAATCAGAACCAAAATCAGAATTTTAGAAGGAACCAACCTCCAAACAAACCTAGGGAAGATGATCAACAAATCACCCCTCCCTTTCATCAAAACTATGTAAGTGAGGTTGAGGAAACATATGAGATAACAGAGGAATATGATGTCAACATGTTTGGGGTAGAAGATGATGACTTTGAGGTTCATTATGATATAAAACAAGGTCTATACACACCTTATGATGACAGGAGAGATGATGATGAAAATTATTATCAAGACATGGAAAATGTCATCATAGAACCTCAAAAAAAATATGACCTTAGAAGCAAAACCAGTCAACAAACCCCCAACAACAAAACCTTTGACAAATCTTTACAAAACAGCGCTGCAACCAAGCCTAAAGTTATCAAAAAAAAGGATAAAACAGTGGCTGTAAATTCTAATAATGGTAAAGAGAAAGGCACTCAAAATTATGAAAAACAGAGTGCATACATTAGTAGTACTAACACTTCAGCTAGTACTCCTGTGAAAACAACTTTGTCAAGTATAAATAAAACAAATCAGAAAACCCATGTTGCTGATAGAATGACAGCTAATAACGCTGAAACCAGCACTTTAAAGATTCAAATTCCTTTCAGCCTGGAGCAGGAAATTTCGAAAATCAAAATCTCTGTCCCCTTGACTGAGCTGGCTACCCAACATGTATATAAGACCCAAATTTTGAAGGCTTTAAACATTGAGGAGAATGAGGACACTGTCAATATTAATGATGACCAACCAGAGCTGATTTTTGGCCCTAATATTGAAGGTAGATATCAAGAGGAACCCGTTCCTCCCTTTTATGTGAGTTTAAACGTTCATGACAAAATTTTTCACAACGCTACACATGATTCCGAGGCTTCTCATAATTTAATGCCAAAAGCTGTAATGGAGAGCCTGGGTCTATAAATCACTAGACCTTACAAATATCTTTACTCCTTTGATTCCAGCAGAGTAAAATGTTTAGGATTAATCAAAGACCTCTGTGTTAACTTAGCCCAAATTCCAACCAAATGTTCAGTCATGGATATTGTTGTGGCTGATGTGCCCCCAAAGTATGGAATGTTATTATCTAGATCTTGGGGGGCTAAGTTACAGGGGAATATGAAAATGGACATGACTTATGCGACTATCCATGTTTTCAATCAGAATAGAAGACTTTACAGGGAGTCACATATGAAATACACAGTTACAAGTCAAGACAGACCACAAAACTATCCCCTCTATTCTGCAAATACAGGCCTTGATTATTTTATTATGTTTAATGATGAAACACTTGGTGAACAAGTCACTTTAACAGGATTAATGGCCGAGAGGGAGGAAAAGGAACAGAACACAAAAGTGTCAAAATAGTTTGTTGAACTATTAAGCATTAGCAAACCAAACAAAGGTCTTAAACTACTAGTCATGCATCCTTTGCTTTTAAACATTGAGAGTCATGAAAGCAGTCCTCAACCCAATAATATATCTGAGGAAATGAAACAAATTCAATTGAGTGCTGATACTCAAGAGCAATCAGAAAGCACAGTAGTTGAAGAGGACATTCACCTAACATATGAAATTAAAACTAGTCCTCTATGGAGTATGCACTTCGACAGGTCTTACACTAATACCAATGCTGGTGTAGGTGTCTGGATTTTCAACACTAAAAATAACCACACAGAAAACATTTCATGTAAATTAAATTTTCAGTGTTCCAATAGCATAGAGGAATATGAATCCCTTCTCTTAGGCTTACATTTATTGAAAAATTTAGGAGCCAGAAGAATTAATGTGTATGGGGATTCAACGTTAGTCATTAGGAAAGTAAATGGGGAATATAACGCAAATCATCCCAGACTTAGAGCCTACCGAAACGATGTCATGTACCTTTTGAAAAACTTCAAGGATTCCAAATTGATTTTTGTCCCAAGAAAAAGAAATATTGCCACCCACAATTTAGCCTTTGCAGCTAGAACATGCTTAACGCCATATGAAACCAAAGACTACACGACTCAAATCAAATTTAGACCAGCTGTGCCTGATAATGAAAAGTATTGGAAAGTGTTTGACAATCACAAACAAATAGAAGACTTCATGAAATTCAGAAATGAATTCGAACTAAACAGTTCGGACTCAGATTATGATACAGACTGCAGTGAAGAAATTTTTTTTGGTGAAGAAGAGTTGTCTCCTGAGCTTGTCAACGCTAATCTTCTATATAGCAAACTGAAAAACAAAAAGGAAACGACTGCAGAGTTAGAAACAGAGGAGTTAGAAACTCTGCACTCTAAAGATGAAAGTTTGCCAAGCGGTCTAGCGCCTTTAGAAGAGTTGTTTGATCTTAACAATGTGGCCAAAAAGCCAAAAATGGAACCTGTAGAGATTGAAGTGGAGGAGTGCAATATAGGCAGTGAGAAAAAACCGAAATTGATTAAACTGTCTAAGACTTTACCAGCTCACATTAAACTCAAATACATAGAGCTGTTTAAAGAGTTTACTGATGTTTTTGCGAGTTACGAACATCTTAAATCCTATGACACTGAAATAATACAACACAAAATTCCCCTCAAACAAAACCAAAAACCATTCAAACAGAAACTGCGCAGAATAAACACTGTTCAATTGCCTTTGGTTCAGAAGGAGATCATGAAAATGTACGATGCTGGTATTATTGTCCCTATTAGGTATTCTGAGTGAGTCTCTAATTTGGTGTCTGTTAGGAAGAAGACTGGAAAAATCAGGCTTTGTATAGACTTTAGAGACTTAAAGAAAGCTTCATTAAAAGAAAACTACCCTTTACCTAAGATGGATCATATTTTACAAAGGGTAGGAGGGTCTAGGAGAATTTCTTTGTTGGATGGCTATTCAAGGTATAATCAGATCTTAGTTTACCCTGATGATCAATTAAAGACAACCTTTACTACACCATGGGGCACTTTCATGTATGTGAAAATGCCTTTTGGTCTAATGAATGCTGGAGAAACTTTTCAAAGAGCCATGGACATAGCATTCTTAGAAGAACTGGGCTTCTTCATCATTATATACCTTGATGATGTCACTGTGTTTTCAAAAACAAATGAAGAGCACTTAGAAAATTTGAGAACAGTTTTCAAGAAATGAAGAAATTTTGGAATATCTTTAAACCCTAAGAAAACACTATTTGGTCTCCAAGAAGGTAAGCTTCTTGGGCACATTATTTCAGAAGAGGGTATTAAGATAGATCCAAAGAGGATTGAGGCCATATTGCAAATATCTCATCCTCGGAACATCAAGGAGTTGCAATCTTTCATTGGGAAGATTAACTTTTTGAGAAGGTTCATTTCCAACTTGGCCGAGCTCCTTAGGAATATCACAAACATTTTGAAGAAGGAGCAAGGGGTAAAATGGACCTTGGAAGCAAATAAATCTTTTGAGCTGGTGAAACAAGCGTTAACCAAAACACCGGTTCTCATAAGTCCTGATTTTTCAAAGGATTTTTATATTTTTTCGTTTGCATCAGAACATTCCATAGTTTCTGTCCTTTTACAGAAAAATCCACAAGGACAAGAGCAACCTATTGCATTCTTTAGCAAGGCATTGAGGGATGCCCCTCTGAAGTATAACATTATGGAAAAAGAAGATTTTTCTTTGGTTAAAGCTTTAAAAGACTTCAAAGTATACATTCTTCACTCACACATCATTTCCTTTGTCCCAAACTCAGTTGTTAAAGACATTCTAACACAAGAACAAGATGGTAAGAGAGGTAAGTAAACTGTTGTTATCCTTGAATACGATTTAGAGATAAAACCCACTAAACTCATCAAAGGCCAAGGTCTGGCTAGGTTAATGGCTGAATACAATTTTGAAGTTCTTGATATTGATATGATTAATGCTTTAGATGATCAAGAGGGATTCTCAACTCCCATTGTTGAAAACCATTTTATGAATTCCTCTTGGTATGCTGATATTGTTTATGTTTTGCTTAATTTGAATACACCTCTTGGTTTGACAAAAAAAAAGGCAAGATTTCTCAAATTGAAAGCTGTAAACTATTGCATTATTGATAGATGTCTTTACTAGAAAAATGCAAGTGGTGTATTGCTTAAATGTTTGCCCGATTTTGATGCAGAAAATGTTAAATACCAGTTCCATGAAGGAGAGTGTGGAGGCCATTTGTACTGGAAGACAATAGCCAAAAAAATCTTGAGGGTTGGTTTCTATTGGCCTACTCGTTTCCATGATATGCACAAGTTGATCATAGCCTATCACAATTGTCAACTTTTTGAAGGCAAAATAAAATTTCTACCCCTGCCTCTGCATCCAATCACTGTTGAAGCCCCATTTCAACAGTGGGGACTTGAATTCATAGGAGAAATCCAACCCCCATATTTTTCCCGTCATAGATGGATTCTCACTGCCACAAACTATTTCACTAAGTGGATAGAAGCCATACCTTGTAGGCAGGCCAATGATTCAGTTATCCTAAAATTTATGGCGACTAACATTCTCTCCAGATTTGGCTATCCTACCAAGATTATCACTGATAATACAACAGCATTCAGATCAAACAAGATGGTTGATTTCTGTCACAGGTATCGGATAACATTGGGGCATTCCACGGCCTATTACCCCCAAGGTAATGGACTTGTGGAATCCTCAAACAAAATTTTAGTGAACATAATCAAGAAACTGTTGGAGGACAACAAAAATTCTTAGCACACAAAGCTAGCTCATGCACTGTGGGCTGACAAATTGACTTTGAAGAAATCTATTGGTATATCACCTTTCCAGCTTGTGTATGGTACTGATGCAATTTTTCGAAAAAAACTTGGTTTACCAGTAATGAAGTTAATTCAAGAGTTGCAAAATGAAGGTAATGACATGATCAGAAGAATAAATCAAACCATTCATCTTCAGCAAACCAGAGAGGAAGTTTAAAACAAAGCATTGCAAAAATAGATCATCATTATAAAGATTTTTGACAGAAGAACAAAAGCCAACAATTTCAAAATTGGGGACAAAGTTTTGAAGTGGGACTCAAGGAGGGAAAATAAGGGCAAGCATGGAAAATTTGACAACTTATGGATTGGCCCTTACTCTATTCATTCAGCTACTGGTAAAAATGCATTTTTCTTGCAAGATTTGAATGGAGCAGAACTGTTTGGGGGTCCTGTCAATGGCAGGATGCTTAAGCATTACTTCTCTTGATCCAAGTTATGTTCCAAAAGCCTTTTATCTTTTTTCCATTATAAATATTTCATCCACCATTGCATTCAAGTTATAAAAATAAAAAATACAAAAACAATGAAAAGAAATAAAAGAGGGCAGATTGTGAAAACAAGAAAGGTATAGCCCCATACCAAAAAGGGAAATGATTCTGAAAGTGTGCAAGCTCAAATGCCACTCCTAAAGAACACACTTCTAGTTAGTCAAACAGCCTAATATTAACTAATTAGTTTTAAATTTTGTGCTGATAGGATAGTGAATTCAATTTGCCAAACTATTTAATCTTGGCTTATCAGTAGGTAGTTTAGGATAGAAATTAAAGGTTCAAACAAGATCAAAATCTGAACCTAAGGTTTCAAAAGGAAAATGACTCAAATCTGTTTCATTTTCCGAGTCAAAAAAAATGTAAATCTAGTTCCAATCAACTCAAAATTTGAACCAGGGAACAAAAAAGACAAAACAGCTCAAACAAATTCAAAATAGAGTTGTAAAGAAAAGAGAAGGCCATGGTGAGAAACTATCAGATCTTAAGCCTTCCATTTTTTATTTAATTTTTTGCAGAATAATGTCTATGTGCGGCTTGTTTTATGCCATAGACCACAACAGGTCAAACAGCTTAATCTTGACTTCACTGATTTTAAATTTATGTTTTAGAATTTACAGAATAAAAGTCTGTTGGACAGTTTAATCCCAACAAGACAGTAAATTAGGTATAAAATCATATGGGCTCAACTGTTTAATCTGATTCCATGGAGGAATAACGAGTAGAAATAGATTAGATTTCCTGCTTTCAAAATAGTAAAATGTTGTAAAAGAGTTTGCCAATCCAAGTGCACTCTAATGAAGAAAAAATGTTAGATCTGTAGGATTGGGTAGGTAGAAGGCTTGTTGATGAGAGATCCACTGTTTTTATGGTTTATAATATGTTTTCAGAGAACATCATCCACAGAAAGAAAGGCGGCCCAATGGATCAAGCACAGGTCAGCCTCCCGGAGAATGCAAGTCTGAAGTTCTTGATTCCTTCAAAAAAGGCACCATCCCCAAGTGGAGCCACTGTTAGCCACCTATAAAATTTGTTATAGCAAAAGGTGGCTAAGACTTTTTGAGCCTTCAAGGAACAAATTTTATTACTAAAAAGTATTGGCTCTTGAATACTCTTGGAGGCCTCCTGCCTTTGTCCATAATCTTCACTCCTGGTTTATTTTACACTCAGAAATCCTGCTGATTCCCAAGGAAGAATACTGTTGCAAGCACCATTTCCCATTTCCCCTTCCTTCACTCGAAGTACCACTTGTTTAGCCTTTTTCCCCCCTTTTCCCTCTATCATTTCCCATTATTAGCCTTGCAAGCCATTAAAAACAATAAAAACCCACATTTTGGACATATATGGGTCCTAGCCCTTTTTCCCTTTGACCCTCAGTCATATAATTCTCCACGAACCCAAAGGCCCTACAGCCGGGTGCCTGATCATATTATATATATACCCAGCCCCACGATAATATTAAAAACTTATGTTATTTTTAAACTTTGGGTTTTTAATTATTTTCTAAATTTCCGCCGGTTCAAAGCCCCAGTCTATCCCCACCATCGATCTGATCTACAGATCGACGACGCGGAATTCATCACCATGGTGGTTCCCGCCATCCACTCACCATCGCCAAAACTAGCGGTATCCATCGCACCGCCTTCGACTGGAGGGTGGTTTTCTTCCATTTCGCAGTGATTCCATACGCTGGCCGACACGTGTCCCAGGCACTGTTCACCAAACTGCCGTTCATCGCGAGTTAAACATCGGACGTGGACCCTGCGCGATATTGGCATCCACCGTCCGATCTGAAGTTGCCCATCCGACAGCTTTTACTCACCAAAGATGGCCGACAGTTAAACCGGCACATGGTGTGGCCTTCAATAGATCTCTATTGTCGATCTGATCTACAGATCGATGGCCCATATTTCATCTCCTAGATTCATCGCCCGGTCAAATTTTTCCGCTTTGACCTTCTACCTCCTCTCCTGACCGTCGATCTCTACACGATCGATGGCTCTGATTTAACAGATTCTACCGCCCTCCCTTTGACTCCTCTAATCAAATCCCGACCGTTGGATTATGCCATCCAACAGCCACGCTCTCTCCACATGCCTTCTGAAGCAGTAAAACTATATATGCATGGATTTTATAATTTTTTTCGTATTTTGCAGGGTTTCAAGTGATTTTTCCACCATGTCCAAAGAAAACTCAGAAGCAGAGGGTGACGATCCTCCTGCCTTCGATCCACCAGAGAAATCATTCACGGTTTCCAAATTTCACATTTTATCAATGATTCATAAGGAATTGATTCCACATAACCTTACGCGGCCCTGCATACTGTAAAAAACCATAAATCGGGCACAGTCAAAGAGTATCAGTGACAAAGATCAAAATGAACCAGAAACAGAGGATGCAAGACATATTTGCGGGGATCACGGCTAAGAATGTTTATCAAAAGCCTAATCCCAGATTTAAAACATAGTTTAAAGAAGATATTAAAGTTTTTTATCAACAGGAATGCCTCCACTGCCACATCTGAGGCAAATTGATTCCTCCTAGCTACTGAAATGCCACCTGTGCCTCAAAGTACTCAATCAGAGGCCAAATTTATTGATTAAATGAAGATATTCACCTCAGCACAGCCAGAAAGTGACTTCTGCAAGGAAACTTAATGACAAACATCTACAGAGTTACTTCGACACCACACAGAGCCTCAAAGGTCAACAAAAGCTCCCACCGAGCTTAATATTTATGTAAAAACATTTAATACAGAGGACACCCATTTAATTTTCTTCATTGAGCCCCCCAAAGGCCAGAAACCATTAAGTCTGTATTAATTGTAATTGAGAGCTTTTATCATATCTCGCCTCCTCATCCTTCTATATATACTACTGCAGAAGATGAGAGAGGGGTTGGTTGCAGAAATTTGATATACACTTGAGCTTAAATTTCTTATTGTAAATAGTGTTCACTAGCTCTTGGAGCTCTGCTGGTGATAGATAGGTTAGGCTGAGATGTGTATATGGTTTCTAAACTAAAGCACTGGACTTAAAGCTGTAACTAGTTTGGAGTATCAATAAAAGTTGATTTATGGGATCCTGGTCTATGTTGACGGTGATGTTTTTCTTATTGTAACTTTTCATTTTGTTTCTATTTTCACTGTGTTCCAAATTCTCTTATAAAGAACAACATGCATAGAGTTAGGACCTACTGTACATCAGTAGCCTTCTCTGACTGAAAATATTTATCTGAATGTTTTCTTCTAAATTGTGTTATTTAGGGATGATTTGTTTCAGTTCAGGCATATGAATGTTGGCATTCCCTCGTCTTATTGTCTTAGCTGAATGTTATTCTTAAATGTTATTTTCAGTATATGTTTAGTGAAAATGAACTGAGGAAGATATGATGAGACCTGGTCCCGGTTTTATCCCCATAGCTGTCTGAATGTTTCCATTGGAATGTGTTAAAAGTTGTCTAGTTTAAAAGTACTTACCAAATCTTAGACTATTCTGTGTTATCTTTGTGTTTTTCTTGAAATTAACCGAGTAAAGCGCAGCTAAGAGAGGATTTGTGGTGAGCCTGGCCCGCTAGTTTCTTCTCCAAAAGTTGCCTTCAAGTTTCCCTTTGTTTTAAAGTGTTTTCTATTGAAAGTGTATCAAAGGCTGGCTCGTTTAAAAGTACTTACCAGATCCTAGTTTAATTTTATGTTTTTCTTGAGTCTATGTCAAAGGTTGGCTAGTTTAGAAGTACTTACCAGATCCTGGGCTGCTCTTTGTTCTGCATCTGTCTATTTCTCCTTTTTATTGTATCATTTCATTCCATAAATCAAACTTCAAATAGATCCTTAGACATAGATGACTTTCTCCATGGACCAATCTTGCCTCTTGATGTTCCAATTAAACCCTATTATGACTCCATAGCCCAATGGACTAAACCTGCAATTATTTATCTTTTGACCGAAGCTTACTCTCATTACTTGCAACTTCTCACCTTTGAAAGTCTTTGTAGTTAGGAATATCCACCTCAAAAAGTAATCATGATCAACCATCCAAAAACAAAACAAACCCTTGGCCTTCATAACTAGCCTAATATTGTTACCTCAAACTTCAAAGACAAATCCATCTTTGCACTTATTGGAGAGATCCCTCTCCGAATTTAGGAGGGCTAGATCCTAGAATCCCAAAGTTGGTTGAAATGATTTTGTTTCTGTGATCAGACTTTGCCGATGTTGCTGATCATAGATTCCCAATAGAAAGAACCTCCGCAAGAGATAGGCGTATATTCTCCTTCCCGAGAGGGGAAATGTAGCTATACCGGGCATAAAACAGTTGTCTTCAGAAAATAACGCTATACAAGTGAGGAATGACACTTATATCCCTTATAATACATGAGATAGAACTTTCATGCAGAATTTGAGGTGAAAGAAATAACTGTAGCTCATATAAACAAATCTCCCAAGTCTATGCAGCTAAAATAAGCCCAATCCCCATAGCCTAGCTTATACAAAAACACTGAAGCAAGGAATGCATTATTCCAGTGAGGGTTTATGCAGAAAATTATGTAATAAATCTGATATTGAACTGATATTAATCAAATAACAGAGAATGGAGGTTTAACCTCTTTTGCACAAGGAGAAAGACACCTGACAAAGGTTCCTAGCAAAATGCATGAATAACAAACAATACTGCAGAAAATAACGAATTTATTGCATCTCTATATTAGACATGGCTGAATATGACATGGAATATCAGAATAATAAAAATAAATGGCCCTAGGCCTCTTATTAGAACTCCCGGAGGGAAATGAGCACCTCCTCCTCAAAGATTTGCATCAACTCAAAGGGTGCAGCTATGCTGCTGCTGCTGCTGCATAAAGGATGACGTTATCTGAAGGAGACTGCATTGTGGCTAATTATGGTTGAATGGCCTCACACCAAATACTAGAATGAAGCTCCAATCACTCCCTTGGATCCCTTAAGCAAGCTGATCTAAAGAGAGGATGGAATTCCCGCACAGGAATTCCTTGCACTAAGCAGTGCAACAACTCCGGCTAAACAGCTGAAGTATGCAATTGGTCTCAATACCAAGATAGCTGAATACATGAATGGATTTCCTTTGATGCGATGCCTCCCTTTTATCTTTGGTGAGTCTCCTCACCCCGGACCCCACACAGTGTTGAGGTGACTTCTCCATGAAACTTCCTCTTTCAAAATTGCACTGCCCTAGCTTGCTTCCCTCCTCTTCTAGCTGCGCTATTGAATTGGTAAACTAATCCACCTCCAATGCCTCTTGCACACTAGGGATATTCAATATAGTTTACATATGTGTGTCTTAGGCTGATCCTTGTTCACATTGAACTGGTTTACTTAGGTGATCTCTTCCTCCTCAAGAATGCATGTTGACTTAGTCAAACTTGACTATGTCCTAATCTATTTTGTCCCTGTTCACACTTGTAAGTGTAAATTTTGTTGAAAATTCAATAATATGATGGAGCTTAGTGAAATGAAGTCGCCTTCACTAAGTGGGCCCGCAGGCTATTTTTGGCGCAAAGTCTATTTTTAGACTATGTCTATTTTTATACATATGGAGCATGGTCTAGGAGTTGCAGTATGATATTCTTGGATGATTGGTCGAGTTGATAAAAATATATGGAATTATATTTTTAGACATACAGGTCGAAGTCTATTTTTAGACTGCCTGTCTAAAAATAGGTCAGTCAAATATTATTAGCCCTTAATAATATTTGGACTATAAAACTTGGGCCGATCTCTGCAGACTTGGGCTTGAGCCACGATGCGGGCCCATGCACCGATGTGGCGGGAATTACGCTATTCCTAGGGGTTTGGTGAGCTCATGCATGGTTGACTTCAGTTAGAACTCAAGTGGCGGAGTTTGGTGGAGTTGATGAGATAGTTGGTAGACTTGTGTTCTGTTTAACTTAGTTGAACTAGTTGTGTTTAGTTTAACTGGCTAATACACTAGAGATGAGTGGAGTGAATTAAATATTATTTAATTCACTAATTATTAACTCATCATTCAACTCAATAACACATCAGTTGACTGCAGTGCATGAACAGTTCAGTGAAGACCAGTGGAAGAGGTAGATGAAAGGGTGAGTTTGCTATTAGTTGTGACATTAGTTGTGCATGAGATTTGCACAAGCATTGGAGGAGATTGCCCATGAGGATTGCGCAGTTGAAGCCAAGGAGATTCGAACTTGGATCTCTCATTACACCAACTTGGATTGCGTAATAGAGGCAGGCAAATAGTGGATGAGTTTTGAACCCGTGACTTGTTCAAAACTGAGCTAGTTTGTGTGTAACTTCTGGAGATAGTACTGAGTACTTGTGAGGAGTATTGTGCTATGTATTGTTACATGTTCTCTTCCATTATAATATACAAAATAGCTGGGGGTTTTAAGCTATAAGCTTTCCCCATTACATACTGTGTCAGATGTGTGTTTGATTATTGTGTTTATGTGCGCATGCGACTGTTTCTATTTCTGCATATTGATGATCGATTGTGGAAGAGGTTATGTGTTGTACATGAATTTGAATTAGATTATGATCAGGATAATCTCAGTGGATAAATCTTCGTTATTCAACAAATTTCTACATGGTATCAGAGCGAATTGATCATCGGGATCTATTACAGTGATTACAATTTTATTTCGGTAGACAGAGTCTGTATCGGGCCAGGTAGCCTCTGGATCCATCCTTTCTCTGAAAGGTGATATATCCAGTAAATGCCCATACAGTCGATCTCTGTGCTAGAAATAATTTGTTCTCATAGATCCAGAAGCAGTTGAGTTTTGAGCTTGGAGTTCGAATTTTGCAGCAGATTGGTTTCTTGGTGCCGGAGTTGAAATGTATTTCAACGGTTTGCGACTCGAATATGCTCTTGAAGGCAGTTCGAATTATGTTGCATGGAAAGATCAGATGGAGGCAG
Organism: Pinus albicaulis; assembly: GCA_034641835.2. Classification (NCBI taxonomy): domain Eukaryota; kingdom Viridiplantae; phylum Streptophyta; class Pinopsida; order Pinales; family Pinaceae; genus Pinus; species Pinus albicaulis. The sequence continues at coordinate 318,503,344 of CM076569.1, forward strand.
TATTAGAAGATAACGGGCTGAAGGAGTTCGTAGATATGGATGTCCAAAAGCCTACTGATCCTGCTGAACTCGAAGCTTGGCAAAAGAAGATGGCGAAATGTCGAAGGATTCTGTTGGAGGGCGTGAAGGATCACATTGTATCTAGCCTGCATGGAAAAGATTCTCCATATTTAATGTGGAAAGAGTTGATATATCTATTCCAGAGAAACAGCGACCAAAGGAAGATGGCGCTGAAGAATAAACTCAGAAAAATTAAGATGGAGAAAGGCGACAGTATCGCCAAGTACCTCACGAAGTTCACTCAATGCAGAGATGAGCTGGGAAGTGTGGGGGTGACTGTTGATGAAGAGGACTTGGTGGACCTGGCTCTCCTTGGTCTTCCGAAGATTTGGAATTCCTATCAGGACTCTGTCAATGGTCAGGAGAAGTTGCCGGGATGGGAGCGACTTGGGGTGGATCTCATGCAACAGGAGATAAGGCGGACTACCAGGGACGAATCTTCATCAAAGGTATCTGATGAAGAAAATTGCGCTTTGGCTACCAAAGCAAAGAAGGTTAAGAGCAAGAAAGCTTCTCAGTCTGGTGCGAAAGGAAAGAAGCAAGACATGTCCAAGGTGAAGTGTTTTCACTGTCACCAACATGGACACTATGCCACAAATTGTCCGCAGAAGAAGAAAAATAAGAAGGCTGCTGGATCTGCAGTGGGAGAGGCATTGGCCTCCCAGTTCGAACTGGATTTTTCACTGATCGCATGCTTGGTCTCAAGTGTGATGGGATTAGTATGGTTCTTGGACAGTGGTGCATCATTTCACATGACAGGAGATCGAGATCTGTTTTCAGATCTGGAGGAAAAAGATCTTGGAGTGCACATCGAGATGGGTGATGATGGTAGATACAGTGCGACCGGTATCGGTACCATTTCCTTTGAGAGGGAGTCTGGTAAACCCTTTGTATTGAAGGAATTATTGCATGTTCCAGGATTGATGAAGAATCTGATCTCTATGGCGTTGTTGGAAGACAAGGGGTATGATGTGGTCTTCAACGAAGGAAAAGCTTTCCTGCGTAGTAAGGCTACTGGAGAAACCCGGAAGATAGGGGTTCGAGTCAAGAACCTTTATTAGTTGCAAGTATATGGCTACGCAGCAATGGCATGCAAGGCGGGAGAAGTGGTGAGCCAGGATGATGAGGGCGAACTGTGGCATCGGAGATTGGTCCACCTTCACCATGGAGCTTTGAAGATCCTGCAGCAGATTTCTACTGGGCTTCCTCAGGGCACTCTTACGCAGTCAGATCAGTGCAAGGGGTGTACTTTGGGAAAATATGTGAAAGCCACCTTTCACGAGAAGGATAGTCGCGCCACAACGATCCTTGAGAGAGTTCACACAGACGTGTGTGGTCCTTTCGCAGTAGCTTCAACAGCAAAGCACAAGTACTATGTGATCTTTGTTGATGATTTCTCTCAGAAGTGTTGGATCTTCTTCATGCAGAAGAAGAGCGAGACATATTCAAAGTTCTGTGAATTCAAGGCACTGGTTGAGAAGGAATCAGAAAGCATGTGAGGGCTCTTAGAGCGACAATGGTGGTGAATTCATCTCTACCGAATTCAAAGACTTTTACAGTCACAGTATGATCGTGAGAGCTCTTATCACACCCCATAAATCCACAACAGTAATCCAAGCTGGCCGAGCGAAGAAAAGAACGATCGTGGGTGTCGACGGCGATGTTGCATGATCACCGCCACCCCTTCACTTCAGGTCGTAGCATGCAACATCGCGCGTGCAGAACCATTTTCCTCACAAGATACTTGGCATGATTACACCCGAGGAGGCGTTTTCTGGTAAGAATCCTGATATTTCCCATTTGAGGATTTTTGGTTCACCTGTTTACATTCATGTGATGAAGGATTCCAGGGCTGGAGCCGACTGCAGAGGTTGGGATATTTGTAGGGTACACTGATACGCCCCACAACTATCATGTCTATTTGCCAAATAGTCACAAGACTGTTGTGCGACGGGATATCAAATTTCAGGAGGAGAAAGCCATGAAGTGTTCGCTTGAGAGGGAGCCACACTTGCATGCAGATGAGGAGCTATTAGTTCCTAAGGATGAGCCTTCCACATGTGGACTGTGCCCACAAGAGGAAAGTTCATGGAGCGGGGTGGAAATAAACCCGGCAGCGTGTAGCACCAACCATCGAGGGCGGATTGGTCACCATGTAGTCGAGCGACCCGGCTCAAGATGTAAGAGAGGCGTAGGACCACCCACAACATAGCGCAGACAGACACGCCACCGGATCGGCACACCGGATACATGGCTCTCTTGGGAGAAAATGTGTCGGGACAGTAGCCATCCTCTTCGAAGGAAGCTTCGTGAGGAACCCGCATGGGTAGATGCCATGGTGGAAGATGAAGATTCGATTGTCGAAACAAATCAACAAATGCATGGGAGATTGTCTCGCGAACGAGGGGAAACTGCCAGGGTTCATGGCGCATCTACAAAGTGAAGCAGGTGGCTGATGGGAGTGTGGAGAAGTACAAGGCAAGTTTTTTTTCCCATGGCTTCTCACATATCGAGGGGATCGATTATGAGGAGACCTTTGCACCTGTCGCAAGGTACTCTTCCATACGGACAATCCTAGCTCTCTCAGCGCAGATGGGGTGGCACATTCATCAGATGGATGTGAAGACTGCGTTCCTCAACAGAGTCATTGAGGAGGAGGTTTACATAGAGTAGCCTGAAGGTTTCGAGATCTTCAGCAGTGAGTCGCACGTGTGCCGACTCAAGAGACCACTGTACAGGCTGAAGCAAGCACCTCGTGCTTGGTACACACGGATAGATAGTTACTTCACCGGACTTGGATTCTCCAAGAGTGAGGCGGATCCTAACCTGTACCAGATTATGGTGGAGGGGAAGTTGTTGATCATTGTACTGTATGTAGATGATCTCATTTTGATGGGTGATGAGCTGTTGATAATTTCATGCAAGGAGGATCTTGCTAGAGAGTTTGAGATGAAGGACTTGGGCCTCCTTCATTATTTCCTGGGATTGGAGATTTGGCAGCGCAGTGGTGGACTGTTTGTTTCTCGTGTAAGTATGCCCGGGAGATACCGGAGAGGTAAGTTAAACATGCATGGTCGCAAGCTCGTTGATACCCTCTTCCTGGTGGTTGGAGGAAGGAGGATGCTACTTCAGTGGAGGTAGTGGATGCCACTGTCTATCGACAATTGGTGGGGTCGCTTATGTATCTGGTCAATACATGACCCGATATATGCTATGCTGTTAACCAGCTTTCGCAAGCTATGGTTAAGCCTACCAAGCTCTTCTGGAAGGCAAGCAAGCATGTATTGCGTTACCTTAGTGGCACATCGGGATATGGTCTATGGTACAGACAGGAGGATGGAGCGAAGCTTTCTGGCTTCACTGATGCAGATTGGGCAGGGAGCCCAACGGACCGGAAGAGCACATCTGGAGGAGTTTTCAGCATTGGGTCGACAGCAGTTTCCTGGTACAGCAGGAAGCAGAGATCCGTGGCACTCAGTTCAGCAGAGGCCGAGTACATGGCAGCTAGCTTGGCTGCATGCGAGGCTATTTGGATGAGGAAGATCCTCGTAGGATTGTTCAGGTTGCATTTGGAGCCTACAGTGATCTACTGTGATAACCAGAGTTGCATTAAACTCTCGTCTAATCCAGTATTTCATGATAGGTCCAAACACATCGACATCAGGTACCATCATATCAGAGATTGTGTTCAGCGGAGAATCATGATGCTTTCATATGTTCCCACGGAGGATCAGGATGCCGACATCCTGACGAAGGCGCTCACCAGGAGCAAGTTCGAATTCCACAGAGGCAGGATAGGGGTTGCAGATAATCCATATATTGTTGAGAGGGAGTGTTGAAAATGCAACAAGATGATGGAGCTTAGTGAAATGAAGTCGCCTTCACTAAGTGGGCCCGCAGGCTATTTTTGGCGCAAAGTCTATTTTTAGACTATGTCTATTTTTAGACATATGGAGCATGGTCTAGGATTTGCAGTATGCTATTCTTGGATGATTGGTCGAGTTGGTAAAAATAGATGGACCTCTATTTTTAGACATACAGGTCGAAGTCTATTTTTAGACTGCCTGTCTAAAAATAGGTCAGTCAAATATTATTAATCCTTAATAATATTTGGACTATAAACTTCAGTTTATCCTCTTGCAGCACTTCAGTTGGAGCTACGGATGTGGCCCATGCACCTGACAGAAGGAATTACGCTATTCCTAGGGGGTTGGTGAGCTCATGCATGGTTGACTTCAGTTAGAACTCAAGTGGCGGAGTTTGGTGGAGTTGATGAGACAGTTGGTGGAGTTGTGTTCAAGTTAATTTAGTTGAACTAGTTGTGTTTAGTTTAACTGGCTAATACACTAGAGATGAGTGGAGTGAATTAAATATTATTTAATTCACTAATTATTAACTCATCATTCAACTCAAGAACACATCAGTTGACTGCAGTGCATGAACATTTCAGTGAAGACCAGTGGAAGAGGTAGATGAAAGGGTGAGTTTGCTATTAGTTGTGACATTAATTGTGCATGACACTTGCACAAGAATTGGAGGAGATTTCCCATGAGGATTGCGCATTTGAATCCAAGGAGATTCGAACTTGGATCTCTCATTCAACCAACTTGGATTGTGCAATAGAGGCAAGCAAATAGTGGATGAGTTTTGAACCCGTGACTTGTTCAAAACTGAGCTAGTTTGTGTGTAACCTTTGGAGACAGTACTAAGTACTTGTGAGGAGTATTGTACTGAGATTGTTACATGTTCTCTTCTATTATAATATACAAAATAGCTGGGGGTTTTCAGCTATAAGCTTTCCCCATTACATACTGTGTCAGATGTGTGTTTGATTATTGTGTTTATGTGCGCATGCGACTATTTCTATTTCCACATATTGATGATCGATTGTGGAAGAGGTTATGTGTTGTACATGAATTCGAATTAGTGTATGATCAGGATAATCTCAGTGGATAAATCTTCATTATTCAGCAAATTTCTACAAATTTCATCTCCTGAAGTGATCCCCATCCTTATGAAGGTGGAAATTATTCATATTCTATTTTTCATGGGCTCCCTTATCCATTTATTCCTCTCCTAAGTGAAAGTAGCAAAATCTAATCTTCCAATTTGCTTGTTGCAAAATTGGGAACATTAAAAAAGTGGATTTTACATTTAAATAAATTTTTTTGAATCTATAAAGGCCCTCTCCACTGTTCAGCAACTCATTTGTTGTTACAAATGTCATTGAATAAACACTCAGAGCGAAATTTGTGAAATTTCAGCAAGTTCGGGAAAATTTTCCCTATGCTACATGCTTGGAAGCACCTACTATGCTCCTGGAGATTGTCTGCCATGTGAAATGAACTAATAATTACATGCTTGTGACCCAATGCTACACGTTTACTAGCATGCAGACCCGACAGAAGACCTGTGCACCAGAACTCGTTCAACGTGCCTGACGCTACACGTTCGACCTCGCCCGACAGACCCGAAAGCCTTTGCCCGTGCACCAGAACACATTCAGCAGTGGCCTAATAGCCCATGAAGCCTCTTCCCAATGCTACGTTCCTGATGCTATGAATTCATCCTCACCCGACTGGGCCGGAAGCCTTTTCCCATGCACTAGAACATGTTCAGCAGCAGCCCGACAGCCTGTGTAGCATCTTCTCGGTGCTACGCGCCTGCGCTGCATGTTTGGTAGCAACCTGACTGGCTAGTGCAGCCACCCGACTAGCCCAGTGCTACGCACTTGTGTTGCGCTTTTGACTAGGAGGGTTTATACAGCAGCTCAAGCTCAAATTTGCTCAAAAAACTCCTTAAAAGTTACTTCTAAGGGTCTCCTAGAACCTTTCAGGGGTAAGTTCAAACAACACAATTTCATTTCCTAAGTTATTTTCAATTAATTAGAGGAAAAAAACACTATATTTTGTCCATCGATTTCACAAAGAAAACTTAGGGTTTTTGGCCTTCAAGGCAAGAGTAAAAAATCAAAATGTTAAGGGAAAATAACAGTGACAATGGTGAGGGAGGCCAAGGGCCTAGAATACAACAGAAAATGAGTCGAAGGGTAAATATATTTGAGCCACTAAATACCAAGGAATTGATGGCCTCTCCTATGACAGTTGTATATTTCCAAGAGATCGGTTGTTTTGACTTCTATCAAAGGGTACAACAAGTCCAAAGTCATCCTGAGTTGACTAGGCATTTCATGCTTAACCTCCATGACCATCAAGTAAAATTAGTAGGAGTGAACTTTGAGGTATCCATCAATACCATTTCTATGGCCACCGTGATACCTAGTATGGGAGAAAAGTGTTTCAAATAGAAAAATTTGGACTTGAGCCATTATCAACCCTTCATGAAACCTAGATACCAAGCTGACTGCAAATCCATTTTTCTTTTTTCACATCTACTAGAGAGATATTCACCCTTGATGAAAGTCATCATGAAATATTTCACCTGTGACGGTAGGTTTTCTAGGCTTTATTCCTACCACATAAGACTACTCATGCACTTCACTAGGCCCAAGCTATTACATTTTCCTTATTATCTTTATAGAAGTATTGATAATATGTCTTGCATTGTGCAAAAGAGACCTCCTTCACAATAAATTCAAAGTATTTTTCACCATTCTCTTATCAAGATGATTGTGTTGCATCAATTAAAGCAACAGGGTATTACATGGGAAGTGTTCATCGCCCATGAAGTTTTCACAATCCCACAGCCTCATCATCAGCCAAATTTACCCTCATAATCTCATCCACCTCCCTCCACTCCTCCATCACCCCCCACTGGCCATGACTCCTCATCTACACATGAATCCTATCCTCAAGAAACCTCCCTCCCTAACCTTTTCCTAAAGCATAAGATCAAGAAGAGAATGATGAAGAAGAGGAAGACATTGAAGAGGAGGAAGAGGACAGTGATGAAGAGAACAACGACAAAGAGGAAGATGATAATGATGAAGAGGCAAAAAAAGATGAGGAAGAATAAAATGATGAGGAAGAAGAAAATGAAAATGATGAAGAGGCAGAGGATGTTGAAGAAGAGAAAAATGAAAATGATGAAAAGGTAGAGGATGATGAAGAAGAGGAAATTGATGATGATAAAGAAGAGACAGAGATAGAAAATGATCAAGAAGAAGGCAGTGAACAATCCAGTGATAATGAGGATGGTGATAGTGCGGAAGATAAAGAGGAAATCGGTCTTAAAGATGAAAACATTGAGGAAAGTGTTGAAGCTGAAGGAAACATAGATAAAGATGATGACAATGAAAACAATGCAGAAACTAAAGTTAGTAGTGACACCTATGGAGCAAGCCTCAGTGATAGACAAAAAAAAAAATGAACAAAATGAGATTATGATTGTGAAGAAAGTCAAGGAGAGGCTAATGAAAGTCATGAAAATAATGAAGGAAATGAAGGGGCTGATAGTCAAATTGAAGATCATAGCAATGAAGAGGTAAGCAACTTTGATGAAGAACAAAATGACAATGCAGAATTCAGTGAAGAGGTTTAAAGTGGCGATGATGTTGAGAGAAAAGAGTACAATGATGAGGAAGAAAACATAATCACTGATGATACTGATGATGAAAATGAAAAGGGTAATGAAAACATCAAGGATCACAGCTATGATCAAGACACCAATAAGACCACAATCACACCTCTTTCATTGACCTATCAAAGGGGGCCATGCTTGTGTTTTATGCCTCTAAAAGGCAAGGGACCATGCCATCCACCTCAGCTCAGCCACTAGACAAAGGCAAAAAAAGGTAAAAGAAGAAGAAGAAGATCATGAGGTGGAAAGGGAGTTTGAAATCATTTAGGTAGATAGTGATGAGGAGAATGAAGCAAGAATCTCAAAATTTCTCATGAAAAACAAAAATTCACTTATTGAAGACTTCCAAGCCAATATGAATAGGGTTGAAAATGTAAATGATGCCCTTGAATTAAAGAACAGACAGCTAGGAGAACAAGTTGCAATCTATGAAGCTAGAGACATCAAGGCCCGAAAAGAAGCCCAAAGGGTATAGGTAAAACTAGAATATTTCATGGGCACTTATGAAGAAAGTGACGATGAGGAAGAACAATCTAGGAGGATACCTAGAACCATGGGGTTTAAGAAGGCATTGGCAAAGCAAAGGGAACAAGAATCGGCCCTAGCAAAACATCTCCCTCTAGATGAGTTTTTGGCCATGGAGATAGCACATGATTGAGAGCCTTGGTTGGAAAGAGCCAACATACACCTAGAGGCTAAATTGAAGAAAGCAAATTAGAATCTTGATCTCCAAAGAAGGGTTACTAAACATTATGCCTGGAGAAACCAAATTGCAAGGGCTAAACTCAAGAAGGCCTAAGCCAAGATCCAAGCACTAAAAGAAGTGAAAGGCCAAGCTAACCTTGGAATCTTGGCACAAGCTTCTCTAAAGGTCTCTCAAAACCCATGAGGAACACATCAACCAAATTTGGGAGAATTTTGACAAATATTGGTTTTTTGCTAATTCAGAGGGCCAAGGGGGTAGAACCCATGGTGCTACGCTTTTTATCAAAGCGTCTTGAAGAGGAAAGGCTTAAATTTTTGGAATCCTCATCTCAATTATAGCATGCTCACAAATTTTCAGGTTAATTGGAGTTGTTTTGGTCCTCCAAAAGGGTTAAAAACACCCTAATTTTCACCTTTCTTCCTAGTGTTCAGGAGAGGTGCTGTGCCTTTTCCAGCCTTGGAATTTTTTATTTTTGAATAGGTTACAGGGGTCAAATAAAAAAAAAAAGGTAGTTCTGGAAATTAGACTCAACAAGACTTCCAACGAGCCATCACAGAGTCTATTTCAACATCGAGAAGGCCTTCAAAAAATTGCTACACATTGACCCAGTTTTCTTGCTCTAGTGCTACGCACTTGGCATGGAAATTCATCGTAAAACTCAGTGCTCCACCCTTAATAGAGAAAAAGTCAAAAATGTATGTTGGAAAGTCTTAGGAGGCTTGGCAAAGCCCAAATTTCAATTTCTTTGCTAAAAAGCCCAAAAATATTTTTTGTTTTAGATATTTTATGCCTTGGGCCTTGTAAGGTCTCAAGGAAAATAGTGACTTTTCTGATTAGCCAATGGGATTCTAGAGATTCTTTTAGGTTTTCTCCTCCTTTCCTATTAAATACAACATTGAGGATTCATTATTGATGATTTTTATTATGACTGTTGTGAGTAATACATACTCCTTGGAGCTTGAAGAGAAATTGGTGTTGTGGAGCTTGTGATTGGCTTGTTTAGCTTATTGATGGACAAGGCTTGCTTGCAAGATCCCTGAGCTTAGTTAAAGGTGATGTGATTCTATTCAGTTAATAGTTTTCTTTTGTATCATTGTGATTAATCCTTCTATATTGCAGTAGGATACAATATTTAGACTAAGAAATGTTGTTTAGAGACACCTTAGCTCTGTTTATCCTTCACTGCTTCTATGTTTTCCTCTGCTAGGTCAGTTTAGAGAATTCTTAGTTTCTCTCTAGACCCACCTAATCTTGTTTATCTTATGAATGGTTTAATATAGTAGATATCATAGATGTTTTATGGTAAGCCCTTCTTGTTTGATATCACTAAGACATTGTTTTGAGGTCTCTCTTTCAAGTAACATTGTTTAGGTTTGCCAAAGAGGCTATGTTTCGATCATACCCTTTTTCCATGCTTGAAAATTTGTTTCAAAGATCTTTATAGCTGTGATCAATGATTTCTAGGAGTTCCCTCTTCCTTGATTAAAGTTATGTGTTAATATTGAATGTTTTCTAACCTTGAATGTGAAATCACTAGAAGTTAAATGAGTTTCTCGCCTTCTATATTTCATTGGATTGTTTGTCTGAAATGCTTACTTGCTTGAGTTGAATCAAAGAGTTACCCAGGAAGGCTGGGTCCTAGGACTCCAAAGACTGGTCTGATGTTACCCCGTGTATTTGGTCTGCCAATCTAGTAAATCACGGGGCTCTAACAACCCATGCCCCTATAAACTCCAATTCTAATGTTACTTAGTAACCCAGAGCGCATGCAGATGGTGTTATTGGCACAACCTCCGGGGTGGCTATAAAACAGCTCAGCGAGCATGCTTCCCAGCCATCTTCAACTGGCACCGCCACTACCCAATCAACTTCTCTTTCAACTACTGAGGTAAACTTTGTGGAGTCTACACAAATAACCAATGTTAAGAATAATAAGAGCAAGAAAAATACCTGTCCTTATGAGGAACCACCTAATACCTAGAATAATCCAAATTAAATAAATTTTGCTAAAAATCACAAAGGAAAATATAAAACTACCAGATTCCCTTGAAAAATATATTCTTAGGGACACTTGACATATAAATTATCTCACCTTAAATAATGCACACACTTTATTATGCAAAAGGATATTGGTAGGACCCCTAGTGTCCTACACAACCCTTTCCCTAATCAACAACATCAACAACATCTTGTTCCAAACCCAACATAACCCCCACAAGGGGGAATGGTGGTTCTCATCCTTCTGGTGAAGGACCATTTGGAATTTATGGCATGGAGACAGTTGAAATCCAAAACTAATCCAAACCTATGGAACTCTAGTCACTGATGCTCAAGAGGCTACCTCGAGTTCAAATCCACCACTGCCCAACGATATTCATATCGAAAATCTTGTTGCTGACCCTATCGTTCATCACCAAAAAGGGACCCTTCGTCACATGACATATAATAGCTCTGCCCGTGCTTCCCATAACTACAACATTGTATAAGACTTTGCACAAGCACCATCAGCTATGTATGCTCTTGAAGTGTTGCAAACTTTTCCAGCGCTAGGAAAGCTCTGCTTTCAACCTTTGGTGGAATTAACCCTCAAGATGCTATGCTAGCTATCTTTGTCATGGAAAAATGAAAAATTCACCTTTCTCATCAATTTTCTTTCAAGTTTATTTTTTGTTGAAAGGAAGACCCATCCATCACACTGTCATTAACAAAGGTGCTTCGACCTGCATGGGTTCAGTTATGTGTTCGCTCGCTTTGGGTTCTCCTACTTTGTCTCCACCATCGAATTCCATCAAAGCATTCAACGAACATGCCTTCATCCCAAAGGGATAACTTTATAGCTACCCCATTACTCTTAGTGTGAAAATGATAAAAGTGGATACTAAAGTCGTAGATCATAATCTCGACTATAATCTCCTTTTGGGCGATAGTTGGTCTTATGCCATGACTACCATTGTCTCTTCAGTTTTATGACTCAGCCTCTTTCCTCTACATGGTAAAATAGTTACAGTGGACCAGCTATCCTTCTGTACCCCTAATTATTCCACATTTTCTAGAAGCTTCATACCCATATTAGGAGGAATCGCTAACTCTTATGTCAGTATTGGTACTGTTATTCTAAAGGCATCTTCCCTTATGGGTTGTTTTCCTCTCCCACTACCTGAGGTTCCACAAATTTTTTCAATGATATCCACCATTTCAGATGGCTCTATTGACCCTTCGATCATACAAGCCCCTTCAAAAATTGATTCCTATGGAGAACGGATGCCACTTTCACCAGCTGAGTTGGCTTATCAAGCCATCCAATCTGCATCTAAACCCTACACTACATTAGTTTCGACCAATGCTACCATCCTCTCACCCATCACAGCTCCTTCTAAAGATATCCTCGATTAAGTCCTACCTTTGGAAAAAGCTATTCGAGAGATCATGTATGTAGAAGAGTGACCTTGGGATGAGTTACACTACCGCATTTCGATGTCTGATTGATATGCACCCACAATGCAAATCCTTCCTTTTGAACCACCTCAGATTTTTCCATCTGCTTAAATGACTATTCAAACTATTGATGCAGAAGGTAACTTGGGAAACATTTCCAAGCCAATGCTCATAGACATCTCAGTCAAAACCAGTATCGTGGAAAATATACAAGTTGGAGTAGATTGTAGTCTTGAGGAAATTGCACGCTTCACATTCCTTTTTAATGAGTTCCGTGATGTTTTCACTTGGTCTTATGAGGAAATTCTCAACATATATCCTTATATATTCAATCATGAGATCAAGATTTATGACAATGCCAAACCCATCTGAAAAATACTCTAACCTATCACCACTCGCAAAGTGGTGACCATTAAGACATAAGTTGAAAAAATCTTACATGTTGGTTTCATCTATCTCTTTCCTCTAACAGAATGGGTATCCAATATGGTTCTCGTAGAGAAGAAACAAGGTATCATTAGGGTTAGTGTCGATTATTGTTATCTAAATGCTGCATGTCCAAAATACAACTATCCATCTCTGTTTACAGATAATATTATCAATGATTGTGCTGGTTACGAATATTTTTTCTTTATGGATGAATTCTTGGGATATAATTAGATCACCATTAAAAAGGATGAAAACCATAAAACCACCTTCATTTATCCTTAGGGAACCTCTGTGTATTGAAAAATCCCATTCGGTCTTAAGAATGTTGGAGCCAAATTTCAAAATGCTATGGACTATGAATTTCATGATATCAGACACATTGTTCAAGCTTACTTGGATGATCATCCTGCTCATTCCAAGAAACAAGCTCAAAACCTCGCTCATCTTCGAGCAATCTTAAATAGGTGTAGGTTCTATAACATCCCTCCGCATAAATGCATATTTTTTGTTGAGTCTGTAGGACTTCCTAGTTTCATTGTCTCCAAACATGGAATTAAGTTTGATCCGATAAGGTAAAGGTGATTATTGAATTTACTGCACCACAATCCATCTTACAAATCCAATGTTTGCAATGGAATCCAAACTTCTTATGTAGCTTCATTGTAAACTATACAGAGTTAACGAAAGGATTTATGTGCTTACTTAAGAAATGGGCACTATATATGTGGTATGATCGAGCTCAACTATCGTTTGACACCTTGAAACAAGCACTTGTTTCTGCCCCACTTATTAGTGCCCCCAACTATTCACGCAGTTTTCTCCTATGCCTGGAAGCCTCACCATCCTCTGTTGGAATAGTTTTTGTTCAAGTGCATGATAACGATAGTGAGCATCTGCTATATTATTTTTTGAAAGGCCTTATGGGGCCCGAATTATGATATTCACATGTGGAGAAGATATCTCTGGAATTTTTTCTTGTTGTTAGCTGCCTCTGACACTAAAAAATGCTGCAACAAACTACTATCATTGCCTTGGAGAATCCCATGAGACACATTCTATCTTGTTAGATCACTGGAGAAAAATATTCCAAATGAATTGCAATCCTCCAACAATTTGACTTAGTTTTCACTACTTCCAAGGCCAAGAAATATCTAGTCTTCATTGAATTATTGTCATATCTTCCTAGAGCTGACCCAAAAGAAGTAGCTCACAATCCATTTTCTGATGAATATTTCTCTCTAGTCGACTGTTATAGCATCATTTCTCACCTTGACATGATTCATGATTGCTTCATGGCTTTATGGGCACCCATTCCTACAGACTTGGAAAAATTCACTTAAAAACAGTATAAAATCCTCCATACGCGACTATGCCCATGTTTTTCCGCGTGTATACGCGAGTACAGCTAGACTTTTCCGCGTATTCCATTAAAATGATTAAAAAATATATAAAAATCCCTAATTTCGCGCTGGGTTGATGGTTACTCAGGTAGTTCAACCACCCCAGCCCGTGGCCAACTGTTTCCAACTGCTGAAACTACTTGGAGGGACTATAAAAAGCCCTCATGTGTATGGCCTAAGGGAGAGAGAGAATTATTGATATTATACTCCGTTGGTATTCCCTATCCAAGTCTGATTCCCCGTGCCTCCTGCACTTTCCCAGTTCATTGTAGGAAACCCTTGTTTCCTTGAGATACACATCCCTTTATATGTTATCTCGTATGCACCAGTTTGGAAGGAGTCTTAGCGAGGCAAGGGCTCGACGGATCCGGACGACGGTCTGCGAAGGCCTTGGAAGGATCAGGTGATCTCTCCACGATTACTTTTGTACGTACTATTTATAATACAGAAGTATCATGCTGTTCCCGAAATAAACGTGTTAGTGTATTCTTTAATGTATGAAGAATATTTGTTATACAAGCATTCATTATGATTTATTTAATGTTTTATATGAATCTCACTAACATATAGAGTAGATATATGCTGTACAACTTGTCCTTTGTGCTGGTTTCTTCTTGTATTTCAGGTTAAGGAGGAAGGACGGTTGCAGGGAGTTTGGACTCCACGTGGATCTACTTCAAACGTAGGACCAACGGGTAAATCTCTCATTCTGCTCTGTTTAGTTTTTCTGAACGTGCATGGTTGTGTGAGTCTCTGTTAAGTAGTACGCCCCTGCTCTATGGAGGTTGTATCCCAACCAACCTCTAGGGTGTTAATTCCCCGAAATAGAACTGGCGACTCCGCTGGGGATCACATTTTTGTGATTCTCTTGTTGGGTTGTTTCAGCTGTTTGGTAGGTTGCCAACAGTTTTATCTGTCTTTTACAGTTCAGTTTATTTTCTTGCAGTCAGTCTGAAGTCTTGGTGTCATTCCCAGGCTTGTCCTTTTTGTTTTTCATTATCTTTCTTTGTATACGCTCTTTTGTCTGCACACAGTCGCTTATACATGCGAGTTTGTGTAAAAGGATCCGCGTATACGCGAGTTTCCCTTAACACAGACGCGTATACACGCTGGTTGCATAACTGCAAGGTCGCGTATACCTAGGCAGATTTTGAATTTTTAGGATCCTGGTGTTTTTGGTCCTTTCTGGCTGTGGAGGCCTGTGTCTGCAGAGTCTCTGTACTTACTGGAGTGTGAAGGAAGTGGTTTCAAGTCTTGTTTCTCTTTCGTTTGTTCGAAAACTAATCTTTTTGGCAAAGTGTTCTTGTTGGTGCTAGCACTCCTGGATTGAGTTCCAAGATCGCTTTCTGAGCATTCTTGGCTGTTCTGCTTTATCAGAACAGAGAGCTTCTGCTCACCGACTCGCTCCTATCTTTGTGTTGTGCTTTGCATTGCGTTTTTTGCTTTGTTTTCGATTGGTTTTCTTGAGTTTCATAGGCTAGGGTTTTGTTGCAATTTTCGAAGAACTTTTCTTGCTTCTTTGGAGTCTTTTGTTGCAGCGAATTTGCACTATTTGTCTAGGCTGGTTGATTAAGTTTTTGGTCTTCCGTTGCTCTTATTGATCTTGCTATCATTGGCTTTATAAGGTTTGGGAGCATTGTTGAAGTTTATGCTTGAAATTCGGTCTCGTTTTGGTTTGGATTGTGATAGTTGTGCTTGGTTTTTTTGAGCTCTTGCTTTATAAAACTAAAAAGCCCAAAAAACATTTGTTTTGCTTTTTGTTTTTGCATATCAAAAACTCAAAAAACATTGTCTCTTGTTTTGTTTTTGTTGTTGCATTTTTATTTTTCGTTTGGTCATATCTTTTGGAGCTTTTGTGAAGTTTCTTGCTTCTAGTTTTCGGCTTGATTTTGAAGAGAAGTTGTCATTTGGTTTCTTCTTCTTCTTGTTGAGTATTTTGGTGTCTTATATTAAGAGTTCTTGTTTTTAAGAATTGGCTTTCTGGACAACAAAAGATGAGTTAAAACTGTAGGAGCTTTTTGGGAAATTTCACCTTGTTTCAAGAGACTTTTGCATCTTAGAATTTACATGCTTGTAGTCATTTGCATTAGGTGCATTGAATCATTTAGTTAGCTTCTTAATTTTTGTGAATGTGAGTTTGCAATTCGAAAAGAAAAATACAATTTTTAGTCTCGTAGAACCTCTATAGAGATTACTTTTCATCGAAAGACAAAGAACTGCATGTGCATGTAGTTAAGTTTTATTAATTTCTTTTGCGTCAAAACACCATTGGTTTCATCTCCATATCCTTGTGACTTAATACAACAGCCCTTAAAACAAGCGATTTAATCTAAAATCAACTAGCAAGTTTTACTAAGTGTCAATCACCAACTAGCTAGTTAACTCTCCAAGGCCGCTCAAACAAACATAGAAGTTGATTAATTGAGCGAAATCCAACTCCGTGAGGTGGACTAGGAAAGCTCTCATCCGAGAGTCAAGCGCGAGGGGAAGTGAAGGTTTAGAAGAGGGATACCCCCCCTCCGATTAGCTGAATCTGACCTCAAGACCGTTCCGCCCAGCTTCTGATATGGATTGGTGTCCATAGTTGCCGTTCCTAGGTTCCACACAGGTGACTGCGGGGGGGAATACCCGTGGTACCTGAGGCAGACGTCGCATCACTTTCAGCAGTACTTCTGGGGGGTGCCCTTGTGAAGCTTGGGTGCTTGAGCCGGCAAAGGCTGTTGTTAGGAGGTCAGCGTAACTGTTTCTGATACCTTCGCTAGTTGTTCTGGGCCCTAATCATCCCAAACTGCTTTCGGAAGGCCCTATACTTCGCTTTCCTGTATTTTGGTGTCCGGTCCTCATCACCCGGAGCGGAAATACTTGGAGGCTGCTTGCTTGCTGTTTCTCAGGGATTTTCATTTTTAGTGAGTGCTCTTTGCTCCTAGCTTGCCTAGCTTTTCACTTTTTTGAGTCTAATATAGTAAATCTATAAAAGTGGCTGATCAAGCGCCTCGACGTTCGAGGAGAATCCGGGGGTTATCTCCCGAGAGTGCAGAGCCTTCTTCGAGAAGGCGTAGGAGAGATTTAGCTGGTGGTTACCATCCGGTAGCGTCTGACGCTGTGGAGAGTGATCCTCCACAAAGATCTGAGGGTTTCATTGCTGATTCCGGTGTCGGTCCCGAGAGGAGCGTTCCGCTCACCTCGCGAGTTCTTTTTCCTCAGGAAGAAGATTTTCAAGTTGAAGACATACCTGAGCCTCCTGCTACAGGTCCATCTCCTCTTCCTCCTGATCATCCATTTGTTCTTCAGTACATCGGACCGGAGTCTGAGAGACCGCCGGATCTTCCATATCATTCTTATCTTTCGATGGCCATGACTGGGAACGCGGCTTCTACCGTGAGTGCTGCAGGCATTCAGACCCCTGCTTCTGTCGAGGCAGGGGGCACTATTGCTTCATCTTCGATTGCTTCTAGCACTGCTATGTTTGGCTCTAGGTTCACCCAAGCATATGCTTCTCATTCTGGTCCCTTCTGTTCAGGGATGTCCATTAGTGGAAATCCCTCTTTTTCCTTTTCCGTCGGTGCAGCTGGATCTACGCCCATGTCTAACATGGCTAGTGGATCAGCTTCGTTCCAGGGTTTCCCCTTTGGGACTGGGCATATACCCAGTTCCAATCCTTCTTTAGGGTCGTTTCCTTTTACCTCCCAGACCCAGAGTTTCAACCCTTGGTCTGGGGGGCAAAGTTCGACCACTTTTACAGGATGGAATCCTGTCTTTACAACGGTTGGGGCAGGGAATCAGTTCTTCGCGGGTCATCAAGGGAATGCTTATTTCCCTTCTTCGAGTGCTTATCAGTCTTTTTCTCCTCTGTCTAATGCATGGAACCCCTACCAGGGGCTTTCCTCTTCAGTCAATACTTCAGCGGGGGGAACTAGTCTGGGTTTTGGTAACTCGGCGTGGGGAGGAGGTTCTTCTTCGTTTTCTACGAGTCCTTTCTGGCAGCCTGGTGCCTCATCAAATCCAGGCTATTCTTTTCAGAATGTTGGAAATCCATCCCATCAAGGATGGAATTCTCAGGCTCCGCCTCGATTACCATTTCTGGCAACGTTAAACTTGCCAGACTTGTCGAAGTTAACTAATGACCCGATTCGGTATAGTCCGGGGTGGTCCCCGGTCCCGACCAAACTTCCTTCAGACATTCCAAAGTTTGAAGGTAAGAATGGAGAGGAGGATCCGGCGGATCACATTACTACTTTCCACTTATGGTGCTCATCGAACTCCCTAATCGATGACTCGATTAGGTTGAGATTATTTCAATGCACCCTAACTGGGAATGCTGCCAAATGGTATATAGAGCTCACTGGGGGCAGTTTCGCCACATTTGGAGAACTGGCTGTCACGTTTCTTAACCATTTTCAGTTGCCTGTCAGATATGAGGCTGGGACCGAACTCCTGGCTAATTTTAAGCAGGATGAGGCAGCTCACATTTCTAATCACATTCAGGAATGGAGGAGAAGGAAGAGGCTTATCAAAGCCCATATTCTAGGTGAGTTCCTTCTCGAATGGTTTTTGAAATCACTGCAATCAGATATTTCAAAGGACGTATCCCTATCTGGGGTATTTTCCGAGGAGCAAGCCATTTTTAGGGCCCAGCAGTTAGAACTGATCTATTCTCAGTCTGGGATGCTTTATAAGTATTTACCCAATGCTCCTCGCTCCAAATTGGATTTGTCGAAACCTAAACCTAGTCCGCATGGTGACCACTTGTTTGACCTGGCTGCGCAGTAGTGGCACCAAATCGCTAATCAACCGGCGTAGTTATCTTTACAATCGCTCCTTCTAGTCAGCCGCGTCGTCGTATTCATCACCTTCCCGCCTTTTGTCCACAACGTCGGCTCGTTTTCCTGAAATTCCAAAGGAAATCAACAGTCCGATGGGAAGAAGAAGGGACGTAATAACAAGAAGAAGGGCAAGAATGGGAAGGGCAATGCAAATAAGACCAACGAGCGTGTTGGCAAAGGGCAAAAGGAGAAAAAGAAAGTTAAGTTTCCGTGCAAGCTTTGTGCTGGAGACCATCTCACACATCTTTGCCCGAAAATTCAGGATGCTCAGCGCCTGTTATCTCAGCAAGGTTCTTCTAGTTCCCAGGCTGTGCTAACAAACCCTTTTCCCCAAGGGCAGCAATTAATTGCTGGCGCGAATCAAAATCCTGGGGCTTCCTCTGGAGGTCCTCAGGAAGGGGAAATTCCATCGAATATCTTTATGATGAGTGCTCACGTGGATGTCGCTACGAGATCCCGGGATTATGGCGGAGAGGAATCTTCGAAAGCCAAGGAAGTTCCTGAGGCTACTGAGCCGCTTCATATCACGAAGCCAACTGTCGAGTCTATGCCTCGGATACCGAAGGCATCCTCTAAGCGGTCAACGATTAATCCGAACATGAGGGCTGCCCAGAACTACTCGATTGTAGAAGATCTGGCGCAAAGTCCTTGTGCTATGTCAGCTTTAGAGGTACTCCAGTCTTGTCCGGCTCAGCGCAGTGCTTTTCTCACTGCCATTGGGGCTGTTGATCCGAAAAATTCTCTTCTGATTACTTTTGATATGGCTAACTTTAAGAAGAGACTTCCTCATCACATGGCATTTCATATTATATCATTGTATCGAAAGACCAATATCTTTCGAATGGTTGTTGATGAGGGTGCTTCTACTTGCGTGATGTCTCTCACATGCTGGAAGACACTTGGATCTCCCAAAGTTGTTCCATCTAACACTGTTCTTACTGCATTCGATGGTCATTCTCACAGACCCCATGGTATTGTCCCGGCTTTGCCCATCTGTGTTGGGGGCAAAACTGTTAACATAGAAGTTGAGGTAGTAGATGTAGCCTTGGACTACAACCTTATGTTGGGGAGGAACTGGATATATGATATGGATGCCATTGCATCCTCATTATTTCGGATTGTATGTTTCCCCCACGAAGGGAGGATAGTCACAGTGGATCAACTGGACTGTCCTCAAGTAGACCTGAATGCGCCTCCTGACTCATCTGTTCCTAAGTTGGATAATACTAAGGCGCCTGTCGAGAATCTAGGAGTTGGAATGTATTCTGCCCTGATGGGATCTTTCGATCTTCCTCCTCCTAAGGTGTCTATTAATGCTATTTCATCCTCCAAGGCTCCCCTTCGAAGAGAGTTCTTTCGAACTCATTATTTTTCATACCCTTGGGCCTTACCTTCCCCAACAGCCACATTGGAGGAAGGTCAAGTGGGCGGTATGGCATTTCCGATTTCTGCAGCTGAGATTGCATATCAGTCTATTGTTGACACTGCAAAGTCTGATCCAGCTCCTCTTTCGCCGGAAGAGTTGGATGGTGATGTGGCTCTGGCTTGGACGCTTACTTCTTCTTCTGCCCAGGATTGTCTAGATACCACTCTTCCATCTGAAGAGGCCATCCTGGAAGCGATGACAGGTGTGGATAGACCGTGGGATGATTTGCATCATCGGTCTTACTTCCTACCTGACTTGAGCGAAGTCAAAACAAGTTTTCCAAGTCCTCAGTCTCCTGGACCTGTTCACCCAGTCTTGAGCCCCTTAGCACCAGCACAGGTTTATGCTGAAGGGAACATGGCTGTGATTTCTCCTACTATCCCGGTGAACATCTCCAGGAATCCCAACATTATCGAGAATGTCTTCGTTGGAGCTGAATGTTCCCATGAAGAGATTCAAATCTATACCGAGCTCTTCAAAGAGTATAGGGATGTTTTTGCTTGGTCTTATGAGGAAATGCCTGGCATAGACCCATCTATCGTCCAGCATGAGATCAAGACGTATGAAAACGCTGAGCCGGTCAGGCAAAAACTTCGTCCGGTTAATCCTAGGAAGGCAGCAGCTATCAAAGCTGAAGTTGAAAAGCTGCTTAAGGCGGGATTCATTTTCCCAGTTCCTCTGACTGAATGGGTTTCAAACCCCGTTCCCATTGATAAAAAGCAAGGAACAATTCGAGTGTGCATCGATTTCAGAGACCTGAATAAGGCGTGTCCTAAAGATAATTACCCCACACCCTTCATTGATCAGATTATTGATGAGTGTGCCGGTAACGAGATTTTCTCCTTCGTGGACGGTTTTTCCGGTTATAATCAAATTACTATCCGTCCAGAAGATCAACATAAGACTGCATTTATTTGTCCCTGGGGTACGTTTTCATATAAGAAAATGCCTTTTGGTCTTAAAAATGCTGGAGCTACCTTTCAGCTGGCCATGTCTTACGCCTTCCACGACATCAAGAAAATTATCGAGGCATACTTAGATGATCTAGCTGCTCATTCTCGAAAGAGGATGGATCATCCTGGTCACCTCCGGCAAATATTTGAAAGGTGTCGTTTTTATAAAATTCGTTTGAATCCGAACAAGTGCGTTTTCGCGGTAACATCCGGTCGGCTGTTGGGATTTATCGTGTCTAGTGAGGGGATAAGGGTAGATCCCTTCAAGGTTGAGGCAATACTTCGGTTGCCTCCCCCGTCTTCAATTCGTCAACTTCAAAGTCTCCAAGGGAAGTCTAACTTTCTTCGGAGGTTTATCGTTAACTATGCTGAGATTACAAAGGGATATATGAGACTGTTGAAGAAAGGAGACCCTTTTCTTTGGGACGACTATGCTCAACGCTCATTCGATGCCTTGAAAAAGGCATTGACCTCTGCTCCTTTACTGAGTCCACCCGATTATAGCAGAGATTTTCTTTTTTATCTGGCTACAGCAGAATCTACCATTGGTATGGTTCTGGTTCAGGAGGATGATGCTCTGGCTGAGCATGTTATTTACTACCTTAGTCGAGGACTGGTAGGACCTGAACTGCGATACACCCCGATAGAAAAATTAGCCTTGGCAGCAGTCCATGCTGTGCAGCGACTCCGGCATTATATTATTCTTCGCAAAACCTATGTCTTGGCAGCTGCCAATCCATTTCAGTTTGTCCTCAGCAGGCGAGTGATTGGGGGCAAATATAATAGATGGATTGTGATATTACAAGAATTTGATCTAGAGTTCATGTCTGCCAAATCCAAGAAGTCATTAGTTTTTGCGGAATTGATCTCCGAGTTGCCTTGTGGAGAGGAGATGGTCTTTGATGAGTCCTTTCCGGACGAACACTTGTTTCTTATCTCTCCACAAGATCCTTGGTATGGGGATATCATTGTGTATCTCCAGACTGCGAAGTTTCCCTCCTCTTTTTCGAAAGATGAGCGTCGTAAACTGCGTCACTTAGCCAAGAATTATCTGATTATTGGTGATGCTTTGTACCGTCGAGGGGTTGATTCAATCCTAAGACGCTGCTTAAATTTCGAAGAAGCCGAGGCTGTGCTTAATGATTCTCACAGTGGAGCTTGTGGGGGTCATTTATCAGGGCTTGCTACAGCCCAAAAGATTTTGCGTGCAGGATACTTCTGGCCCTCGATTTTCAAAGATTGCATTGAATCGGTCAAGAAGTGTCATCCTTGTCAGGTGTATACTCGAAAAATGCGCGCTCATCTAGCTCCGCTTTTTCCAGTCGTTACTGTCGGACCCTTCACAAAGTGGGGTATGGATTATACTACTTGTAACCCGCCTTCGGCAAAAGGTCACAAGTACATTATCGTAGCAGTAGACTACTTTACGAAGTGGGTCGAAGCTATGCCTACTTTTGGGAACGATGGTGAGACTGCAGCTTTGTTCCTTTTCAACCAAGTTATTTCTCGTTTTGGTATACCTAGAGAGATTGTCACTGACCATGGCAGTCATTTTCAGAATAGTATGATGGCTGAGTTGGCTCTTAAATTGGGTTTCCGGCAGGAGCATTCATCTCCATATTATCCTCAGGCCAATGGGCAAGTGGAAGCCGTGAATAAGTCCTTGAAGACAATTCTTCAATGGACGATTGATAAACATAGATCCAACTGGCACATTATGCTATATCCTGCACTCTGGGCATACAGGACGTCAGTGAAAACTGCAACTGGCTTTACTCCGTTTCAGTTAGTCCACGGGGTGGAATCCGTATTTCCCATTGAATGCGAGATTCCTTCCCTTAAACTGGCTGTTGAGCTTCTTCCCGACACTTCTAGTCTGGCAGAGCGGCTTCTTCATCTGGAACATCTTGATGAGCAGCGTCGAGATGCCGCCACGTTGAACGAAGCGCATAAAAACCGAGTCAAAGTCCAGTACGATAAGGCGGTTAAGCCTAGGGTCTTTTCCGAAGGCGACCTTGTTTTGGTTTATGCCCAAGAAAAAGATGCCTTGGGGGCAGGAAAGTTTAAATCGATGTGGTATGGCCCCTATATCGTCAAGAAGGTCCTTAAGAAAGGAGCGTATACCTTGGTTGACTTCGAAGGAAACGAGTTGCCGGAGCCCCGAAATGGGCTCTATTTGAAGAAGTATTATGCCTAGGCTTTGGCCTGGCATTTTGCTTTGTATATAGTAGTTTTTTGCTTTGTACATATCTGTTTGATTTTCGATCTTTGATGAGATGGTGATGTTTTTGATCTGCTTTGGCAGGTTGTGTTGATGTCATGAGTCATTTCGGTTTCGCCGATGGTGCTAGTAGACACACCCGGAACTTAGCTTCCGCGGCTTGGGTTCTTCACTATCCTTCCGGTCAGCTGTTGGTATCAAGAGGGGTCTGCATTGGTCCTGCTTCCAATAACGTAGCAGAATACACTGCAGTCATTCATCTACTATCGGAGGCAATATCTTTGGGTGTTGATTCGTTGGCAGTTTTCTTGGACTCCCAGCTGGTGGTGTCGCAGTTGAACAACACTTATCGGGTACGAGATCCAGTTTTATTACGATTGTTCTTGAGGGTACGTTTGTTACAAAGGTCATTTCAATTTTTAACATTCATTCATATTCCTCGAGCTGACAATTGGTTTGCTGACTCATTGGCTAATCAAGCTTTAGATTGGCATATTAATCATTCAACACAATAAAATCTAATCATCAAAAACATCATACATTTGATACATTTATCACATCACATCAAAATATCGCTGTATATATATCATCAGTATGTCAAAAAACTTTACAAAATTTTGGATCCATCAATGCCGTACAAAAACTTGGGCTTATGCCCCATCATGTTCAGTCTCAAAAAATATACAGTCATCTGATATGTAAAATCTATCTAAAGGACCCTGCCCAGAAGTTGCGTTCCTATAGAACATCACTGCAGTGGCCACACAGCGGAACAGTCTAACCCAGTCCCGGGGTACTCCTACAACCCGTCTCTGGACGGCTTCTGGCAAGTCCTCCACAGCAGCCAGAGGGATTTGGCAGGTCAGTCCCTCCAAGTTTCTCTGCACGGCCTGGAGTGTCCTGTCAGAATCCGCTGTCTCCGCCTCACCTCTGCGGCGCTTGTGACGTGCTAGGCCCTCAGGACGAACTGGTCCAACATCTAAAACATGATCATTTTTAATTGTCAGTCATTATGAATCCAATCCAAAAACATGCTTGTTTTCATTTTTCATACATAATTGAAAAATCCAAAAAAATCATATAAGTTAAAAAAATTTGCAAAACTTACCGACTGCTCCCCATGCTGCTCCGGGTGGAAGTACTAGATCTGGATCTCCTCGGAAATCCATCCCGGCATAGGGATAGTCATCCACTACGATGATCTGTTCTCTCCACCACAGGAAGAACTCATCGTCCCAGGTGGTTCGGGGTACCTCGCTGCCCCCCTTTCTCTTCATCATGTCTGCCCAACGGGCAATTCTTGGGTCCCGCGGGCTGCTGATAGTCGAGATGACATTGGGTCTCAAAGCTGGAACTCTCTCGAAGAAGAATGTTGTCAAAATGGTCCCATAGCCAAAGTGTTTTGTCTTTGTTTGGCGAATGGAGGTCAGCTGTTGTTTCATATTCAGTAGCAGGGTTGTGCACCAATCATACACATGAATTAAGCATTCTACAGCTATGCTCATGTGCGTCCTGGACGCCTGGTGTAGTGAGGCAGATCCTGCCACTCTGCCGATGGTGAACAGGAGGATCTTTATGTGCAAGTCCCTGATATCTCTAATTGCAATCTGTGTTCCAACCTTCTTGGAATTCTCTACGCAATATATTTGGACATAGTCTTCCACGGTCAATCCTCCCAGGGGCTTTCCGTGCAAGTCCACTGGATCTCCCCTCCTGGAGAGTCTAGTGATAAAGTATATATCTTCCACTTCTATGCGTAGTGGCATCTGATCAATTATGAAGCAATCATGATCTGGTTCCCAGTAATTTACGAGCATTTCAAGCAATCGCACATTACTTTTCATATTGGGCATTTTAAAGAATTTGAACAATCCACAGTTTCGGAGGACATTTTGTGCTGCGCGATCCTGCACGACCTCTTGGTCTATTGCGCTATGCTCACGTTCCCTCCATGAGATGGTCATCCTGAGAAATTTCATCAAAATTTGCATTAGAAACACTTTTTTGGGTTACGGACTTGCGCATACGCGACTTTTCCCTTGAGATATACATCCCTTTATATGTTATCTCGTATGCACCAGTTTGGAAGGAGTCTTAGCGAGGCAAGGGCTGGACGGATCCGGACGATGGTCTGCGAAGGCCTTGGAAGGATCAGGTGATCTCTCCACGATTACTTTTGTACGTACTATTTATAATACAGAAGTATCATGCTGTTCCTGAAATAAACGTGTTAGTGTATGCTTTAATGTATGAAGAATATTTGTTATACAAGCATTCATTATGATTTATTTAATGTTTTATATGAATCTCACTAACATATAGAGTAGAAATATGTTGTACAACTTGTCCTTTGTGTTGGTTTCTTCTTGTATTTCAGGTTAAGGAGGAAGGACGGTTGCAGGGAGTTTGGACTCCACGTGGATCTACTTCAAACGTAGGACCAACGGGTAAATCTCTCATTATGCTCTATTTAGTTTTTCTGAACGTGCATGGTTGTGTGAGTCTCTGTTAAGTAGTACGCCCCTGCTCTGTGGAGGTTGTATCCCAACCAACCTCTAGGGTGTTGATTCCCCGAAACATCGACTCTACTAGTCATTGGTGTTATACTCCTGTATTTCACAGTATCACAAGGTGACTAATTATTCATTTGAATTTTCATACTGAAAGTAATATTCCATGACTATCATTTATTTTCAGAAAAATAAAGGGAGGTCCTTGCTGTCAAGAGAATCAAATGAATATATCTAACTTTCAGTGTAGTTGAAAGAGGAAAGTGTTACTGATTAAGTGTGATGGTGAGAAAACTCCATACTACCCTCATTCATGCCATATACCCTCTTCTTACCCTTCATTTTTTCTAATTCTAGACTCCAATAATCTAAATCCCATTTAAACCCCGAAGACCCACATACATAGCCTTTTATAGCTTCATTAGCAGCTCTTCCCCCCCTTCAAACAGCCGTGGAATATAACATTACACCATAAACCTTACCCCCTTCTTACCTTTCTACATTTTCACTCTTTATCATTTCACAGCCAAGTTTACCACCTTTTAACTCTGCCGATGCGATATAGTAGGACCCTTCCAACCATGTCACCCTTTTCCCCACATTGCATCATAAATAAAATAACTTACCACATTTTTGCCCACTGTTAAATCTTGCGATCACCGATGTGGGATAAAATTTAAATATTGTGGTATGCAATAAACTTTAAATATTGCGGTATGCGATAAAATTTAAATATTGCGGTATGCAATAAACCTCAAAATTGGCGGCATGTGATAAGCTCTAAACACTGCGATGTGCGATTAGTGTGGGACTCGATCGCATATCACACTTTGCAAGTTTAAAGGGTTATCACTAAGGAATATGGTAAAGTCTATGATATGTGGGTTGCGGACGGGCCCACCTCTCTTTTCCACGTCACCTCCATTCTCATTGCACGCTGCACTTCCCGAGGTTTAGCACTTGCCTTCGTCGTTGTTTTGAAACCAGCTCCAAAAATAGAGGAAAAGAGAGCTCAACGCCTTAGAAATCAGCCACTTCGAGGGGGAAACCTCCAATACATTACATAAATGAATAATTCTTGGATGATACAAATGACAAAGCCTCCTTTCTATATATCAGATTCCATGGGGCCACAATGTAATCCTAGCCGACCTAACAATAACAATGTAAGGGCACAATCATAACAATATGGGGGTTACAAGGGCACTACAAGAACAATAAGGGCATTACACTAACAACAATAAGGGACTATACTAGCAATATACGGACCTAACATGCTCCTCTTCTTCAAAAAAGTGTTGTCCTCAACGCTTGAGTAGCTCTTGGTGCTTTTTCATAAAATTTTCATCCTCCCATGTAGGATCTTCAGTGGGTAAGTTCTTCCATTTGATGAGACACTCTGAAATTGATTGACTTTGTAGCTGTCGAGTTCTTGTTTCCATGACTGCTTCAGGTTCCAATATGGCTTCTCCTTCCTCATCAAGTTTTGGAAATATTGTTTGAACTATAATTTTGTCCCCTATAACCTTTTTTATGCATGAAACATGGAAAAATAGATGCGCTCGTGAAGAAGCAGGAAGCTCCAATTTTTATGCCATAGTACCAATCTTTTGCAATGCCTTGTAAGGACCATAGTACTTTGGCGATAATTTATTATCCTTCTTATCTTTCTTGAGGGAAATTTGTTTGTATGGTTGTAGCCGTAAAAATACCCAGTCTCCCACATCAAAATTTCTCTCACTGTGATGTTGATCTGCCTGTTGTTTCATTCGATTTTGTGCCAAATTTAGGTTATCCTTTAAGAGTTGGAGAACTTCTTGTCGATGCTCAATATGATCCTCCACTGCTTGAACCCAATAATTTTCCCTTAAAAAAGATGTGATGGATGGTGGATGGTATCCATAAAGTGCCATAAATGGGGTCATTTTTGCTGCAGTACGGAAGGAAGTGTTATACCACCATTCAGCGAGAGGTAACCACTTGACCCATTGTGCTTGCTTATCAGATACAAGACAACGAAGATATCCTTCCAAACATTTATTCACTATCTTTGTTTGACCATTAGATTGAGAATATTAAGATGATCTATGAGCTAGTTGAGTACCCCAAACAAGAAAATAATTCTGTCTAAAAATTTCCTCTAAAAATGGGATCTCTGTCACTTACAATAATATTTGGGTTTCCATGTAGCTTTTTAATTGTTTCCATAAATGAAGTAGCAACTGTACTTGCTTTAACTAGATGAGATAATGCACAAAAGTGTGAATACTTGGTAAGTCTATCAACTACCACCATGATGACACTCCTTCCTTTAGACTTAGGTAAACCTGTGATAAAATCCATTGAAATATCCTCCCAACGTTGACTTAATTGCCTCAAATTTAATTTTCTGGCAAACCAAACATTCCGCCACAAAATTTTGAATATCAGATTTAAGGCCATCCCAAAAAAAGTCTTTCTTCACCCTGTGGTAAGTTTTTAAAAATCCCGGGTGTCCTCCTAAAGGAGAAGTGTGAAATTCCAAAACAATCTTTTATTTTAGTTAGGAATTCTTGCAAATATATAAGTGATCTTTGTACCATAAGGAATCATTTTTCCAACTGAATGTATCAGATGTACTAGGATCTTGCTGCAAATTTTGAATGAGTGTCCACACTTCTTCGTCCTTCTTCCATTCATCCCTTGCTTCAGTTATCCAATCTGGTTGGATAATAGAAATGGCACAAATCAATTCTTCCACCTCTTCATCCTTTCCTGAGAGTGCATCTGCAACAACATTTAGCTTCCCCTTTTTTTAGATGATTTCAACTTCATAACCCAAAATCTTTGTTACCCATTTTTGTAGCTCTTCTGAAGATAATCTTTGTTCCAAAAAGTGTTTAAGACTATCATGATTAGTTTTTACCTTGAAGTGCCTTCCCATTAGGTAAGGTCTCCATTTATTTAGTGCATGTAGTATTGCCAACATTTCCTTCTCATAAATAGCCTTTTGTAAATACTTTCCTTTGATTGAATGACTTTCAAAAGCAACGAGTCTTCCTTCTTGCATTAAAATAGCACCAATTCCATTTCCTGAAGCATCACATTCCACAATAAAGGTTTTTATGAAGTATGGCATAGCTAAGATTGGTGCTAGGCACATTGCCTCTTTAAGATGTCCAAAGGCCTTAGTTGCTTCAGAAGTCCATGAAAATGCATCTTTCTTCAATAATGTTGTTAGAGGTGCCGCTATTCTCCCATAATTTTTAACAAACTTGCGATAATACCCTATTAACTCGAGAAATTTGCGCAACTACTTTATGGTTGTGGGGAATTTCCATTCCTTAATGGCTTTAATTTTGTTAGGGTCTACCTTAACACCCTCGTGAGATACAATATGACCCATATATTCCACCTCGTGTACTCCAAAGAAACATTTGGATTTTTTTGCATATAATTTTTTCTCCTCCAATAGTTTGAGCACACTGTCAACATGTCGAACATGATCCTTCTAAGACCTACTATAGATTAGTATATCATCAAAAAATACTAGCACAAATTTTCTAAGGAATGGTTTGAAAATGGAATTCATCAACCCTTGAAATGTAGAAGGTGCATTAGTAAGGCCAAAAGGCATGACCAAAAATTCATAATGACCCTCATGAGTTCAAAATGTTGTTTTCGGAATATATTCAGTCCTCATTCTAATTTGATGATTGTAGGTTTTAACCCTGAAAAGAAATTATCTACACACAAGTCTTATAACAAAAAATAAACATTAACTACGATTATGTTCTAATCCAGGGTTAATGGATTGGGGTTTATGTATGCTTCGGCATGTATATATATGTGTTGTAACACTAAAAGGAATATAATGAAAAATCAAGCTGGTCGTCCTGATTTGGGATCCAGGGGAAAGTCTTTGTGTTTATCCGTTTTATGTTTTATGCTCTCGCTATTGTTTATTTTCTATTATAAGATTCGTGTGTAGATAATTTTTGTTCAGGGTTAAAACCTACATTTGGTATCAGAGTTGTTTCAAATTCAAGGGGACGCCTTTGCTGCTAAGGGTTTTTTTCTCAGGCCTGAGGTAGACCCTGTTCAGTGGGAGATCTGCGGGATCGATTCTTGCGGTGAAAGAATATAGCGAGCGGCGGAAAGATAGAGAATGAAAAATTTAATGATCAGAGTTTTGAGTTGTGGAAGCTCAAGATGGAGGATCTGTTGGTGGATAAATATCAGTGGATTGCAGTAGATCTAGGTACTAAAAAAAAGGCAATGTTAGATGAAGACTGGAAGAAACTGGATCGGAAGGCTAAGAGCACAATATGGTTGTGTGTCTCAGATTCAGTATTGTTGAATGTATCTAGGGAAGATACGGTGAAGAATTTGTGGGAAAAACTTGGGAATTTGTACCAATCTAAGTCTCTGGTGAATAGGCTGTTCCTGTGGAAAAAGCTGTATAACCTGAGGATGAAGGATGGAGACTCAGTGACAGAGCATCTGAACGCCTTCAATACTATGGTATGTCAGCTGTCATCTGTTGATATTAAAATCTCATATGAAGATAAGTGCATCAGTTTGTTGTGTTCTCTACCAAACTCGTGGGACAGTCTGGTTATTGCAATAGGTATCAATACAACTACCTTGAATTTTGATGACGTTGTCTCAGCCTTGTTGTCAGAGGAAATGAGATGGAGAAATATGGAGGGAAAAAATGGAGATGCCTTATCTGTACGAGGAAGGTCCCAAAACAAAAACAAGAATAAGGTTTTGAGTGGGAGATCCAAATCTAGAGGGAGATCTAAATCTCCTGGAAAGTTTGTAAAGGTATGCTGGAAATGCGGAAAGGAAGGGCACTACGAAAGGGAGTGCAGATATAAAGCTCCTGAGAAAGGAAAGGGATCTGATGATGCTCCTTCTACAGAGGAAAAAACTACCTCGGATAAAGGTGGGGATGTGTATTTGTCTTCTTCTTCAAATACACATGTAGGTCATGAGTCATGGTTGATTGACTCAGGTGCATCCTTTCACTTCACTCCCCATAGGGATTGGTTCTGCGAATATGAGAAATATGATGTTGGTGATGTCTTCCTAGGGGATGATAGGAAGGCCAAAATCTTCGGACGTGGAAAGGTCAATTTGAAGCTACAAGGTTAAAGGATTAGAACACTTCCTGGTGTTCTGCATATTCCTGCATTGGCTAGAAATATGATTTCTCTAAGCAAGATGGATGATGCAGGTGTAAAAACAGTGTTCAAGAAAGATTCCTACAAGATGGTTCGGGGAGCATTGGTATTAATGCGGGGAGTTCGGATTGGAACTATCTACAAGCTACAAGGTAGCACTGTTATTGTGGGTGTAACAGTTCTATGGTTACTGAAAGTGGAGCGGAAAGCCTAGTTGTCTCTGGAGAAAAGACCATGCTATGGCATCGAAGGCTTGGACATATTGGAGAGAAGGGCCTTCAGATATTGCATATAAATGGTATGGTATAAGGTATCTCTAATTTCTCTCTAGATTTCAATTTTTGTGAACATTGTGTATATGGGAAGTAAAATCGGGTGATTTTTCCTTCTGGTGCTAAGAGGGCGAACAAGATATTAGAACTTGTGCACAATGATTTGTTTGGAACTGTGTCAGTTCCATCACTGGGAAAGTCTGTGTACTATGTTTCATTCATAGATGAACTCTCAAGGAATACATGGATATATTTCTCGAGGAAGAAATCTAAAGTCTTTGACAGATTTAAATAATTTAAGGCTCTGGTGGAAAACCAGATAGAGAAGAAGATAAAGGCGCTGAGGACAGATAATGGTGGAGAGTTCTGCAAGAAGGAATTTGAAGAGTTCTGTAAGAAGTGTGGTATAGCATGGCAGAATACTACTCCATACACACCTCAGCAAAACGAAGTTGCAGAAAGAATGAACATAACATTGATGGAAAAGGCAAGAAGCATGCTCAAAGGTACCGGGTTAGGACAAGAATTCTGGGCAGAGGCAGTGGAGACTGCATGCTATCTGGTTAACAGATCACCTTCATCAGTGTTGGAGGATAAGACTCCACATGAGGTATGGACCGGTAAGAAACCCTCTCTTTCACATCTAAGGGTATTTGGATGTGATGCATATGTACATTTTCCAAAGCAGAAAAGGACCAAGTTGGATAATAAATCTGAAAGGTGCATCTTTATTGGGTATAAGGATGGTTTAAAAGGTTACAAGCTTTGGAACCTGGAAACAAGGAAGGTTGTGTACAACTGAGATGTGGTGTTTAGAGAGGTAAAAGATGTTGTTAAACATGAATTCATACCAAAGGAACCCAAGAAGATAGATTTTGAGCTAAAGGAGTATGAATCAGACTCTACAAGAGAAGAAGATTCAGAAGACGAAGAGCCACAAACCCCAGCTTTGAGAAGATCAGTTCAGGAAAGAAGGCAACCAGAAAGGTATAGTCCATTTTCTTTCTATCTATGCTTTTCATTAAATATAACTAATGACGATCCCAAAATTTTTAGGGAGGCAGTAGATTCAGAGGATGGAAAACTCTCGAAGGAGGCCATGGTTGATGAAATGGAATCCTTGCACAAAAAGGAGGCATGGGATCTGGTGGAGTTTCCGGCTGGAAGGAAGCCCATCAGGAGCAAATGGGTGTTTAAGAAGAAGATGAATGTAGAAGGCAAGGTGGAGAAATAAAAAGCTTAGTTGGTAGCAAAAGGTTATTCCCAGGTGTCGGGAATTGATTTTGGTGATATTTTTTCTCATGTTGCCAAAGTTACTTCTATTAGATTACTTTTATCTGTTGCTGTTGCATTTCATTTTGAGATAGAACAGATGGATGTGAAGACAAAATTTCTTCACGAGGATCTAGAAGATGAGATCTACATGAAGCAACTTGAAGTTTTTATGGTGAAGGGTAAGAAAGAACTGGTATGCATGTTGAAGAAGTCTCTGTATGGGTTAAAACAATCACCAAGGATGTGGTATCAGAAATTTGATACCTATATACAGGGACTTGGCTTCACCAGAAGCAAGGAGGATCACTTTGTTTATTTTAAATTAATTGGTGACCGCTTTATTTATTTGGTCTTGTATGTGGATGATATGTTGTTGATTGTAAATGAAAAAGAAATTATCCAAGATTTGAAGACCCAACTATTCTCCAAATTCGACATGAAGGATCTTGGTGCTGCAAACTATATTTTGGGCATCGAAATTAAGAGAGATCGGGAAAAGAGGAAGCTCTGGTTAAACCAGAGGAAGTATGTCGAGACTATATTGTAGAGGTTCAATATGCAGGATAGTAAAATTGTGAATGTTCCTATTCATGTAGGTGTAAAGCTATCTGCTGAATAGTGTCACAAGACACATGAAGAAGAGAAGGATATGTCCCATGTTCCATATGGAAGTGTAGTGGGTAGCCTGATGTATGCAATGGTCTTTACTAGACCCGACATTGCACATGTAGTGGGAGTATTGAGCAGGTTTATGTCAAACCCAGGGAAGGAGCAATGGACAGCAGTGAAGCGGGTTTTCAGATATTTACGTGGCACTAGTGATTATGGCTTGTGCTACCAGGGAAGACCAGGATTGGAAAGAATGTTGGACATTCATGTTTTTGTTGATGCAGACTAGGCTGGAGATCTGGACCAAAGAGGATCTACAAGTGGGTATGTGTTTAGCCTATTTGGAGGCGCAGTTAGTTGGATGAGTAAAATACAGTCTATAGTAGCTCTTTCAACTACAAAGGTAGAATACATGGCAGCCACTCATGCAAGCAAGGAAGCAGTTTGGTTGCAGAGATTGTGTTCAAGTATGGGGTTGGTACAACAAGCTATAACGATAGACTGTGATAGCCAAAGTGCAATTTTCTTGGCTAAGAACCCTGCTTATCATTAAAATACAAAGCACATTGATTTTCAATATCACTTTTTTAGAGATATGGTTGAGGCTAAAAGGGTTAAAACCTACAATGATATCCTAAACGAAGATCCAACTTGGTAAAATAAATTTCTCCATGTAATTCATCCAATAATTCATCAATCACAGGAATAGGAAATGTATCTTTAATAGTGAGCTTATTGAGCTCCCTATAATCCGAACGCATGTGCCATGATCCATATTTCTTGTGCACTAATATTACTGGGGCAGAGAAATAAATTTGACTAGGTTGAATTATACCAATCTCTAACATTTCTGCAATAATACATTCAATTTAACTCTTTTGGACATAAGGATATCTGTAAGGCCTGATGTTTGGAGGAACACTACATGGAATCAAATGAATAGCATGATCATGATCACGAATAGGTTGGGGTCCTTTGGGAGTATCAAACACCTTGGAATGATTGTCCAAGACTTTTTGGAGATCTGAAGAAATAGATGATTTTGATGTTGGAACTTCTAGTGAGCATAATTGTGCAATTACACCTTGTTGTTATTTCTTTAGAAGCTTTGTCATCACATTAGAGTTTATTATCTTTCCTGGCTTCCCTGCAATACCCCATAATTCGATTTACTTTCCTTCTGAAAAAAATTTCAAGAAAAGTTCTTGAAAATTAAAAGCTACCGTCCCCAAAGATTGTAACAATTGTACTCCTAGTACAACATCAACACCTCCCATTGGGATGGAAAGTGTTTGACTGTTTAATATATATTCTGCCATGGCTAGCTTTATATTATGGAATTTTCCTGAGCAATTTATATTTCCTCCATTTGCAACCATCACTTGAAATTCTGGTGTTGGGTATAGGAAACAATTCAATTCCTTGGCTACCTTACAATTAATAAAATTATGGGTACTACCCGAATCAATCAACACTATTAAATTTTTATTCTTGATATGTCCTTCTATCTTGAGAGTTTGAGGAGTGGTAATTCCTTCCAATGCATTACATGATATGGTCTAACTCATTTCTTCTTCTTCTAGGGTTTCTTCCTGGTGTATATCCTCTTTTTTTGAAGTTTCTCATTCATTTTATTCCTCCTCTTCACAATCTATGTAAAATAATTTCTTCTCAGCACACTTATGATCTTTAGTGTATTTGCTATCACAACTGTAGAAAATCCCTTTTTCTCTTTTTTCATCCAATTGTTGTGGTGTCAACCTTGTAGGTTGTGGAATTCTAGGAGTAGTAACACTTCCATCTTTATAGATGTGAGTAGTAGGCTTCCTTGTCGCCATAATTTTACATTCAATTTTTCTTGGCAACCTGAATGCCTTCTCCAATGAATCAGGTTACCAAATGTGAACTTCATGTTAGATTTTATCCTTTAAAGTCCCTATGAAGACATCAATCATGTGTTCCTCTGGAATATCAGCTACCCTTATATTCAATTTTTGGAAGTCCTGAATGTGCTTCACCACTGAACCCTTTTGTATCAGATTTATCAATGGCTAAAGAAGGTGTTGCTCTTTGTATCCTCATAATATTCTATCATTTCCTCCGTAAAAATTGACCAAGTGACAATTTTTTTATGGGAGCAAAGCTATCGATACCATACAAATGTATTTTGTTTTAAATGTAAAGTTGAAATGGGAACCTTTTGTGTGTTTTGCATATTATTGAGATCAAAATATTGCTCCATCTATAGTATCCATGTTATGGGATCCTTCCCATCAAACTTCCTCATATCCATCTTTGAAATATGGTGGTTCTTCCATCCAACATTAGAGTTTATGAAATCATGATTAAAATCTATTTTGTTCTCATCATGAGTTTCTTCTACTATCTTTTCACCATTTGGAATCATTTCTTGTATCAACTTTTTTAAACCTCCCATGTCTTCTTTTAGATCATTCTTCATGTTTTCCATGTGATCTTTCATTTTTTCTTCCATGTCCTACATATTAGCTTCCATGCTATCCATCTTAGCTTCCATGACATTCTTCAAACCATCCATATTATTCTTCAAACCAATCCATCTTCGCCTCCATGGCTTTCTTCAAAACTTCCATTTCATTTTTTGCTGCTCTTTGCGAGAGCGGAATTTGGTGCACTTGCTCTTGTAATTTTGATAGATCATGTTGCAATTATTCATCTTCATGAGTCATAGTAGAGTATTCTGAGGGCTTAATGGGTGTTGAATTATTTTTAGGAGGAATTTTAGAACCAAATACTGAAATGTATGCTTAATATGCCCTTGGAATCACTTCAAATTGATTTTTTACACAAGACTTATGCAATTCAGAAAGAAACAAATACACACATTTTTCTTTCTTTTGAGAAGCTCGATATTGAAACTGAATTATATATACTATTTCAGATCTTCAATATATAAAATTTGGCCCTGCGGTAGCCCTCTAAATCCTCTTTCTAATGCCATAGGTCTGACCTGATTTGGATTGTTCAAGGAAAAGTTATGTCCAATCTCCCACAATGACCTAATTATGGACTAGTTCAGTAGAGCGAACTTGTACAACTTACCACATGTCACTGTTTGATCCTTCCTCTCTGAAATTGATAGAAACGAAACTAAAGTCAGTGTACTTATGGCCATACTTTATAGAATTCCAATCTGATGCTCAAAGAGAAAGAGTTATAAATATTTTCCGACGATCACCTCTTTGAGATGAAATTCGGGAGCCTGAAAAAGCCCTAACTTCCACAAATCCTACCTCCATAAATAGTGCGAATCAATATCTAAAATTCTTCCAAGACATTCGTTGGGATTTCTGCTTCACTCTGTGAAAATTTCAGCTTCTGAACCCTCATAGAAAAATAGTTATAGTGAAACTACCCCAATGACCTGTTTAGGTTAAATTCAGGAGCTTGCAAAACTTCCTAACTTCCACAGATTATATCTCCAAAAATTTTACAAACCAAGCTCTAAAATGTTGCAACAATGTTCCTTAGGATTTCGAATTCACACTCTAACAATTTCAGCTTCTGAAGCTTCATAGAAAAAACGTGATAGCGAAAATTCCATGATGATTTGTTTGGAGCAGTGAAACCATAGAATCCAAAGCTCTAATACCAAATGTTGTGAAACAAGCTCCAAAAACAGAAGAAAAGAGAGCTCAACACCTTAGAAATCAACCACTTCAAGGGGGAAAACTCCAATACATTACATAAATGAATAATTCTTAGATGATAATGTTAGGATCCCCATAGTTTGCAAGATTGGCAAGAACAAATGCTACGGGGCCTAAATTAGAACCACTTTCGAATCTTAGGACCTAGCCTTCCTAGATTCAGAGACGGATCTCTTATATGTGTTTTAGAATGATATGCTTATAGGCTCATGATATGAATATTAGGCTGGTTATGAAGCTCAAGGGATTTTTTTGTTTTTGGTTGGGCAGGATATCATGAAAATAAAGGAAGTATTTTGAAGGGTAAAGGTAGGAGTAAGTTGAAAGAATGGTTCAGCTGATAGGATAGGTAAGAGACAGTATCAATCCGTTGGGATATGGAGTCACAAAAGGATTTAATTGCACAAAAAGTTTCAAGAGTGGTCTATGGGGCACGTTATCTATATCAAAGGATCTCTTTAGATTGATTTTGTGGTATGGGACATTAAGAAGTGTGGTGAAAGAAGCAAACATATAAGGAAACAAAGGGCAACCTAAGATCAGGTAAGGACTTTGAACCTATCCTGCTTTCGGCATACTCTCAAGTGAAAAGATTTAAGATAAACATAAAAATTAGCCTAAGATCAAGTAAGGACTTTGAACCTATCCTGCTTTTGGCATACTCTTCAAGGAAAACTTTCAAAACAACTGTTGAAAACTAAACAATGGACAGGGCTAACCATAAACTTCCTTGACTAGGACTGTACTTAACATGCAGTGAAAAGATCATTCAAGAACAACATCTTAGGATTTAATCAGCAAGACATGGGCTCACCAACATTCCTTGATTGGTTATACTCTATTGAAATCATTCCTAAAGCAACAATTAGAAGAAAAAATAAAGATAAAGCTTATTAGTGAGACTTAGGGTACCTTTTACAGTAAATCCAAATCTAAATTTTTTGTTCTTTATCATAGAAAGTAGACATTATGAAAAAACAAGAAAAACAACAATTACAGTAAGAAAAACATCACCATTGACATAGACCAGGATCCCATAAATTAGCTTGTATATTTGATGTTCAAACCAGTTACAAACTTCAAGTCCAGTAGGTCTTTACAACTTCAAACTTCTCTTCTCAGCCTATCTTTCTTCAATCACTAATAGAGCTTTAGTAGCTTCAACAACTATTTACATTCAACAAGTATCCAACCAACAACAATACTAGGCTCCTCATATGATATATATAGGTAAATTGAGGAGGTGGAGTGAAAGGAAGGTCTAACTATTCAATTAATATAGAGTAAATGCTTCTCGACCTTTGGGAGGCCTAATGGAGATGATATCTAATGTCTTAACTCTGTTAATTGATTTTTACATTAACTTTCATCTACTTCAGTCACTTTTGTTGACTTTTAGGGCTTTTGGTGGCTGGCAATTACTTTATGAGTTGTCTTTGTAAAATATCTCTGCCTGTACATTAACTTTGTAGGATTTTGAGTAAGTAGGCATGTAGGTGGATTTTTCAGTCTTTGGGGGAGTAAATAGCCTTGATGATCTGGAATTTAAGGTTGTCTTTTGCTGATTTGTCTCTATTTCAGTGCTTTAATCATGAATTAGGCCTTTGATATGCTTTAAGGCCTTATTTATCAACTTTGGTCTTCATCATTGTGTCTTTATCTTTAAAGCTATAGATTAAGCTTTTGATCTTCAAAATTTTTCTTTAATCCTTTAACTTTAATCTCTGATTCTCTTTTAATCTTCACTACTTTTATTTTTTGCTCGCAGGTACTTTCTTTGACTGTGGTATGGATTTTATGATTACCGCCATAAAACCTGTAACAAACAACCAACCGTTAAATAAAACCTGCATTATATGGTAAAATTGCTTGAAAGGGCTCGACGAGGGGTGGAGGAGTAATGCAGAGGAGGATGAATGTAGTGGGGGTGGAAAACCCATGGAAAAAGGTGGAACTAGGGTTTAATTCAAATTATGGTGCGAAATAATGATAGGTGGTTTCACAGAAAACTGGAGGCGGTTTTCACGTGGGGTCAGAGCAGTTTGTGGTATTGAGCTGGGGTAATGTGATATGGTTCAAGCATTGACACCTGTCCACCTCAAAACTGCTAATTTTGCGTTGAAAATGGGTTTTAAACAGTTATGGAGAAATGAGCGCGGAGATGACTGTGGGTCGTTATATCTGGGGGATCCACAGTGGGGATTGAAAGAAAACACGATGAAAATCCCAGCGTGGTCGGGTGGGACCGATGGGATGACATAGGAGATTGATGGTTATGTAATGAAGGGATGGAGAGTTGATCGTTAGATTTAAAATATCAACAAACCAGATCACTTCGCCAGGTCGCATAGATAACAGATGCTGCGAACAGAGGAGAAAACAACGATTAAGCGACTACCGTCAGATCAGGAGGATCAATGGGTTGGATGATTTCGGAGAAAGGCAAGCAGAATGGGCTTGGACAGGAGGAAATCAATAACACGATGGCGCGATGACTAAACTTTCCTTATCACCGCTTGCTTGGTTCAACTTGGCAAACGTTTAGTTTGATTGTAATTAATAACTATCATTGTAACAAACAGAGAAACCGACTTACGCTTTGATATATCTAATGCATGCATTAATAGTATGAAGAGGCCCGAGAGGGAAAAACCATTGTAATAGACTCATTCGATTGTAAGCACTCTCTTGTGAGTGAATGAGGGATTATTTTGTTTTCCGGATTATTTTGTTATGATCTGTGGTGAAGTGCTTCTCCTATGTAATTTGTGATTCTTCCGTTTTACATACATTTTTATTTTCTTTACTGCGGATACAATTTTTTGTGTAGGATTTGCCATGGGTAACCCTGCTCAGTCTTGAAATAGTACATTATGTTTTTTCTAAGACTGAAATGTATAATTCATAGACAGACTGCTTTACATTCCCTTTGAACCTTAAGCTCCTCATCTTTTCCATTTCATAAGCTTTTAAGATCCATTGACATGGCTAGCTTTCTTGGTTTCACCTGACCTCAGTTGTTCATCCATTTGAATATATTTTCACCTGTTTGACTCCATCACCCAATGGCCCCCTTCTTCTGTCTCAACCAAATCTTCAAACAAACCGCTATGTACTAATAGCTAGCCTAAAATTCCCCTATAAGCAAATCTATATCTAACAGAGAGAACCCTCTCTAAATGTAGGAAGGCTGGGTCCTAGATTCCAAAGCGGTTTGATGTTTCGCTCCATGGTTCTGTCTTTAGCCTTCAGAATTACGTGGTGACAACATAATGGCAACCATACTGGGGACTAAATTTATTCTTCCTCAGAAATCACATCAAATTTCAGATATGGTTACTAGTGGTGGATAGTGACTAGACAGAAGAAGGCTGCATTATTCACCTAGCGACTCCATGATTCAAAGAACCCAATTTTTGAGCATTCATGGTGACTCCACAACATGCTGACCAGACTTATTATTGAAAAAGATGACAAGTTTTGTGGCAAACCTTCTATCTAGTGCAATTTTAAATGCATTCGGGAATCAATTATCATAATTTCAGCTTGATCAATATTTCTTAGAGGCTGTCTTTCTTATTTTGAAATCAAGAAAATTTAGTCCTGAAGCTAAAACATGTTTCCTGGAGATAGTTTTTGAACGATATGCAACTGGTATTGAACCTTTGAATTCTCAAATTCAGTCATATAATTTCCAAGATTCTAAATAATTCTTGGAAAATATTCCTTCCCCTAAGAAACAGGAAATTGTACTACCTCTTGACTTACATATTGAGGATGATTGTGCTTTCAAGTACCAAACTGAAGATGAGGTTTCAAGGTTTAATACTAAGGATATAACTGATCAATTAGTCATTGAAGGCCTAGAAGAAAGTATTATACATCATGATTTTATTGATCGTATAGTAGATTATATGAAGGTTCTTTTTAGCTCAATTTTTCAAAAATGTATTCTCTATAAGGATCAAATACACCAGCAGTTCCCATTTTATATTATAACTTTGATTATATGGACACATGATTAAGTTATGCTTCTAATTTTTTTGACCAACAATCAAGTTGTCCATTTTTTTCTTCTGCTACTCGACTAGCTGAACTGGCATTATTGTATCATTTAGAACAGTAGCAATTTCAGTAGGATAGGGTAGGTAGGTGTGCAAATAAGCTCAGTACTTGGAAAATTTTTCCAGCTTTAGTTCTAGAATGTTGTTTTGTTTTTCATTACAAGTGTATTCTAGAATTTAATTCACAGAGAGTGTTGATTTGATATTGTCATCCACATATGTTTTCTAGCAGACTAAGTTCCAGATTTGGGATCATCCCAATGGATCAGGCCTCTAGTCTACAATTTTCTTGACACCTCCTAGAGGAGCTGCCATCCTGAGGTGGAGCCATTGTTAGAATCCCGAATTTCATAGTATTACAAGGTGATTGATTATTGATTAAATTTTCCATACTGAAAATAATATTCCATGACAATCATTTATTTTTTAGAAAAAGAAAGGGAGATCCTGGCTATCAAGAGCATAAAATGAATATATTTGGCATTCAGTTTAGTTGAAAGAGTAAAGTGTTACTCATTAAGTGTGATGGTGAAAAAACTCAATACTACCCTCAGTCATGCCATCTACCCTCTTCCTACCCTTCATTTTTTCTAATTCTGAACTCCAATGCTCTAAATCCCATTTAAACCACAAGACCCACGTACATAGCATTTTGAGACTTCATTAGTAGCTCTGCCCCCCATCAAACAGCTGTGGTATATAACATTACACCATAAACCATACCCCCTCCTTACCTTTTCACATTCGAACTCTTTATCCTTTCGCAGCCAAGTTTTCCACCTTTCAAATTTGTTGATGTGATATAGTAGGACCCTTCCAACCATGTAACCCTTTTCCCCACATCGCATCACAGATAAAATAACTTACCACATTTTCGCCCGGCATTAAATCCTACGATTACCGATGTGCGATAAACTTTAAATATTGCGATATGCAATAAACATTAAATATTGTGGTATGCGATAATATTTAAATATTTTATTATGCAATAAACATAAAAATCAGTGACATGCGATAAAATCCAAACTCTGTGATGTACGATATGGGTAGGACCCGATCGCATATCGCACTTCGCAAGTTTAAAGGGTTAGCGCTAAGGAATATGGTAAAGTCTACGATCTGCAGGTTGCAGATAGGCCCACCTCTCTTTTTCATGTCACCTCCATTCTCACTACACGTCGCACTTCGCGATGTTTAGCACTTGCCTCTGCCACCCATAACAAACCCTTCTGGCTTACGATTGCGATGCTGTAAGATTCCCAAATGGGAAATGCAGCAATAAAATGCACTAAAAACACATTTCTCAAAAATATATCCAATAACAGTTAAATGAAGTCCATTGATCCATTATATTGGACCTTATATCAGCCAAATACAAAAGGATATCTAAAACAAATCATGGTAGCTTAGTTAAACAAGCCTCCCAAGACATCATAGCCCAAATTCATGCAAAAAGAGGGGCTGTAACCATGTATAAAAGCTGAAATATCCTGACAATGTTATTTTATTACCTCTGCAATAGTAGTAGGTTGTAAATCATATCTAGCACTACTATTTGCATAAAAATTTAGATCTATATCATATCCATGCACTATACAAGCTCCTCTAAAGAACCCCCTTGGGGTTTTCAACAAAACACCAAGTACAAATTTAGATCTGAGATTTAAGACTATAGATCTATTGAAAATTAGAGATCTAGAAAGTGTGGCTGATCTAAAATAATCAATAAGTAGCCTCCTCCAATAGATCTCCAAAGTGAAGGGCAGATCCCCAACACAAAGAAAATCCACTCTCCAAATGGTGTGTTGAACCACCCTACAACTGCACCTTCAGAAATTACGCAGATCTAGATCTATTCTATGTTGTAGGGATCAGAATGTAGTTTTCCTGATGCCAAGATCTAGAAATGAGGCTCAATGCCTTCAATACTCTCCTCCCAATGGAATAGAAAAACTTCTCCAATGAAAATGAGCACTGAAATGGCCTAGATCTAGAGATCTAGTCTCCACTTGCTACAGCTTACTAAAATAGCAATACCCTCAACCAGAATTATGCTGTAAAAGAAAGGTGAATTTTGGCCTAAAGCTAGATAGTGGACAATATGGTGCAATACTCCTCCAAGAGCTCCTCAATTGAAGAGGTGGGATTCCCGATCAGGAACACCCAATGCTAAACAAAATTCAATCTCAGCTAAACAGCCAGAGAAATATGTATGTCTAAACAAAATGTATAATCAAAAAATAATAATCATAATCTAACCCCCATACGGCTACCATCCTCTTCCTTATAAACGATGTGAGCCTTCTCACCTTGCGTCCCAATCATTAGGGTTTCCTTCATCATGCAGTTAATCTCCCTCCAAAACTACGTTGTCCCATCATCAATGCCATTCCTCCATAACAACATTGTTTGATTTGGTCAGCCTTGTCTTGATCTCCATGCAATGTCTTCTTTCATACTCAAGGTGGATTTATTCTATCTAAACTGATTCATATTCGCACTCGGTTATCTCTATTAATGATCTACTCCCTCCATACTAGCTTTGTTGACTTGGTCAAACTTGACCTTGTCCACATGCATTAGCCCTTGTTCACACATGAAGGTGTTAGTCATCAATATTTTTACCTGTTATTGATGACTAGTCTCCTTAGTTGAGTTTTCTAGAAGCTGCTCTCCAAAATGTCAAATCTGTCTTCTAGAAAACACCCGAAAACAATTTTTGTCCTCCTACCCCTTCCTGTCAGCATATGATGAGGAAAAACCCCATTTTTCAAGTCCTATCTGGTTTCAGCAAAATAACCCTATCCATAGTTGTCATAGCTGAAAGTTATCTGTTGTCATTTACCCTTATTCCTCAAGCCATTCATTAGCCAACTATTGACAAAGTGTCTGCAACCCTATCCCTGGTTATGCTGTCATTTGAAAATCTAATCATACCAAAGAAAACACTCAAAAAATGTCAAGACCATTTCTAAGTTAGGTAGTGGTGTTCAGGGAGTTTTTCCTTGGCTAAAACATCTTGAGCCAAAATCCTCTGTTCAGTACCAGTAAGCCATAATTAGTTCCTAATCTGCAATACAAGTCTTGCCTCATCCATAGGTCACACACCACTAAGAGGTTACTGTGTCTCAGTCTAGAAGAAATTCAACAAAGGTCCAAAACAGAAGAAGATAAGCATGTTCACTGTCTAAAAGAATATGCTTAGGTCAGGAAAAATCTCCATAAGACACCAAGGAAGATCTCCAAGGTTCAAATTCATATGTTTTTACATCTCTGCAGGGGTGTGATTGCAATAATGATCAATGTGCAAAAGATCA
Source organism: Pinus albicaulis (assembly GCA_034641835.2). Classification (NCBI taxonomy): domain Eukaryota; kingdom Viridiplantae; phylum Streptophyta; class Pinopsida; order Pinales; family Pinaceae; genus Pinus; species Pinus albicaulis. Next base: position 318,547,240 of record CM076569.1, read on the forward strand.
AAATAACAAGGTCAAAAGGGTCCTTCATGATGAGTTAGTTCGCCATCAATAAAACAAATGAAATGTAGTAGCTGAAGGGCTACTAATGGGTGTAGTCTGAAAGCCAAAGTAGCCTAAAGAACAGAGAGAAACCTCCAAGTCATATGAAGGATGTTAGCCCCCCTATAAATTTTTGACAAGCAAATAGGGGGCTAAATTATTTTTGAGTCTTCAAGGAATGCATTTCCTTTGAAAACACAGTCTCCTTGAAGCCTCTCTGTGTCTTTTATCCTTTGATTAAATCCCCTCTACTGATTTCCCTTACAAAGCCTCTCTACTATGTGAAGAAATTCCCAAAGGCCTCCTTTCCCCTTTAGTTTACCCTCATTTAGCCTCTTTTTATTCCTCCTTGTCTCCCATTCTATTTCCCCATTTACCTCCACAATCCCCTTGAATCCTTCCCTTAATTTTTATTTCCCATTTTCCCCCTTATCATTTCCCTTTAAACCCCTTAAAATCCATTTAAAAGGGCTAAAAACCCATATTCCGACCTTGTTATAGGCCTAGCCCCTTTCCGCCAGTCCCTTAACTACTTCCCCACGTGACCCTTCCCCAAAGCCAAGTGCTTAAGCCTTGGGAGCCAATCGCAATCAGAGCGTCGGGCGGGTGCAATTCCCGTGCATCATTGAAAACCCCCTATGCAATTGTTTTAACACTTAAGTCCTACGATGAGTTTTGGGCTGTCGATCTATCACAAGATCTGAAGGCGGAACGCTAATCGCAGCCCCCCGCCCGATCGCAATCACAACATGTTAAGTGCGCCCTCCGATCAATCACAACCCTGTCCTCCGATTTCCCGATTGCGATCCTCCGAGCTCATCCTGGCCGTTGATCTGCCCCGCGATCCAATGGCCAGCGCTTAATCGCACTGCCCCCCCCGATCCACTTCTCCACCGTTGATCTGTCCCGCGATCCTACGGCTATAGCTCAATCGCAACCTCCCCTCCGATCGCAATCGCGAGTCCTTCTGTTTGCCTCCCGATTGCATCGCAGCCGTCCATTCCTTCCCGCGATCTGACGGTTAGCGCTCAATCGCTTTTCCCCTCCTGATTGTCAATCGCAAGTCCTTCTCCCGATGCTCCGATTACATCCCGACCGTTCATCTCCCTGCTGATCTTACGGCGCAGCGCTAATCGCTTCATTCCCTTCGCACCTCCTGTTTCTCCCTCCGATGGATTGTGAGTCGTTGATCTGGACCTGAGATCAACGGTCAGCGCTCAATCGCAAGTCCCTCTCCAATCGCAATCGCATTCCTTTCTCTCTGCCCTTCCGATTTCAGCTTCGTCGTCCATTCCTTCCCCAGATCGACGGTCCTAGCTCAATCGCATCTCCAATCTCAATCACAATCGGAAATTTTGTGTTGTGCGTTGCGATCGCTCCCCGCTCCGATCTCCGATTGCGATTGGCCCAAGTTCATCCTATCCATCCGTTAGGTTAAGATCTAACGGTTTTGATTCAATCACCCTCCGCCTCTGCCTGGTCCCACATCCATGCTCCGCTCCATTTTTTTGCGCCCTTTTCTTTGTAATTTGCTCAAGTGAAAGCCTTTGGCCATCTACACTAGCGATCATTTCTCCGCCACTCTGCACTGTTTCCACTATTTTCCTTAGTTTCGCCACCACTTTCCATCGTTTCTCCACTCTTCTACCAGCGTTCCTCCGCCTCCACAGTATTTCTCCACCACTGCCCGGGTTATAAACAGGTTTATTTTAAATTGTGCAGATAGCACAGAGAGGCCAATTCAGCGGCCAAACGGGATAGCAGAGACGGATTTAAGGGATTTGAGCCTGTAAGTGAAGATTAATGGTTATAATCCCGCATTCAAAGAATTAAGGCACTGTTTGAAGACTAAGAGCGCACCAGCAAGTCATAACTGTGCCACCTAACATCAGAGCGCGTTTACTCCAGAAGTACACCTTCCTACAACGATCTCCATGCCTCCTCGAGCCCAGGGAAATTAAATACACAGACATGAGCTTCATTAAAGACTGTCTGAGCAGCAGTAATGGAGGTATGGAGAAGTCGCAGACTTCCATCCATGTCATTTATTTCAGAATGGCAGCACAAAGCTCCAGGCTCCGTAAGGATGTAAAGAATGTATCAGAGGTCAATCTCGACCCGACAGAGATCTCCAAACCAGTCTCAGAGTACATACAGCGCTGCATTTTGCCATTAAGCAGAGTCGGCGTGGACACTTCCGCCATTTTGTCTTAATGAATCTCATTTAATGGTTCATCTACTTCTGTTTCTTCCTCTTCTCCTATAAAAGATCCTCGAGAGCATAATGTAGAGGTTGTTGTCGGTTGCCCGGTTGTTGTTGCCTTGCTGGGCATCTGTTGTTAGAGGGATTCATTTGACTGTTAGAACAGTCGTGGGAGGGAGTAGCAGAGTAGTTGTATGTAATAGGCTGGGAGGAGAAAGTCTGGGGCTGTAACAACCATTGAGCCTATTGTGCATGACTGGTTTTGCATCAATTAATCAAAGCACATTTCACAGGATCCTGGTCTATTACTATTGGTGATGTGTTTCTTACTATGTTATTACACTTTCATATTGTTTCATGTTCTTCAGGGCTTGCATCAGAATAATGGTATAGGATTCACCCTTGTTAGGTGCCCTATGCTGTCTTCTCTCCTTGCCATCAATGTTTTCTGCTAAAATGTGTTATCCAAGAGTAAATTCATGGGTTTAACCAGTGCAGCGGATGTTATTGCCTGCTGGCTGATGTATGAACTTGGGGGTTTTCCACTTGGATGCTTCTTTGTCAAATCTATCTCTGTTTTCTCCCTTGGAGTTGCTAAAGCAGATCTGGAGTTAAATGACCTCTGGTCTGATCTATAAGCAGCCCCTTTGTTTCTTTGAGAGCTGCCTTTGAGTATGTCCAAGCAGGTCTGGAGTTAAATGACCTCTGACCTGATCTATAGATTAAACTTGGCTGCTTCTCCTCTTCACTTTCCTCCTAATTCCACTCCATCATCATTCAAAAAGGACCTTAGTATAGATTACTTGCCCTCTGAAAGCCTTGGCTAGTTGATTGCATGTAATTTCCTTTCATGACTCCATAGCCCAATGGATGGCACTGTCTTGGCCTATCCTCTTTGCTGAAGCATCCTGCTGCCATGTTCCTTTCCTCCCATTGCTTTCTCGACCTATGATCTCCTAACCAACCCAGCAACCCTCCAACCAAATTATTTAAACCCCCCTCTATGCTTCATAACTGGCCTAATATCTCAATTCGAGCTTTAAAGACATATCATTCTTTGCTTTATTGGAGAGATCCCTCTCCGGGTCCAAGAGGGCTAGATCCTAGGGCCCCAAAGTGGTTATGATGTTGTCTCATCTTTTGGTCTTGCCAATCTGGCCAAAACATGGGAACCCCAACAAAGGAAAAAAGATGATGTTATGCTGATCAGCAGTCTTTTCAGCATCTCCTCCAAAAAGGAATTTCAACATGCCTCTGCAAACACAGTGAAGGGAAGTCAATCAACTAGGTCTAAGCAGGCAGCTACTCTACATATACAATTCATATGGTTTCTATTCTAAAGGTTCACAGGGATATCTTACAAAGAATACATGTCTCAGAACATATCTCATAAAGCAAATTGTTTCCTATTTGACATAATACCAAGAAGAGACATATGATCTGAAGAAAGGTGATATAGTTTTGAAATAAATGGAATGGCATATCTACAGTTAGAACCTCCTCCTCTAAAAAGAGCAGATGGTTGAAAGCACAGTGATAACCTCCTTCATTAAAGAGATGAGGTGTCATGACTATGATGGTTAGAAGCGTAGTGATAACCTCCTCCAATAAAGAGCATATGGTTAGCGGAAAAATAATATAACCTCCTTAATTTAAAAGTAGAGGGTTAGGGTTTTTTTAAGTAACTTCAGAAAGTAGTGTAAGCCACCTCCTCCAAAGATGAACAATAGGTGCATTAGCAAAGTTTCAAATTATGTTTAAGAAAGTTTTCTATTGGAAATTCAAGGTTGAAATCAGTGGGAAGAAAATGAATGTTTATAGGTTGAAGTCTTGTATTACATCATCAGCAAAGAAATGACATTATGGTGTTGAAAAGCCTTTTTTTCTTCTGTTTATAAAGGCCTCTCTCAAAGTGTAAACTGAGGGTGGAATGTTTAACTAGAAGGCTATCACTTGAGGTTACAGTTCACATAGACCATCTTATCCAAAAGATAAGGTAGACATATAAGAAAAAAAGCCTTGGTGAGTGCAAAGAATTTGTTTTTTATTCCAAACCGGAGGATTAATTCAAGTCTCCAATTTGAAGTGGCCATTTTCAAAAGGATAAAAAGGGCACCATGTCTGATAAAGAAAAACTATTTATAATTCTAAAGAGACCTCCTTCAAAGAGGGCGGTTAGGATTGGAAAGCTTCAAACCATGGCCTCTTTCATAAAAGGGCATAGGGACAACTCTCCAAGAGTTACATAGTAAATCAACTTATTCAAAGGGTAAAAATGTGTTAAACATGTTTCACTTTCAGTTAAAGAAACATCTCTTTCGATTAAAAAACATAGGTTAAGGAGTGCCCAGGTAGTTTTTCAAACATAGGCCTCCTTCAAAAATAAGCAGAGGGCCCACAATTTTTTTATGATATTCAAAATGACAAGTGTAAAAGATCAAAACAAAGCCTAAATTCCTCCTTCAAAATAAGCAAAAAGACGATACGAGCCATGAGTCGCGCCAGGGCCAATTTTGTTTCAAAATGCGTTTCTGACCAAACAGAGATGAAATTGACAAAATTAAGAGATTTTTTTTTCCATTATAGGTTCAATAAGAAACACTTCCTTGAGTTTCTACACAGGTATCATGGTTTGTGAGAAATGTAAAAAATACAGGTGTCACGGGAGGATTTCTGCACCAGGATTCGCCATTTTTGACCAGTGTTGGGACAGTCAAATTTTTAACATCCAAATGGACACAAAATTAAAATAATCAAGAATATTTGGAAATTATACTTCCATATGTTTCCAATGATCCATCTCGGGCCCAATTCTGACACCGGGAAGGCATCCAAAAGTGGCCTGCAAACAACACTATGCATTTCTGCACCAGGATTCACCAATTTTTACCAGTGTTGGGACAGTCAATTTTTGAACAACCAAATGGAAACCAGATAAAAAAAATAAAGAATATTTGGAGATTATACTTCCATATATTTCTAACGAGCCATCTCGGGCCCAATTCTAACACAGGGAAGGCATCCAAAAGCGGCTTGCAAATAGCACTATGCATTTCTGCACCAAGATTCACCATTTTTTACTAGTGTTGGCAAAGTAAAATTTTGAACAACCAAATGGACACCAAATGAAAATACTCAAGAATATTTGGAAAGTAGGCTTCCATATATTTCCAAAACTAGTTACAAAAGCATGCAGTGCGCCTGAAAAATTGCGCGGCTCGCCTGTAGGTTTTTTCAGTGTATTTTTCTAAGAAATGCGGCGTGCCTGTGTTTTTGCACGGCGCGCCTATGTAGCAACACAGATACTCCTTAAAAAATATCTATTCAAATATTAGAAGCTTAAATACACTTTAATATTACCTCCTTCAAGAGCATATGGTTAGAAAAACACAGTGATGAAAACCTCCTTCGAAGAGGGCAGTTGGTTTGGCAAACTTCAAAAATGTCCTCCTTCACAAAAAGTCAGAGGGTCAGCTCTCCAAATTTTTGCACCATGAAAAGGATCATTCAAAGGGTTAAATTTGTGATTAAGTCATACTTCACTTTCTGTCAAAGGGTGCCTCCATCAAATGATAAAAGACAGAGTTTTAAAGGACATAGGCAATTTACATTTTGAAATGTTTTCAATTAGAGGATAGTGACCTTCATCACTTCATAAACAAGTGGATTTGCATATTAGGTTATAAGAGCCTGCATTGGTGGTTTTAAGTGGATAGTAGCCTTTTTTTCTAAAAAACATAGAGGAAACAGTGATAAAGGAGGAAAGATTTGTTTTCAATTTGAAAGAGTTTTATTGCTGTAAGTGGTTAAAAATAGCATAGTCTTCAAAGGAGAAAGAGTTTTGGTGCCCAAAGGAAAAGGAGGAACCTTTTTGTTTTCAAGAAAGACCTCTTTTCCAAAATCATAGAGAAATAAGGGAGAAGGTTCTACTTATAATAAGCTTAAAAGGTATCTTAACAGTGATTTCAAAAGAGCACCAAGTTTACTAAATCAAGGAGAAAATAGTGACTAGAGGATAAAGATTTTTGTCAGTTGAAAGAAGTCATTTAAAAAAATTGATTTCAGGGGGCGCCACATTATCATAACCACAGAAAAACAGACTTTGTGAAAGGTCTCATAATCAATTTTAAGGATTATTTAAAAGGTGTTTTCAATGAGTCCCTTTTGTTTCTAATAACCATAGAGAGACAGTGAAAGGGAGGAGGGTTGATGTGCCATTTTGAAAGTCTTTTTTGTGATATGGAATAGCTAAGAATACACACAGTTGCTAGAAGAAAAAGCAGAGTTTTGTAAAGGTCTTTCAAATCAGTATGAAGAGATATCCTAACAGTGATTTAAGGGCACCATGTTTACTAAACCAAAGACAAGACAGTGATATCAAAAGGGCAGCATTTGAGGGGAATAATCTTTGTGTCAAAAAACAAAAGAGATTTTTCTCCAAAATACCACCAGTAGATCTTGGCAAAGGCCCCCTAGCTCAAACACAATACTGAAGAGGTGACTTTGTTTTCATTCAACAAAATACTTGTTTGTTAAACTCAAAGAAGAACATTGATTTGCAAAGAGGAAAAGTTGTGTTGGTTGAAGACTTATTTCAGTGATCACTTAATCAGTTTATCTTGGTAAGTCAAAGAAGAGAAATCTAAGCAAACTAGTGATGATGAGGAACAAGGAAAAGGGTCCAAACATGACATTAAGGAAGGGAAAGGTGGCAAGAAGCATAGTGATGATAAGGAGTGAAGTGATGGGCAGCAAGGTAGTGATGAAGAGGAACATAATGGCAGCCTACACAATAGCAAGCATGACAGTCATGAAGAAAGCAGTGACAAGGACAAACAAGGAAGCCCCCAAGCAAGCAATGATGAGGGCAAGAAAACACGAAGCATAGAGAATGAAGGGTGCTCTCCAAAGCATGTGATAGCTACCTCTCCTAGACAAGGGGCCATGACTTCTTCACCAAAGAATAAAAATGCCAAAACAACAAGGAAGAAAACCAAAAAATGAAACAAACTCAGAATCACCCAAAGAGGGTTCCTGGTGAGAAAAAGTGGAAAAGACACATCTAGACTTGGAATTTTGGCCCTAACTTCTAGGCATGTTTCAAAACACCCTTAAGGGGTTTGCTCACCGAAATTGAACAAATTTTGACATGTTCTTGCTTTTTGACATTTTTGGGCCTCATTGCATAAAATCATAGGTGCCGCCATTTTTGTTTGGAGCATCCTCAGCTGTTGAGAGTGGTACCATTTGATGAATTAAATTTAGGCTCATCTACTTAGAAAATTTCAGATCAATTGAAGATGTTTTGGTCCCCCAAAGAGGCAAAAAACACTTACTTTTTAAACACTCTGCCCCACATATCAGCAAAGGCTATTTTTTGGTTTTTTCCACTCAGTGATAAATTTACGATGATCCGTTTGGGGAAAAAAAAGTATTTTCAGAAACTAGACATCCAGGGCTTTCCAATGAGCCATCACGAGCCTTGTTTAGACATTGGGAGGTCCTCCAAAAGTTGCCCACAAACATGGAATTTTCTGCTGCTATATTTCTGAAGCATTTTGGTGAAAAATGCAGTTTTCTGAAGTGGCTTTTCCAAATGTGCGTTTAGCCTTTTTTGGCCATTTTCAGTTGGGAAAATTCAATTTATTTTTCTTTTTTAGAATTTTTAAGATATTTCCATAGATATTTTGTGCCTTGGGCTTTGCAAAGCCTCAAGGACAAAATCATATATTTGTAATGGGCCAATGGGCTTGCTAGTTGCTCTAGGTGGTTTTACTTCTCTTTGGCCTATTTATTCCAAGAGATTTCATTGTAAACAAGGATGAACTTGATGATATAGAGAAATATATGGTTATACAATCTTGGAAGAAATACTTTGTCTGATGCATTAGATAGTTTCTTGAATGTTTTGGATGATGAAAGAGGACTGCTGTTGGATTCCTTAATTTGGTAAAATGGTATAGTGTCCCTCTCTGTTATGTTTCCTTAGTTTTCATACATATTTCATGTTCTTTTCTTACTGTAAGATAGTAGAGAATAGATTTGAGACATGCCCATGGAGGCACCTCAGATTTCTTGATTCATTACAACTTCTATGTTTTCTTCCTTCTTAGTCATATCAAATAATTCTTAACTGCTCTTTGACCACTGAAGAACTTGTTTTCTTGTTTCATTTATGGTTTTATGCATGCTAAGTATGATTCATGGTATGCCTTGTGTTAGCCCCTTGTGAATTCCTTGAAAAAGCAAGCAAGGGGCTAGAATGTTCTATGAGCCTTCAAGGAATGCATTTCCCTTGAAAACACATCATCGTTGAAGCCTTGTCAAACTCCCTTCCTATGACTGTTTCCCTCTGCTGTTCTGTTATTCATGAGCCTTGCTGAATGATAAATTTTTCCCAAAAGGGCCTTTATCTTCCCCTTGTACCCCTGCAGAATTCCCCCTTACCCTCTTGAATTTCCCCAAAATCCCCTTTAAATCATGCCCTTGCACTTGGTTGGGTTGAAATTCTCGTTTTCCCCTTTTATCGTTTCCCTTTAAAACCCTCAAAATCCATTAAAATGGGTTAAGAACCCACTTTAAAACATCTTAACGGGCCTTAGCCCCTTTCCTTGCTAGCCCCAACCACTTCCCCACACATGCCTTTGTGCTAGGACCATGCGCTTAAGTCCTAAGCGCTAATCAGAATCAGAAACGTCGGGCGGGTGCAATCCTTTGTAACAACAGAAAATTTCTGATGCGATTGTTTATTTAACAAGTCCCGTGACACGCTATGTGTCATTGATCTATCCTGAAAATCCGATGGTGAAGCGCTAATCGCACTCCCTGCCCAATCGCAATCAGAACTTCCAATCGCTGCCACCCTTGTCCCCCTCCGATTGCGGTCCCCCGATCCACTCCTCCACTGTTGATCCCCTGGCAAATCCAATGCCCATCGCTTCCCCTGACCCAATCGCAATCGAAAACTTATATAGTGTGTTCCCCTTGCTCCACCCGATTTTGATGCTCCGAGTTGATCCTAACCGTCCATTGGATCTAGGATCTAACGGTCGAGATTTGATCGCCGTCCGCCTCTAGCTGGGTCCCACCTCATCGCATTTCATTTCATTTCCTTCACATTTCTTTGTATTTTGTTCGAACTCTAAAGTTTAAGACTTTACATGAAAGTCTTATATTTCATAGTCGTTCCGCCCACTTTCATATATTATCCCGCCGCTCAATCTCCGCCGTCGATCTTTGTCCCCAGACCATGATCTAACGGTCAGCGCTGCATTCTCCCACCAAACCCTATTATTCATGATTTTTCATCCTTCCGTTTGCATTTTGTCACCATTGTGTAGTCAAAGACACCACTCCGCCATCGCGCTACCATTTCATCCACCTCCCATTGCATTGTTTTTTGAGTCCAGTTGTGTGTTCTGCAGGGTGCAGAAGTAAAGGGGCCACCATGATTGCACAGTCTTCATTACAACAGCAATATTTTGCAGATAAAGATATAAGTGAAGCGGCAAAGATTTTAATGCACAGAAACCAAGTCATCAGGGCAGCCTCATCAGTAGAGTTGTTTTCCTCCATGGAAGGATAGAGCGCCCATACTGTTTTTACTCCGTGCCGTGCTCTAGTGAAAGGATTTCCACCCAGAACACAGTCCAAACTACCAGAGTATTTGTTACTGTGGTATGGCAGACCATTCCATTTTTATTACCAGTTTTTTTATTCACCCATAGTACCATAGAGTACCACTATAGCTAGAGTACATCAGAACCATGTCAAAGTAAATGGAAGCTAAAGAAGAATACTCCTTCGTTCCGAAAAGGTACCAGGGATAAATGCATAGATTTAAAACATAATGGGTTTCAGCCCTCTCCTACCTTTCTGTGTTTTAATGTTTCATTTAGTGCTCCACCTACCTCCTCGGCTCATCTTCTGCTATAAAACTCAGGAAGGAATTATTGTAGAGGTTGTTGGTGAGATCTCAGAGAATTGCAAGCAGCTTCTCTTGAGACGAGTTCTCTGTGTATAATTGTAAGATAAGATGAGGAATATGTATTCAGATTGAATTACTAAGCTATTAGCTATGTTGTACCTGATTGGTGTTGATATTTAATATGACAAGCGCATTTCATTGGATCCTGATCTAAAGCTGCGGTAATGTTTTTCTATCTCTGTGTTAATCCATTTCATTTCAGTTCTTTTGGCTTGCATCAGAAATCTGGTATAGGAATTACCCTTGATAGGTACCCTATACTTCTGCTCTCCTTGCCTTTGATGTTTTTCTGCTAATGTGTTATCTAAAGATTGATTTTAATTGATTTAACCAGTGTAGTGGATGATATTGCCTGCTAGCTGATGTATGAATTAATGGAATCTGTTTTTTTAGATGTGTTTGTTAGGATTTAGTTGGATGCGTTGAGAACACTGGGAGGTCTAGAACTCTGCCTCTGCCTCACTAGGATCTTTCCATTCAATTAATCCTTTCCGAGTTCCCCTGTGCTGCTTCTGATTGTGTCCAAGCAGGTCTGGAGTTAAATGACCTCTGACTTGATCTATAGACAGAATTAGATGGTTCTCCTTCTTCATTTTCATTCCTTAATGTTCCATACCACCCAATCACTTTATGATCCGAGGCTTTAGATGACTAGCCCAACTAAAAGCTTGTGTGTTGAGTAGCAAGTAAATCCTTTCTTGACTCCATTACCCAGTGGACTTGACACTACCTAAATTACCTCTATCTACCTAAATTCCTTTTTGCCTAGCCTTGTCTCATGCTGAAATCTTCCTTCCTGAATCCCAGCAACCAAACTCAAAATCAAACAAACCTTGTGCCTTATAACTAGCCTAACATCTTAAACTTTAAGCTTCATTGACATAAACCTTCACTCATACAGAGAGATCCCTCTCTGGAGCCAGGAGGGCCAGATCCTGAGGTCCGAAAGTGGTTCTGATGTTGTGTCATCTTTTGGTATTACCAACCTTCCCAAAAAATGGGAACCCTAACATAATGGCAAATCCACTGGGGAGTTTCTGAGTTTTCCATCCTACTACATCATAAGAACCTCAGTAAAGCTAGAATCTTTGGTCAGGTTGGTAGTGAAACATGCACTCCATTTACCTCTTGTGTGTTTTACTCCATACTCTTAGACAGAGTCTGGAAAGGGCCAGGTAGCCTCCATATCTCACACTCTTTAGGAGGTGACATATCTGGTAAAAGCCCTCCCAGTCAATCTCTGGTTAGATTTTGCTGTGTTTTAGAGATATCCTTGAAAGAGGGCATCTCATAAGCACTGTGGTGGACAGTGTACCCTTCAAACACACCTTAAACCTTCCACCTGGTGACTCCATATTCCCAAAACATTGGAAAGACTCCACTGGTGATCAGTAGGCCTGATGATTTCCTTGGTTTCACTTTAGACTCCACTGGGAGACCAACCTCCATAGCAACATCAACCACAATAGAAGTGACAAGTACGGTTAAGCTTCCTTGTTGAAAAGCAACATTCTAGCTTTCGGAACCATTTGCACAAGAGCTTACCCCAACCCAAACCCACTGAAAATAGTTGATAACCCAGAGATAATCATCAAGGGATCTCCTGCACTTGAAGGACCAACTATTTCTAGTCACATTCATAGAGCTAACTCTACACCAGAAGACCTTACAGCTCTATCACACTTTCATCTTGACCTAGACTTACCTAATAGACTACCAAGAACTGGGTCATTCATTACCCTATACTAGCTAGACTCTGAGCTCAGCAGTTCACCATCCCATAGTGGTCAACACACTAGGGACAGAGGAACCCCTCCATCTACACCACCTGATATCCACTTCATTCAAAACTTGGGGCTCTCCCACCCTAGATCTTCTCAAAAAACTTCTGCTAGTCCTAATATCCCTGTCATCCATATACCAGCTACTCAAGCTAACCCTATCCCTCATCAGAACATTATCATGACAGCCTGGTATGCTCCCCTGGTTTTACCTCAGCCCTTGCTACCCTTACCCAATGATTATCAATCAAAAATCCCACACTTCACTGCTAAAGAATCCATCACAGCCCAGAAACATGTAGATAAGATGGAGGATTCTTTTAACTATATGGAAATTGATGATGAAACAATCAAAATGAGAATCTTTTCCCAAAGCTTAGGAGGTGATGTAAAGAAATGGTTTAAAATTTTACTTCTCGGCAGTATCCAAGATCTCCCTGCATTATATCAGACCTTCATAAAAAAATGGGAAGTTAGGGAAAACACTCGCCAGCTCCTAGCAGACTACATGAACCTTAAGAGAAACGTGGGAGAGAGTGTCCATGACTACACCACTAGATTCAACAGCATTTACAATGCTCTCCCTCCACACATGAAACCTCCACAAGGTATGGCCCTAGCCAAATACCCTGATGGGTTCGATGCTGAAATGGCCTATGAACTCAGAGATAAAGATTATAACACATTGGAGGACATGCAGAAAGGAACAATAAATATAGAAGCCAATCTGCTTGAGAAAAGAGTTAAATTGAGAGGTGAGAAAAGGGTAACATACAGAGATGACAATGTAGCTTCCACATCCGATCCCAAATATGATAGATTATCTAAAAACATGGAAGAGCTACAACAAATGATTAAAAATATGGTTGTCATAGTCAACAATCAAAATAGTAACCAAAACAGAAACCAAAACCAGAACCAGAACTAGAACGCTAGAAGAAACAATGCTACTCCCAACAGACAAAGAGAGTTGGATCAACAAGCTATTCCCCCATTCCAAGAGAAATTTTTAGATGAAGATGAGGGAATCATAGAAGATTCTGAAGGGAATACAATAAACATGTTTGAAACAGAGGGTTCGATCCATAACTGTGATTCAGAAGAAGATCAGCCCTCACCCTCACATTGGGATGAGGAAGGATTAGAATCTGAAGCCTACAGACTTGGATTTGAAAATGCTATAATGCAAGTCAAGGAAAAATATGAACTTAGGAGAAAAAGGAGCCAAGATACTTCAAAAACCAAAGCTCCTAAGATCACCATCAAGAAAAGGCCTGACAAATCTTCTAAAGCCATTCCTGAAAGTAGCAAATCAACAACTGAAAGTTCTGGGAAAGGTAAAGAAAAGCACAACCAAAACATTGATACACAAGGTAAACCAGCTAGCAGCACTAGCACTACAGTTAGTGCTCCTGATAAAACAGTTCCTGAACCTGTACATAGCGCGAAAACACAAACTAATTCAGCCACTAAGACAGTGGCTAACAAAACACAGTTGAACATTCCAAAGAGTCAGTACACTTTCAATTTGGAGAGTGAAATTGCAAAAATCAAAATCTCTGTCCCACTTTCTGAGCTGGCCACTCAAGATGTATATAGAGGTCAAATTTTGAAAGCCTTGAATTTAGAAGAAAACAATGATACTGTAAATCTCAATGATGATCAAACTGCCCTCCTGTTTAGTCCAAAGATCAAGGGAAAATTTCAGGAAGGGGTAGTACCTGTTTTTTATATCAGTCTCAACATTCATGACAAGATTCTGCATAATGCTATGTATGATTCTAGAGCATCACACAATTTAATGCCTAAAGTACTAATGGAACAACTAGGCCTAGAGATAACCAGACCGTACAATGATCTATATTCATTCGACTCTAACAGAGTAAAATGCCTAGGCCTAATCAAAGACTTATGTGTGAGTCTTACCCAGATTCCTGCTAAATGCATGGTCATGGATATTGTGGTGGTAGATGTACCACCCAAATATGGCATGTTGTTATCTAGATCATGGGGAGCCAAGCTGTAGGGAAAAATGCAGATGGATGGCTCATATGCCACAATCCCTATATTTGGCCAACTCAGGAGACTGTATGGAGAGGCTCAGATGAAATTCCTGGTCAGTAGCCCCGAGAAACCTGAAAACTCTCCATTATACTCTGTACACACAGATCTGGATTCTTTCATTCTTTACAACAACCAATCCTTAGGATAACCAACATCAGAAAACCGGGATACTAACAATGACACAAAGCCCATGGACCTTAACATAATAGCTGCCCTAGACTCTGAAGAAAATGATGAAGAAAACCATGGGCAGAACACTAAAAATGAAACTCTGAGTGAGCCAGAAACAAGAACAGAATGCAAACAACAAACTAGCCAACTCTTTGATCTCCACACCCAATCTGAAGGGCGAAATAATCCTAAACCTAGTACAGATCCTACAGCACAACATAATGACGAACCCCTATGGGAAATTAATTTCGATGGATCCTGTACTAGAAGAACTGTTGGAGTAGGGTTGTGGATACATAACACAAAAAATGATTACACAGAGATTCATGCCTGAAATCTGCACTTTAAATGTACAAATAACATTGCAGAGTATGAAGCTCTAATACTGGGTTTAAATCGGCTGAAAAATTTAGGGGCCCGTAGGATAATTGTGCAAGGAGAGTCATAGTTGGCTATAAAGCAGGTTAATGGTGAATACGCAGCCAAACATCCCAGGCTGAGAGCATATAGGAATGACACTATGGACTTATTGAAAACCTTTGTCGAGTATGAATTAGTGTTTATTCCTAGGGGTCAAAATATAATTGCAAATGGATTGGCCTGTCTAGCTAGTTCATATCCTAACACTCCAACTGAACAACAGATCATCATTCAAACCAAGTTCGGACCTGCAGTGCCGGACAATGAAAAATATTGGTAGGTCTTTGAAGGTGACAAACAGATTGAGGATTTTCTGATAGGCAGAAAGGAGTTTGAGTTTTCGGATTCAGACTCTAAATATAAGAACAGCTTCCTAAGTGAAGAATCCTCTGACGATGAAACCCCATCTTGTAACATAGAAATAAACGCTCCAACTGAGGAAACTAGAGATTCAACCATAAAGTGTGAAAATGCAGATAGTGAGGAAGTAGAAGTGCTGCAAGCCAAAGATAAGAATATACCCAGAGGCCTGGCACCATTAGAAGACCTTTTTGACTTTGATGATGTAGCAAAAAAGCCCACTATAGAACATGCAGACTCTGATGTGGAAGAATGCAACATAGGCACTGAAGCCAAACCCAAAATGATTAAACTAGCTAGGTCTGTACCTACAGACATGAAGAAAAAATACATTGACCTATTCAAAGAATTCATCGATGTGTTTGCTTGGAGTTACGAAGACCTAAAGGCTTATGACACAAATATCATTCAGAACAAAGTACCCTTGAAGGAAAATCAGAAGCCCTTCAGACAAAAACTTCGTAGAATCAATTCGAAACAATTGCCTACAGTTGAGAAAGAGATTAAAAAGATGTATGATGCAGGAATAATAGTTCCTGTGAGGTTTTCTGATTGGGTATCAAACCTAGTGGCTGTGAGAAAGAAAACAGAGGAAATCAGACTGTGTATAAACTTTAGAAATCTGAATAGAGCCTTACTCAAGGATAACTACCCTCTGCCAGAAATGGAACACATTCTACAGCAGGTAGTGGGCTCAAAAAGGATTTCTCTTTTAGATGGATTTTCAGGATATAATCAAGTGTTAGTACTCCCAGAAGACCAACTCAAAACAACTTTTACCACTCCATGGGGCACCTTTATGTATGTAAAAATGCCTTTTGGATTGATGAATGCCGGAGCCACCTTCCAAAGAGAAATGGATATAGCTTTCTCAGATGAGATAGGACACTTCATTGTTATCTACCTAGATGACATAACAGTCTACTCCAAGACTGATGAAGAACACCTGAAACATCTGAGGAAAGTATTTGAGAAATGTAGAAGGTTTGGTTTGTCCCTAAATCCTAAAAATACTGTATTTGGGCTGCAAGAAGGAAAGCTTCTTGGCCACATCATTTCTGAAAAAGGAATCAGGATAGATCCACAGAGAGTTGAGGGGATACTGCAAATCACCCACCCAAGAAACATCAAGGAATTACAGTCTTTCATTGGAAAGATTAACTTCCTTATGAGGTTCATTCCAAATCTGGCTGAACACCTTAGGAACATGACCAACATGCTGAAGAAAGGTGCAGGGGTTAAATGGACTGTAGGAGCCAAAAAATCTTTCGAATTAGTGAAACTTGCACTGACCCAAGCCCCTGTCCTAATCAGCCCAGATTTCTCCAAAGATTTCCTGATCTTTTCATTCGCCTCAGAGCATACAGTGGCTGCAGTCTTGCTGCAGAAAACACAGAGGGAATGGAACAGCCAATTTCCTTCTTTAGAAAAATCACTCAGAGATGCACCCTTGAAATACAACATCATGGAGAAACAGGCCTATGCTCTGATTAAGGCCTTGAAAGACTTCAGGGTGTACATATTGCATTCCCACACTGTAGCTTATGTGCCCAACATCATAGTCAAAGATATACTATCCCAAGACCCATATGGGAAAAGGGGAAAATGGATAGCAGTGATCCTAGAGTATGACCTTGAAATAAGACCTACCAAACTAATTAAAGGTCAGGGTTTAGCTAAATTAATGGCTAAGTCAAACTTGCAAGCCCTATACATCAACATGATAAATACCTTGGATGAGCAGCAAGAGTTGCCCGATCTCACTGTTGAAGAAAAATTTAAGAGCTCTCCTTGGTATTCTGACATTCTGTACGTGCTTACACACCTCAATGCCCCTCCCGGATTATCAAATACCAAGGCCAGATTCTTAAAAATGAAGGCCAGGAATTACTGCATCTTAGATGAAAACTTATACTGGAAGAATCCTAATGGCCTATTGCTTAAATGTTTGCCTAAAAATGAGGAAGAGAGGGTTAAAAAAGAATTCCATGATGGAGAATGTGGAGGCCACCTGAGTTGGAAAGCCACTGCAAAAAAAATACTCAGAGCTGGTTACTATTGGCCCACACTCTTCAATGATGTTCATAAAATGATAGTTGCCTGCCATAAATGTCAGATTTTCGAGGGCAAGAGGAAACTTCTCCCTTTACCCCTACAACCCATCACTGTCGAAGGTCCCTTTCTACAATGGGGCTTAGATTTCATAGGGGAGATTCACCCCACTTCTTCTGCTCAGCACAAATGGATCCTAACAGCCACAGATTATTTCACTAAGTGGATAGAGGTCGTGCCCACTAGGAATGCCACAGATTCAGTCATCATTATTTTCCTAGAAAGTCACATCCTCTCTCGGTTTGGCTGCCCAAGGAAAATAATCACTGATAATACTACTGCTTTCAGATCCAAAAGGATGGTTGATTTTTGTCATAGGTACCAAATAATGCTTGGTCATTCAACTACCTATTACCCCAAGGTAATGGATTAGCTGAATCATCAAACAAGAGCCTGGTGATCATCATCAAAAAATTGTTGGAAGAGAACAAAAGATCATGGCATTGTTGGGAAAAATATTTGAGGAAGGGGGGGTGAATGGTATTTCTTTGCTATGTCAAAATATTTTTACTTTTTCATTCCTTAAAACCCATCTTCACTTTCCTTGATAAACTAGCGTATATCACCTTGATCCCTTTATTAAACTAGCGTATACAGTCTAGATATGTCATTAAATCTTCACTCTATTATTCCATCATTCTTTCATCGATTTGATTAATAAACGATAAATATGTGCGATAAGAATAAGCCATCACACAAGCATCACACATGAACACCGGGATTTTTAGGTGGAAACCCAAATCGGGAGGAAAACCACCATTGGGTGCTACGGCCTTCAATATTTTATTATAGAAAACATCTTGCTACAACATATGTCTTTGTGAACCAGTATGCCGAGCACCTACGCTCGTTTACCAACCTTTCCTGGAAGGAGCTTCAACCCCACCGACTCGTTTACCAGCCTCTCCTGGAAGGGAGCTCCAACCCCCTGACTCGTTTACCAGCCTCTCCTGGAAGGGAGCTACGACCCCCTGACTCTTTTAGCAGCCTCTCCTGGAAGGGAGCTACGACCCCCTGACTGAAGGCTACTACCCTCAGTACCACCTTGGACCACGTTTCATCAATTTTCACACTGGATCTAACAAATTCAATAGAACAACACTTGCAGGCCACATTTCATCATATTTTCAAACTGAACCCTTTCCATACTTCATAAGCACAATCAACCATGAAATCAGATACATATCAACACGGATCGGATAGCGAAGCCTGCTTGAACGGATCCGGATATTTCATACCCCTGCTTCGACAAACCCTAGTTTGCATACGCGCTTTACTTTCACTGATGTCGCGTATATACGCGCTTCCGTTCACATAAACCAGCGTATACTTCTATACATATTACAGATCCAATTTCATTGCGCATACGCACTTTCTCTTCAGTGAAGCCGCGTATATACGCGCTTCCTCCTCGGCGAACTAGCGTATGGTTCTTCAGACTTTTATGTCATTGAAATTCTTCACAACAGATACATCACTTCAGATTTTACCCTTTACCTCAGACAGATGTTCGCCTCATCACAGATCTAATCATTCCATAATCGATCTAGCAAATACAAGAGCTTAATTTAGATCTAGATCCCCTTCTTCATCATTGGTGCATCAACACATTGATTTATCATTCAAGTGTAACCCTTTCCATTGAGATATACTTCGAAGAGAGAAGTATTCATTCAAGCTCAGACATCTTGCACCCACACTCATCATTTGCACAATGAATTTCTTCTCCTTATATAGGTTTATCCTTTTCAATACCATGAGCCCCTTTTTCAATACCTTGGGCCAAAACAATACCATGAGCCCAAAACTACCTGCACGGGGTCAATTAGGCGGATCATTACCCAATACAATGGGTCAATGCCATGGTGGTTACCCTTGGTTTTGCACTTTTTGAGCGCTTTTGCCCATACGCGACTTGGCACGTTATTTTCCGCGTGCATACGCGACTTCCCCTAGGCCAATCCGCGTATACCAAGAGACTTACTCTTTTTCAACATAGATTTAGCACTTGCTGACTTCTTTTCTTCACTGCCTTCTGTACATACTGCTGATACATTAGATTTACTTCATCAAGAACATATTCTATCAATCACAACTTCATCAAGTAAGTTGCCATCTTCTTCATCAAGTGAGTTGTCATTCAATGACAACACTTAGCCTCATCTTGCTAACTAACATCATATCACATCAGATTTACATCGATTACCAAGTCCATCAAGTCAAGCATAACTTCATCAGGTGTATTGCCATCAAGGACAACACATGTCAATTGTCACATGTCTTCATCTTCATTCAGTGGGTTGCCATCAAGGACAACACTCTGCATCATATTTCCAACAATATCCCCCTTTGGACTTGATGGCAACCATTATGGTGTTTGGTTACCACAACAGATAGGTACCATGTCACTCTCCCAAATATGTCACTCTCCCAAATATTTGACATCATTATCTTCTCTTCATTAAAACACCATGTCACTCACTCTCCCAAATATGTCACTCTCCCAAATATTTGACATCATTATCTTCTCTTCATTAAAACACCATAAAACACCATGTCACTCTCCCCCTTTGACATCAAGGGCAAAGGGCGAATCAAAAACCAACACTCTCCCCCTTTTCTCTTCATGTGGAAGAACATTCTGCAGGTCTGATATGTGCTGAAGTGGCCAAGCTCCTCCTGAGTTCATGCTGAATCCTCAAACATATTTGTCAATGAAGTACATGACTCTATGAACTTCCTATCACCAAGGACTCATACTTACATCAAATATCCATCCAAGTGGATTTACATATGAGACTCAACTACCCAACCAAGTGGGTTTACATAATTTGACTCAGCTACCCAACCAAGTGGGTTTACAAATAGACAAGTCCTTACATGACTGAATATTACAATTTTACATCAAGGGTCTCAACATGACCTTTTTATCAACCTATAAATATAACTTTTAAGACCAACACCAGAAAGTCCTCAAGAAAGAGAACATATTTCAGAACCATCATAATGCCAACAATGCATTATACTCAGTAACGCTAATGCTCCCCCTGAATCTGTGCATCCATGCATCCTTTTCATATGACTAAGGCTCCCCCTTAGTTTGTGCAACCTGAACATTTTCACCATCAAATCATCAAGGCATCTTCATCAAAACATTAGAAACAGATTTATGAGAACTGGAACACCACCAGAGATACCAAACAGCACTGCAGCTGTGCTAAAGAGAGCTGAACCAACCAAGAATTGTCAGCAACCAATCATACGCGGTTTTATGTGCAGGAACTCGCGTACATACGCGACTGTGTTTCAGGAAACCCGCGTATCCTAAGACACCTTCTAAATTTCAACCAGATCTGATTCTTTGTAAGGCAAAGACAGTGTTCAGCTTTTTTTTCTGAGATATTTGACTGCTTCCCTGGACTACAGATATAACAGAATAGTGTAGTTGTGTCTTCAAGCGTCATCCAATGGTTGTAGCATAAGCCCATTAGTAACTAAGCCTTCGGATCCTTTGCAGCATCAATACATTCTTTCCAAAAGAGATTATCATATCAGAACAGCATCTTCAGATATGTGTCAAGCAATCATCCATGTGGTCCAAAATCACCATGATCTTCAAGATGTAACATGAAGTAACATATGTAGGCAAAAGATCTCAACCATAGCAACCAAACTCTATATGATCTCAAACAAATGATATCCAACTCATCCACACAAAGATACTTATCAGCAACTAGGGCTCAAAATCTTATCATAATAATCCATGTACCAAATCATCATCATTTGAGCATGAGTATCACCAAGACCAAAGAATAAGCAGTCATATTTCCAACAATGCAACCATTAGAATTCAACCTGCTACTCCCCCTAAACCAGTGCTTCTTCCTTAACTTCTGCAATCCGAGATACCTTCAACAGCAAGTCATCAATAACAATCTCTGCATGATCTGTCCTCATCTCTGAACTATAAGACTTTCATCTCAACAATGAATGCTCTTCATCATAAAGCAACCAGGCTTCATCCATAATATTCAACACAAGAACCCATGCATCATTTCATTATCATGAGTATAACTAGAATGATGCTAACAGTGCAATCATCAGCAGTCAGACTGATGCTCCCCCTGGACTTCTGCTTCAGATCTTCAGCTATCAGATAAATTTTCTTATCATCAATGCATACGCGACTGCGTCTTCTGGAACTCGCGTGTATACGCGACTTTAGTTAATGGAACTCGCGTATGGAAAGTGTAATATAGAAAATTTCACACCTTCATCTCCTTCTGCAAATTTACCTTCTGTTCCTGTCTTTTCTTCACACCAGACGCACTGTCAGAAATACATCTAACCAGAATAATCAAATCAACTATGAGAGTCATCATGCATTGCTCCCCCTGTGACGATACATTACTAAATCTCCTAATGTATCTCACATCATTCCTGCAGTCAATAAGCAAAGTCAGCTTCAGAAGCGGATGACTGCAGTAGGGTCAGAATTCCCTACGTTTCTGATCGGTCTTCCTTCTTTTTCAAAATTTTCTTGAGCTTTCCAATTGTGTGCTGAAAGTTGTCCACTTTCCCAGATCTGTTCATCCTGCATTCTTTTTCTACATGTCCATACTTGTTACAAGCATAACATCTCATGTGGCCAGAGAAATAAACATAAGAATCATAATGAGTATTTCTATTCTTCCTCCTTTTACAATCAGCTGCTTTATGTCCATATTTGTTACATGAAAAAAAATATCCTTTGAAGAAACCAGAGTACCTTTCTAAGTAGAATCTGTTTGTTTGTGGCTGAATTGTTCTGCTTCTGCAATTTGCTGCAACATGCCCATAATTATGACATTTAAAACATTCAACATTCTTGAATGAATTCCTTTGAGAATTCATGATTGTTGATTGAGCTTTTGTCTCTTTCAACACTTCAGGTTTTGCATTGACTACCTCTGAATTTTTAGCACTTCCTTGTGAACTAGATTCACCTTTAATAGTTTCATGGAAACCAAGGCCATGTTTGATAGCAGGAGACCTTTGATTACTCAGAATATTGTCCAAGATATTAGTACTATCATGAAACCTCAAAAGTTTAATCTTTTCTTCTAATTTACTTTTGAGAATGTTTACCTCAACCTCCAAGGCTTGACATTGCTTTGTCATGCTTTCTTCTTTCCTTCTTCCATTTTCTACTTGATCCTTCAGATTTAGAATCTCTTCTTTCAACCAATTTTCGTTTTCTTCACATGTTTGTTGCAGCTCTTCATTCTTCTTCTTCGATGCTTTGAGATCTTCTTTCAGAGATATGTTTTTAGCTTCAAGTCCAGTATTCTTCTTATTTGATTTTTCGAGACCTACTTTGAGGGAAATGATTTCTGCTTCAAGTTCTTCATTCTTCTTATTTGATTCTTCAAGATCTGCTAGTAGAGAGATGATTCCATCTCCAAATCCTGCATTCTTCTTGTTTGATTCTTCAAGATCTGCTTGTAGACGTTCTATGACAGACCATATTTTTGCTCCAAGTTCTTCATTTTCATTTAGTTGTAGAGGTTCCTCACTCTTCTTAATTGATGCTTCTAGAGAGATGACTGTAGCTTCAAGACCTTCATTCTTCATTTTTCCCATTGTTACGGATCTCCTTCAAGCGATCAAGCTTCTGCAGAAGGACCACGCTCTGATACCAATTGTTGGGAAAAATACTGAGAGGGGGGGGTGAATCAGTATTTACTGCATATTCAAAACTTTCACTTTTTCTGCTTCTAAAACGCATACGCTACTTTCCTGAACCAGACTTGGGTATATACGCGGATACCCTTTACGAAACTCGCGTATACACAGATATCTATTTATGTCATTAATTCTTCACTCAAATCATTCCTTCATTTATTCATCAGATATTCAATAAGCAGTAAACATGTGCAGTAAGAACAGAATAAATCATGACACAAAGCATCACACATGAACACCAGGATTTTTAGGTGGAAACCCAAGTCGGGAGAAAACCACCGCTGCAGTTGCTCAGCCTTCAATATTTTTATTATAGAGAAAACATGTTACAACATATGTGCTGGCGCAGACTTGACCAGCACGCAGGCACCCACCTGCGCTCGTTTACCAGCCTCTCCTGGAAGGGAGCTCCAACCCCCTGACTCGTTTACCAGCCTCTCCTGGAAGGGAGCTACGACCCCACGATCTCGTTTACCAGCCTCACCTGGAAGGGAGCTACGACCCCCTGACTGAAGGCTACAACCCTCAGCACCACCTTGGACCACGTTTCATCAATTTTCACACTGGATCCAACAACTTCAATAGAACAATACTTGTAGGCCACGTTTCATCATATTTTCAGACTAGACCCTTTCCATACTTTTAAGCACAAACATACATCACCAATAGATACTTATCAACACAGATCAGATAGCAGAAACACAACAGAACAGATCAGATATTTCATACCCCTTGCTTCAGCAAACCCTAGTTTGCATACGCGCTTTCACTTCACTGATGTCGCGTATATACGCGCTTCCGTCCACACAAACCGGCGTATACCTCAGTGTATATTTTATTGCGCATACGCGCTTTCTCTTCGCTGAAGCCGCGTATATACGCGCTTCCTCCGCGGCGAAGTAGCGTATAGATCTTCAATCATTACAGAGCAGCATACTTCATCAGATCAGATATTCAGTTCAGATCTACCCTTTTGCTTCAGACATATGTTCACCTGGATGCTCGCCTCATCACGGATCTAAGCCTTCCATAATCAGATCTAGAAAATACAAGGGCAATTCAGATCTAGATCCCCTTCTTCATCATTGGTGCATCATACATTCAGATTTATCATTCAAGTGTAACCCTTTCCATTCAGATATACTTCAGAGAGAAGTATTCATTCAAGCTCAGACATCTTGCACCCACACCCATGATTTGCACAATGAAATTCTTCTCCTTATATAGGTTTATCCTTTTTCAATACCATGAGCCCCTTTTTCAATACCATGGACCAAAACAATACCATAAGCCCAAAACTACCTGGACGGGGTCAATTAGGCGGATCATTACCCAATATAATGGGTCAATACCATGGTGGTTACCCTTGGTTTTGTACTTTTTGAGCGCTTTAGCCCATACGCGACTTGGCACGTTCTTTTCCGCGTGCATACGCGACTTCACCTAGGAATATCCGCGTATACAAAGAGACATACTCTTTTCATCATGCTTTGAGCACATTTTGAATTCTTTTCTTCATTGTCTTCTGTACACATTGTAGATACATCATATTTCCTTCATCAGGAACATATTCTCTCAAGCACAACTTCATCAAGTAAGTTGTCATCATCTTCATCAAGTGGGTTGCCTTTCAAGGACAACACTCAGCATTATATTGTCAACAAACATCAGATTTACATCATTTACCAAGTCCATCAAGTCAAGCATAACTTCATCAGGTGGATTGCCATCAAGGACAACAC